>CM066331.1:9648904-10008904 GCA_033807585.1 Hydrophis major
GAGAGAGAGAAGGAGAGAGGGAAAGAGAGGGGAGAGAGGGAGAGGGAGGGAGAGAGGGGAGAGAGGGAGAGGGAGGGAAAGGGGAGAGAGGAGAGGGGAGAGGGAGGGAGAGAGGAGAGGGGGGGAGAGGGAAAGAGAGGGGAGAGAGGAGAGGGAGAGGGAGAGTGGAGAGAGGGGAAGAGGGAGGGAGGGGGAGGAGAGGGGGAGAGGGAAAGAGAGGAGAGAGGAGAGGGAGATGGAGGGAGAGAGGGGAGAGGGGAGAGGAAAGAGGAGAGGGGGAGAGGGAAAGAGAGAGGGGAGAGGAGAGAGAGGGGAGAGAGGGAGGGAGAGAGGGGAAAGAGAGGGGAGGGAGGAAGAGAGGGAGGAAGAGAAAGGAGAGAGGGGAGATGGAGGGAAAGAGGAGAAAGGAGAAAGGGGGGAGAGGGAAAGGGAAAGGGAAAGGAGGGAGGGAGACAGGGAAAGAGAGAGGGGAGAGATGGAGGGAGGGAGGGGAGAGGGAGGGAAGGAGACAGGGAGGGAGAGAGGGAGGGGGAGAGGGAGGGAGAGAGGGGGGTGCAGGCGTGTAAGGCACACTCACGCACTCATCTCCTGGCGATTTGGGGCCCGAATTCGTTTCCGAGGGAGCAGAAGGGGGAGTGCAGTTGGTCCAAGTCAGACCGGGTGGGGGGGGGGTGGATTTTAGCCAGAGGTATTTAAACCCAAGGATTCGCTCCCGCAAAACCGCAGTGGCTTCCCAGCTTAAGGTTCGCTTTTGCTGGCTGCAGCCTGTAAATCCGCTTCATTGATACTCTGTTCACTTCATACAAGGAAACTGTTTCCGGGGTGGTGAGAGAGAGCACTTTCCAGGTCCAAAAACGGGGAAGGACTTCAGAGTTGCCCTGAAGATCTGGCTTTCTACCGTAACTCTCGGGCGCTTCTATATTCTTTACACTTCATGCTTTTCTACTTTTTCGGCGTTCATGCTTCATACCCTTTTCCCGAAGCCCAGAATTTAAAACCACCCAAACGCTAAACGGGCCATAGGAAAAGCCGGTTGGGAAGGACCAGGTGGGAATTTTCCCCGTCTCCGTCTTGCATGAAATCCCACGCTTCTCTTCGCTCCCACTCAGCCCCAGGACATGGTTATTGTCCTGCGGGAAATGAGCGGGTGGGGGAAATGTCATCACCGCTCGTAATTCTACTGGTTCCAGTTCTAAACTTTAGGATCAAGCTGCGGTACGGATTGGTGTTCCCAGCAAAGGCGCGATTCCAGCTTTTTAGCTGGAGTTAAAACCAGTTTTGCGTTGCTAAGGTGAGTTACCTGTTTGCAAGCCAACCCCGCAAGGTGCAAAACACACCTGGACAAACACAGCCCCTTTGCTTACAACCAATGACTGGCTTGCCACCCACCCACCCCCAACGCTTTAAAAGAACGCCTTCCTTTTCAGGACCAATTTTAATTTGTCTTACTCTACAAGCCACCACAGATAAATATGCGTCTTTTCTTTCCTCTCCGGGGGCTACTGAATTTTTAATATAGAAGTCTGCGAACTTCAGAAGCTCCGTCCTAAATCCCTGGATTTAGGATGCACCCAGTTGATCTTTAAACCAGGCTTGCTCGGAAACGAAGCAAAGTTATGGTCGTGGGAACTAAACCTTTCTTTTCTTTTTATCCCCTTTCGGATAATGTGACGGTAGATCAGCTAGGTTTGCTTGAGAACTGTAATCAAACAAGTTGGAAAGGTGCCAGAATGGAGAGCCCCTTAAATAAAACCACCTGGATTGCATTCACAACAGCACGCACGTTACGGAAATAGCTCCTTGGTTCGCACAGCATTTGGATCGTAGTGGATGAGCCCAAAACACAACCGACCGACCAATCACAAGCTCAGCCTGTGACAAGAACTCACAGTTTAGGGTTAAGGGCGCCTTAGGGACGCAGTCTCTGTTTATTCATCCCTTCAATTCGAATTGGCGCGGGAGCGCCTAAGGTTGCAGCCCCTCGACTCTCTTCCAGCTCCCTCCCAGTCCCCCCTCTGCCAGGCAACCGAACTCCCACCCACTTCTCCAAGGGGGGCTGACCTGCGGCCCTACTGTGTTCCTTTTGGCGACCCAGAGGGAACTAGCTTCTTGGAGCGTCGGAAAAGGAATCGCGGGCGCAAACAAACGATGAGGCGATGGAAGGGAGAGGAAACTGGAAGGAGTCAGCCTGGGAACGTCGGAAGGCAGAAGGGGCTGGGTCTTTGCCCGTTGCTCCCTGATTCACCCGGCTTCCAAGCTCAGCACCAGCTGGCGGCAGCCGGCTACCTTTCCAGATGGATCCCGTTCCTTCCGACAAGCTGCCACCGTCACCGGGGAGACGGAAGAAGCATTGCCCGGGACCCGGTAAAATTAAAAAAAAAACAAAAAAAAACTTCCCTGCCGAGATCTTCTCACCGAGGCGGAGGGGCAACTATGGAAATGAGTTTATTATGCCGAAAGGGAGTAGCAAGAAAAGTGCCCCCTTCCCGCCTTTCCAACCCTGGAATCGCAGACCCGGATTGCCTAAGCACACACACACATACACACACACACACACACACAAACCAAGAGGCTGCCGGCAAGGCTCCGACGGCAGCTCCGCCCGTACAAATGTGTGTCAGCTGCCGCCGTTCTGTAGCGTTTTGCTGAAATCCAGTCGGAAGATTCCTGTCTTCTGCACCCACCGTCGCTTTCTTAGCGGCTCAGTAGCAGCCGAGGTACCATTAACCCTCCCTCGGTGGTGGAGACCACACTGTGATTTAGGAGGGAGGGGGAGGGGAGGGGGAGAGAGAGAGAGAGAAGGTGATGGAAAGAAGTCCAGCTCTGGACGAGAGCAGAAAACGACCCTCTTCGCATCCAGCCCTCCTCAGTTCATTCACTTGGAAACACCCGCGGGTCATTTCAACCAGAAGTTGGCTTTTCCAGCCAGTCGGTTGAGTCGCCGATCAAAACCTCTCATTCCTTTAGAGAAAAATCGATCGGATCTCCTTACAGATCAATGCTATGCGATAGACACTCTTTCCAAAAAACAAAAACAAAAAATAAGCCAGCAACACGCACCTTCTCCGAGCCCCTTCCTTCCTTCCGTTCTTTCCTTCCTTCCTTCCCTCCCTCTTTTCCTTCCTTCCCTCTTTTCCTTCTTTCTTCCTTCCTTCCTCTTTTCCTTCCTTCCCTCTTTTCCTTCCTTCCTTCTCTTCCTTCCTCATCTCCTTCCTTCCTTCTTTCCTTCCTTCCTTCCCTTCTTCCCTTCCTTCCTTCCTTCCCTCTTTTCCTTCCTTCCTCTTTTCCTCCTTCCCTCTTTTTCTTACTTCCCTCTTTTTCTTCCTTCCTTCCTTCCTTCCTTCCTTCCTTCCCTCTTTTCCTTCCTCATCTCCTTCCTTCCTTCTCTTCCTTCCTTCCCTCCCTCTTTTCCTTCCTTCCCTCCCTCTTTTCCTTCCTTCTTTCCCTCCCTCTTTTCCTTCCTTCCTTCCTTCCCTCTTTTCCTTCCTTCCTTCCCTCTTTTCCTTCTTTCCTTCCTTCCTTCTTTCCTTCCTTCCTTCCCTCTTTTCCTTCCTTCCTTCTCTTCCTTCCTTCTCTTCCTTCCTTCCCGCCCTCTTTTCCTTCCTTCCCTCCCTCTTTTCCTTCCTTCTTTCCTTCCCTCTTTTCCTTCCTTCCTTCCTTCCCTCTTTTCCTTCCTTCCCTCTTTTTCTTCCGTCCCTCTTTTCCTTCCTTCCCTCTTTTCCTTCCTTCCTTCCTTCCTTCCTTCCTTCCTTCCCTCTTTTCCTTCCTCATCTCCTTCCTTCCTTCTCTTCCTTCCTTCCCTCCCTCTTTTCCTTCCTTCCCTCCCTCTTTTCCTTCCTTCTTTCCCTCCCTCTTTTCCTTCCTTCCTTCCTTCCCTCTTTTCCTTCTTTCCTTCCTTCCTTCTTTCCTTCCTTCCTTCCTTCCCTCTTTTCCTTCCTTCCTTCTCTTCCTTCCTCATCTCCTTCCTTCCTTCTCTTCCTTCCTTCCCTCCCTCTTTTCCTTCCTTCCCTCCCTCTTTTCCTTCCTTCTTTCCTTCCCTCTTTTCCTTCCTTCCTTCCTTCCCTCTTTTCCTTCCTTCCCTCCCTCTTTTCCTTCCTTCCTTCTCTTCCTTCCTCATCTCCTTCCTTCCTTCTCTTCCTTCCTCATCTCCTGCTCTCCCCCTCTTTTCCTTCCCTTCCGTCCCTGATCTGGGAATAGAAAAATGGGAAAGGTCAAAAGGAAGCCGGGATAGGGGTGGGATGCTCTCAGGAAGGAGGCGGCAGCTTCTGTTGGAAGGATCCAGATCGACAAAGTGGAAAGTTTCAGATAGCCTGAGAATCACAAGGGAGGCGATTCAGGGGAGCTGGCTAATGGCGAGCGGCCCTCTGGGTTTCCCCAGGGTGCCTTGAGAGCCGGGAGCAAACTGCTGGCCACCTCTAGGACAGGGGTCTCCAACCTTGGCAACTTTAAGCCTGGAGGACTTCAACTCCCAGAATTCCCCAGCCAGCTTTCCTCCAGGCTTAAAGTTGCCAAAGTTGGAGACCCCTGCTCTAGGAGATTGGCTGAGTCCAGAGCTAGAGAAGCCCTTGCATTCTTGGAGGGGAAGGGGGACAGTGATCTATCACCCTTTAATCTCCGGTCCAGTGAACGGCCAGGCGCCTCAAAGCCCGCATTGTTCGACTCTGGACGCGGGGGGGGGGGGAGGAGAAGCAACTAGGCTGGGCGGAGGATGGATCGGCCCCATTCCCAGCGTTGGGGGGGGGAGGGAGCGCGGGGTAG
Source organism: Hydrophis major (assembly GCA_033807585.1). Classification (NCBI taxonomy): domain Eukaryota; kingdom Metazoa; phylum Chordata; class Lepidosauria; order Squamata; family Elapidae; genus Hydrophis; species Hydrophis major. The sequence continues at coordinate 9,653,663 of CM066331.1, forward strand.
TTGGGGAGGGGGGGGAACACAGTTTTTTTTTCTAAATACTCTTCTTTCAGTGCGGAATTTTAAAAGGGAGACGCCTGAGAAACGAGGGGGAGGGGGAAGGGAGGGAGAAGAACCGAGGAGTCTCCGCTTCTCCAACTGCCCCCCCCCCCAAGAAAATCGCAGAAGCCACCCACGTCGCCTTTTTTTTTTTTTTTTAAACGGCCTTGGCCTTTCGGGGGTCCAGATTCGCGGGCTCCCTTTCCAAAAAAAAAAAAAAAAAAAAAAACCCAGTCCAGCATTTGGATCCCACAAAGATTTCAGAGGCTGAGCTTCCCCTCCGCGCCCTCCCCACCTTTTCTTCCCGGACCAAGCACGGCTGGCATCTTTGCAGAGAGACCCGGCCGGGGTTAAAAAAAAAATAAAAAAATAAAAAAATAAATAGAGCGCAGCAGTTGGTCAGACCCAACCCAAGAAAAATGGCTCCAAGAGCTTCTGGATTGCGGTTGGACCCACTTTTTTTTTTTCCCTCCAAAACTCTGGGATTCTCCTCCCCCCGGAACAGTCACCTCTCTCCTCCGTCCGCCCCTAAAGCCCGTTTTCTTCTGGGGAGGGGGCTATCCAGGACGGGACGGGTCCAAGCTGGGCTTTTTGGGGGAGGGGGTCGATGTGGGGGGGGGTGAGGGGGAAATAAGCAACCCGTAATAATCCTTCCTCCAGGCGTCTCGAGGGAGGTGGGCCTCGAGTGCCACACCAAAACAAGCCGTCCTCCCGCGTTTTGTTTTGGCTTTGCCGACCTTGGCTCTATTAGCGCCTCGCACCTTGTTGCGAGTTTGGGGAAGTTTCACACGAGCTGCGACAAAGGAGGGCGGGCAGTGCCGGGCGGGGAGGCAGCTGGTCCGAGCCCGGGGTGGGGAACCTGCAGGAGAGACTGACAAGAGATTCCTTCGTTAAGCAAAGCCTGACCTATCTCGACACAAGCGGATTTTTTTTAAAAAAAAAAAAAAGAGAGAGAGAAAGCAAAACGGAGATAACCCTTCGCTCTCCGAATGGCTGCTCCAGAGTCGTCGGAACCGGCCTTCTTTTAGAAATAAACGGGAGCCCCAAATAATCAGCGGGGCGGGAGGAGCAACTGGAGGGCAAATCCCCCCCCCCTCGCCTGTCCTTAGTGACTATTCAAATGTTTGCCCTGTTTGCCTGGAGCTGTTTCAAACGAGCCAGACACGAATGGCCTCTCTCCTCTTTCGGGGAAGCCTGCCTTAGAAATGTTCACAAGAGCCCCAAATTGTGGGCGTCGGAGGCCGGGGAGGGGTCCTCGCCTTTGGTTCTGGACGGATGGGATGGTTTGGTGATGAAGGGAGGGCAGAAGAAGAAAAAAAAAAAAGCCAACTTCCTTAAGTCCCCATCCTGCCTTGTTGTTTTTCCCTTTTATGGCCTGGCAAAGGAAAAGGGCCTTGGATCGGGACCAAATCAATAAAGACTCTGAGGTTATTATTGAACGGTGTCCTGTGTTTTTTTGTGGGGTGGGTGGGTGGGTGGGAAGCATCCGGTTTATACACTCTAATAAATAACGCAACATGAAGATTAACCATCGTTTAGTAATCCAGCCATACGCTGGTGTTGCATTTGGGTGTTGTTCGTCGTAATTACCACTTTTGTTAAAGGGAGTAAGGGGATCGGTGGCTTTTTTCCGCTCGCAGTCACCCCGCTGCCTCCCTTTCGACCGTTTATAAACTTTTCCTTGAAAAGAGCAGATAATCAGAAAAGTCAGCACGGCGGCGGGGGAGGTGTGAACTTCTTTAAAAAAGATACCAAAACGCGCAAAAGAGGAGGAAATCGAAGGGAGGATGGATGGAAAGCCGGCCAACAAGCGATTGCTTTCAAATTAATTCCAAACCCGGCCAAAACTGATTCCCAAGATCCGTTTTGAAAAACGTTTTAAGGTTTAATTCATCTTTCGACAGGGGAGGCCAAGGGGAAACCAACGTCCTGCCGTCGCCACTCTTCTTATTCTGTGCCATGTCGGCACATCCACACGTCCTCCCATCCCCGGGTATATGTGCGCGGCGAGGTTCAGCTACCAATCTGTGGCAGGAGAGCCCACCCTCTAACAGCCGCATCCTCATCTTAGTTTTAATGTCCTCCGCCATAATCAAATAATATATATTATTTTTTTTTGCTTTAAAGCAGTTATTAGGTTTATAACTCGTTTCCCACTTAAATTTGTGCAACCAACCAAGGCGATCTAAATAGGATGGCGGAGCCTCGTGGGGACAGCAAGCCCCGGCATTAATAAGGATTAATTATGGATATATATATATATATACGTCAATGGGGGCACAAAGGCTATCAAGTTGGGAGGGGAGGGGGCCAAGGGGCAGAAGGGGGAGGGGCTGCGCTGACTCGGCGGCTCAAGTTCTCCCCCCACGTCAAGCATCTTTTTCGCGTAGAAAAGCCGATTTTCGGCAGAAATTCCCGTGGATCGAAAAGTGTGCGGCTCTCTCCCAAGGGATCTCTTTTCCCATTTAGGGGTGGATGAAGATGGGGGGGGTCTCTTTTCCCCTCCCCGCTTCGTCCTACTGTATCCCCCCCCCCGCCCCAAGTCCGAGCTTAGACTGATGCAAAGGAACGGAGTCTCTAATCCAGTTAAGCCGAACTGCACGCTTTTCATGGGGTCCTTGGATTCGTTCTGAAGCGGCTTCTTCGAACAGCCGAAAGGGAAGCCGTGAGATTTACCAGGGCTCAGTTTAACGTGGGACTGAAAGCTTTTTTTTTTTTCTTCCATTGGGCCAATCAATCAATCGAAATAGAGCTGGGAGGGACCTTGGAGGTCTTCTAGTCCAGCCCCCCCCCCCCGCCCGCCCGCCTGCCCGCCCAAGCAGGAGGCCCTTTACAATTTGAGACAAGGGGCTGTCCGGTCTCTTCTTAAAAACCTCCAGCGATGGAGCGCCCACAACTTCTGGTGGCAAGCCGTTCCTCGGGTTAATTGTTCTGAACCAGGAAAACGGTTGTAAGAGGGAAGAAAAGAAGGAAGTTAGGAAGCTAAGGCGGGCTACCTCGGCAGCGTTGAAACTTGCCGGAGCGGGGTGGGAGGGGCATTGACTCAAGCAGACTCAAAAGGAGGGGGGGGGGAGAAAGAGGAGGAGGGAGAGTTATAAAGACCACCATCTCCAGCCCCTGAGCGGCTCTTCCAGGCAAAGGAACTACACAGGCTCGAGGCGGCCGGAGAAGGAAGGGCTGCGGCTATTTTACTTTTTCCTGCCAAGGTTTTCAACCACGCTTCCGTGCGCCCGAACTTGGGTCGCCGAAGTTCCCGGCTGCTGTTCCCCGGCTGCGCGCTCAGCTCCGTCCGAAGGAAGCGCCGTTGCCGGCCCCGCAGCCTCGAAGCCCGTTTTAACTTCCCATCCTTTTTTTTTTTTTTTCCCCGCCCGATTACGCGTATTTCCCCCCAACCAAAACAACGCGGGTCAGTTTTAAACATCCAAAGTCTGTGCAAGCAAGCACCCTCCTTGGCTCCCGAGGAGGAGGAGGAGGAGGGAGAGGGGCGGCCCGGGAGAAATGAACCTCCCTCCCCCTCCCCGCCTGGACGCGTGATCGCGAGGGGTTGCGTTCACACCCACACCTCGAACCCGGGTCAATTAAAATAGCCAGCAACTGCGTTGCGCCCTTCCGGGAGGAGCCTTCAATCATTTCCTGGGGGGGGGGTGATGTTGGTGGGGGGCTCGTTATTGGATTCCAGTTATTTATTACATTTATATGCCGCCCGTCTCACTCTTCCTGACTTAGCCAGCCGTGCCCTGTCAAGCCGGTCCGATGAATGTTGTATAACTCGAGTAAGGGAGTGTGTCGGTGATGAAAAGTCAGCCGCTGACCCAGAAACTGGCTAGATTCATAGGACTCGCTGAACCAGAGCTTACATTAACAGAGTTGGAAGGGACCTTGTCGGTCATCTAGTCCAACACCCACCCACTCCAAGCAGGAGACCCTACACTAGAGGACTCCGAACTTGGCAACTTTAAGACTTGTGGACTTCAAATCCCAGAATTCTCCAGCCAGCCAGGAGAATTCTGCCAGTTGAAGTCCACAAGTCTTAAAGTGGCCAAGTTTGGGGACCCTTGCCCTACACCATTTCTGACAGATGGCAGTCTCTTCTTGAAACAGTCCAGTGATGAAGCTCCCACCACTGCTGAAGGCAACTTCTGTTCCATGGGTTGATTATTCTCACTGTCAGAAAATCTCTCCTTATTTCCAGGTTGAATCTCTCCTTGATCAGTTTCCATCTATTATTCCTTGTCTGGTCTTTGGGTGCCTTAGAAAATAGCTTGACCCCCTACATCCTCTCTGTGGCAGCCCCTCAAATATTAGAACACTGCTATCATGTCTCCCCTGGTCCTTCTCCTCAGTAGACTAGCCAGGCCCAGTTCCTGCAACCGTTCATTGTATGTTTTAGCCTCCAGTCCCTTAATCATCTTGGTTGCTCTTTTCTGTACTTTTTTCTAGAGTCTCCACATCTTTTTTTTACAGTGTGGTAAGCTTAAATCACTGTAGAAGCAGAATAGAGCTGGCAGCCTTCCTCCCCTTGCTCAAGCAGTGTTTTGGAGGAAGCGATTGTAGCGACTCCTGGCCAAGTCCCTTGTAGAACATGGGCCACTCGGGTGGTGGGTACGTCTTTGTAGCATTGGTTGTTGTTGTTGTTTTTTGTGCATGGAAGCTTTGAGGTCAAGGAGCTCTGCCTCTTTCAAGTATAAAGCGGCTTACTAAGTTTTCACACATACCTGCGCAGCTCTTAGAGAAGGTGTCAGCAACCTGTGGCTTTGGAGCTTCATGCAGCTCTTTGGGCTCTCTGCTGAGTCTCCCTGTTGGGTGATCCCACCAATGGCTGGCCCCATCCCTTGTCTTCCCTCCCAGTCACTCCTAGCCTGGCCTGAGAAGGTAAAACACACACACATACACACAAAAAGAAATGAGAGGGAGGCAGGAAGAAAGAGGGGTCCATTTCCCACAGAAAACACCAGGATTCATAAAACCTGGGTAGGCGTGGCAGGGTGTGTGGGTTTTTTTAATGTCATGTGACTGGATGGGAGTGACGTTGAATTGGCCACACCCACCCAAGTTTTGAGACTCCCAGTGTTTTCTTTTCTGTGGGAAATGGGTCCAAATAGCTCTTTGAGTGTTTAAGCTTGTAGACCCCTGTCTTAGAGTAAGGGAGTGGGTGATGAGAATTCATCTGCTGACCCAGAAACTGGCTAGATTCACACTGAACCAGAGACTGAATAAATGTAGAATCAGAATAGAGCTGAAAGGGATCTTGGAGGCCTTCTAGTCCACCCCCCCCATCCCCTGCTCAAGCAGTGTTTTGGACAACGTGATTGTAATCTCTTCCTCTATCTACGGGTTGGGGGAGAGAATGGGGAGGAGACTGGAATGCTTAGAGTCAGTAGGGCTGTGAGCTGGATGGGAGGGCATTGGAGAGGCTGGTTCAACAAGCTATTCAAATCCTGGTATAGGTAGTCCTTGACTTATGACCAGAATTGACTCCCAAAATTTCTGCTGTTAAGTAAGACATATGATAAGCGAGTTTTTCCCCGTTTTATTACCTTCCTTGTCACTGTTGTTAAGTGAACCACTGCGGCTGATGAATTAGAAAGCCAGTTGTTAAGTGAATCGGGCTTCCCCATTGACTTGGCTTGTCAAAAGGGCCTTAGGACACAGCAAGAGTCGTAAATATGAAGCCGTTGCCAAGCATCTGGATTTGGATCACAAGATCACAGGGAGGCTGCAAAAGGTGGTAACTCTGCAAAGTGGATATAAGTTGCTTTTTTTTCCTGGTGCTGTTGTAACTTTGAACAGTCACTAAAGGAACTGTTGTAAGTCGAGGACTACCTGCACCAGAAGGGTTTAAAAACTCGGGTGGTTTTTTTGTGTGTGGCTGTACCTGGCGTGTCTCCTGGCTGTGTGGATAATAGGTTTGATAATCCCCTTGTCATGCCCCTGTCGGTGCCTGAATCCAAGGAGAGAGGCGAACAGCTGACAGGGAGCCGGAGTGCAACTCCGTGGGCTGTGGAGGAAAATGGGGAAGGGCAAAGTCCGGCTGGGCAGAGCAGGAGAGAGGTAGAACAAGGGAGAGGGAGTTCAGAGGAAGAGCCAGGGCCATCCCCCTCTCCATCCTAGGGCAAGCAGGGAAGAAGAGAGAAGAGAGCAATGTGGGCTATGTGGCTTATGGGGGAGGAAAGGGCCCCGATTCCCTTCATTAGCCACAGCTGAGAAGAGAGTTTAAAAGAGATGCATGCTGAGTGCAGCAGCTGCTGGGAGCAAACGGGACTTTATGTTGTCTTGACTTTGGTTATCTGTGTTCCTGGCGTCTTCCCAACCAGGTTATTGCCATGTCTTCACATCTGGAATTCTTGCTTCTGCCCTGCCGGATTCATTACCTCATTTTGCCTTGATTAGACTTATAGTTACAGTTTTTGTTGACCACGTTTTGGACTTGATTCTCTGCAGCCAAAGGCTGTTTTTCTCCAGCCAGAAGGCAACCAGGATGTTGAGGGCAAAGTTGGAGATAATAAAGGGACTCATAGTGATTATCTGACTGTGTTGCCTTTGTGCCATGCCCCGGGGTCATCACACCTCTGCTGTTGTGTTTTATTTTTTTCTTTACAATTCTATTATTTGATATTACAAATTAGTGGATTTTCTAAATTTGATTGTGAGCCACGTAGACTCATGTAAAAGTGAGAAGGGTGGCTCTCTAAATCGAACAAATGAACACATTTACACTGCAGTAGAGACATGGGAATTAGAACCAGTTTGGTGGTGTAGTGGTTAAAGCATCTGACTAGCAACTGGGTGGGAGTTCTAGTCCTACACCTCAGGTCCAAAGCTAGCTGGGTGTCCTTGGGCCAGTCACTTTTTCTCAACCCTAAGAATGAGGGAATGGCAAACCATTTCGAGGTGGGTGGGGAGGAAATGACTTGCCAAAAACATGCAGTGACCTACCCAGGTAAAGTTGGATGTGAGAATTCAGGTCACAGAAGCTGGAAAAATAGATGCTGGTCTTGACAGGAGAACCGGCAATTTTTATTTGTTATCTTTTTGAATGGATCAAAGTTTTAGCTGGTTGGTATGGTTCACTTCCATGTAACCTGCTAAACAAAGTGTGGTCTGCTCGTGATGTTACCTAATAAACACTAAGCAGCTGGCCTCTCATCTTATTTTGGTTTTGTTTTAATCGGGAGGATTGAGTTTACAAAATACACTAATCCACAAATAGGTAAATAGGGCATTAAATAGTGACCCTTTTCTAGCTAAAAACTCACAGGAGCTGTGAATAGGCAAGAAAAGGGACATCAGTAAAGACTAAGCCCTGAAGATGATGACTCGGATCCCACAGACGTCTATTTCACAACTCAAAAACCATAAGAAAAATCCTTGAAGGATTCAACCTGGCTTGGAGGTTTAGGATTGAGCTGGCCATTTATTCAGCTGCCTCACAAGGTCAGGATGAGGGTGATGGTGAAAATGTGTCTGAACTTGGGAAGAAAAGTGACGAATACCTGTATGTATAGGTGTTCAAAGTACCTTCGTGCCAAGGTAGGTGTATGAACTCAGATTTGGGGCTGGATCCAGTCAAAGGCCCAACCATCACCATCAGGACACCTGGTTGTAGGTGTCCCAATTGGGTGAGATTATCTTTCTTAAATAAACTTTGCAACCATGATTGAGTGAAGGCAGAACATAATTATTGGGTTCGGATTGTATCTGTGTTCTCAATTGTACTCCCAGGGGTTTGGGGGAATATGGTGCAATACAACAGCTGTTCTCAACCTTTCATTCTTTTGGACTGAGAGCTCTGAGATGGTTCCTGTTGGAGGCTCTTTTGTACGTGAGTAGGCCCATCCCGAAGTCCTCCTACGGCCACTGGGATCCGTTTGGCTTTTACTTTCCACATCCTCTCTCATTTGTCCTTCAGGCCCTGGTACTTCTCTGGCTTGTCACCCTCCTTCTCCCTGATATTGTTGTCACTTGGCACTGTCACATTCTACTGCCACCACTGTATAAGGTGTGTATAATATCTAAGGACACACACATACACACATGACTGTGTTTGACATCGTTATTATTTTATACTTTTGGCTGAATACCACCCAGAATCATTTCTTCTGAAATGGGTAGGTATATGAATATAATAGATGGATAGATGAAAGATAAATCATAAATAGGTAAATAGGAAGATCTCTCTCTCTCTCCTTCTCCCTCTCATCTGGATGGATGGATGGATGGATGGATGGATGGATGGATAGATAGATAGATAGACAGACAGACAGACAGACAGACAGACAGACAGACAGTGTTGTAGTTAGCCGGCAGATGGCTGAGGAGAGTGAGGACTCAGATGAGGGGTCAGGACCATTAGGGAGTAGACAGCTGCCTTCAGAGATTGTGGGGGCTGGCAGCAGTGATGAGGAGGTTCCGAGGAGCCTGTGCCAAATGTGTGTGCATGTAGGATTGCTCGTAGGAAAGAGCAGTTACAACAGCACAGGTGACTTGGGAGTAAGGCTGCAAGGTAATGGCCCCTCCTTCAAGAAGATAAAAGCCAGCTGTGAAAGGAACATACTTTGCAGAAGGCAAAGACGTTTTAAAATCCAGCCTCGTGGACATTCCAGTGTTCTGAGTTTGTATTTAAAGATTCTTGTATTGCAAATTATTTCTTGTCTGTTATCTTTTGGCAAGTCTCACACAGTTTGGTAAGGCTTGTGCTTATCACAGCTAATTATTTTGCAAAAGCATTAAAAGGTTTCTGTTCCTTTTGGATTGTGTTTGTTGGAAAAGAGCATGGATCAGAACAGAGAGAGAGAGAGATAATGGCGGGTAAGTGGATTGATAGATGATTGATATAGATGATAGAATATTGTACTTAATTAAATCCAAATTGATATTATTTATATTTATTGATGTTATAGTGAAGTTTGATTAATGAAATGGAATACCACAGATCCCCTCCATCCTCTCTCCCCATACCTACACACAAGTATGTCCCACCGACTTAAGGTACATCATATCCACATTCTAAACTGCACATTTCCAGACCTCCACTAGGGGGCAACAGAGAGGCCCAGAATTCCTCCTTTCCCCGCTAGCATCTTATGCCAATTCAGGTGTGGATCTAAAAGCCTTTGGCAAATTCCGGAGAAAGGAACAAGGGCCCTGAATGTCAGGCTGCGCTACTCGAGGGGGCTGTCAGCAAGAAGAGGGGCTTTCTCTAAAGCAGGGCAAAGAAGCCGGAGAGTGGAAAGCTCCTCAAGGGGAGATCCAACTTAGAACTAAAGAAGACATTTCCTGATCATGAGAACAATGAATCAGCGGGAAGGTTTGCTTCCAGAAGTTGTGGGTGCTGCATCACTGGAAGGTTTTTAAAAAGAATTTGACCGGGATCGTGGAACTAAGCAGGTCTCCTGCTCAAGCAGTGGGTCGGACTAGACGACCTCCAAGGTCCCTTCCAACTCTGGTTTTCCCGTATTCTGCATACTCCCTGACCTGCCTGTTGGCTGGCAGAAATTCACAGAAATTCTCTTTCTTTTGAAAGGAACTGATCTCTCTCTCTCTCTCTCTCTCTCTCCCTCCCTCCCCCCCTCTCCCTACATCCATCCATCCCTCTCCCTCCCCCCAGTTCACAGCCCGCCTTCCCACCCGCCCCAGCTTTGCTGCACCTGCACTGCACAGCCATTCACCCCATCAGCAGCCTTTGACAGCGCTCAATTCATTACTTTTCTCCCAGCTTTTCAAACCAACACGCACATTGAGTCTGGGCTCTCCATCCCGTCCCCTCCTCCCTCCTGGCCCCACATCGTTCCCCTCCTGGCCCCACATTGCTGCTGCGTAAAAGTTGTGTGAAGTAGAGCTTACTCGCTGGAGGATTCAACTCAAGTAGAGCATCTGCTTCTGCGAATAATTCTTCTCCGCTAAAGGGGGAAAGGGAGGCAGGGCGGGTTGTTGGGGGCTGGGTGGAGAGAATTATCTTTACTCAGTGGGGTTCATGCTTTTTACAATATCTTCTTCCGGGTTCTCCCTAGACATGGTAAAAGTATGCCATAATTTTGGGGAAGAGCGGAGGCGGGTATGTGTGTGGAAATTAGAAACGCAATTAGCGGGCTCTCTGGAGAAAAGTTCATTGGTCTGAAAATTAAGGTGGCGGTTTGCTTGTATAAGGTTTGGATTTTGGGGTTGCTTATGGAGCAAGAGAAACTGCTTGGAGGAGGAGGAGGAGGAGGAGGAGGAGGAGGAGGAGGAGGAGGAGGAGGAGGAGGAGGAGGAAGAGGAGGAGGAGGAGGAGGAAAAAAGGAGGAAGAAGAAGAGGAAGAAGAGGAGAGAGAAGAGGAGGAAGAAGAGGAAGAGGAGGAGAGAAGAGGGGGGAGGAGGAAGAAGAAGAGGAGGAAGAAGAAGAAAAAAAAACGAAGAGAAAAAAAGGGGGGACGACTACGAAGGATTTACCATTCATTAAAACCAGATCAGATAAGGCAGATCAAAGAGCCGCATTCAAACAACTTGTCAGGAAAATGTAGGTTTGTTTTATGCACTTGGTGGCTTAGTAGGTTGGTCAAACCCAGCTCGTTTCATTACGTAATAATTGAATGCATAGCCCCAATCAGACCATAAGCTAAATCGATAACGGAATTAAAAAAAAAAAAAAAAAGTAGCGCGGGAACGCAAAGGGTGCTCCATTCCGACCCCGGCTGCATCTCAAATTGTCTGTGCACGGAGATTCTCAGTCAAACAGGTCATAGGGTTGTCCCCCAAGATGAGTTTCCCCACAAAAAAAAAATAAAAAAATTGCTATTGGCAAGGTTGACGACTGGACAGGGGAAACTTCCCCCCCCCTTTTCTCTTTCAAGAGTTGAAACACAGGACAAGTCTCACAAAAGCCTCGCAGTGTAGCTGTTAATAGTCCAAGGTGTTCAGCAACTCACTTTTATTGGTTATTTCTGGAAGATGCAGTCCTGTAAAACCTCACCACCATTTATGACAAAAACAAAACAATTGTTTTAGGTGAAATTGCCTCTCGAGGGACTAACTTGCCAGGAATATAGAAAGTCTAACAAGGGCCTGTTTGAACTTTAACCTGAAGTCTAGAATCCTCTTTCTTTCCTTTCCTTCTTCCTTCCTCCTTTCCTTCCTTCTTTCCTGCCTTCCCTTCCTCTTTCTTTTTCTTTCTTTCTTTCTTTCTTTCTTTCTTTCTTTCTTTCTTTCTTTCTTTCTTCCTTCCTTCCTTCCTTCCTTCCTTCCTTCCTTCCTTCCTTCCTTCCTTCCTTCCTTCCTTCCTTCCTTAAGAATCGGTACTTCAGTTTAAAAAGCTCATGGATCGACTCGATTCTTTTAAAAAACAAAACCTGGCTCAGCTCTGAAGTCAACCTGAAAGAAAAGCTCATTTTCCAGAGACCGTTTGAATCAGGAGGTTTCTATGCTGTAGTTTCTAGAAAGATGAATCACAATCTGGTAACAGTTTCTGCCCTGCCCTTTTTTTTTAAAGGCAGCTCCCAAACAAAGGGTTAATTTCAAAATCCACCCCCCCCCCCCCCCAAAAGATCTGCCTTAGCTAAGTTCGCCTTTCAGTTTTTTTCAGGGCCAGATTTTCAGGAGAACAGAAACCTCCCCAGTTTAGATATAGATATATGCTCTGGAGGCCTTGAGATTTTGAATCATCCAACACCATCATTTTCTGACACAAACATGGGAAAGGCGCAATGGAAAAAAAAGAAAAGAAAAGATTAAAAGAGAAGTGGCTACAATTGCAGACTCTTTATCATATATTATTTCATTGATGTAGATTTGCAGTTTATCTTTAACCACCAACCTCATCTACTCAGATGTCAAGATGGCTGGACCTTTTGCAAAAAGGCAAAAAAAAAAAAAAAAGATTTTTTTTTTAAAAAAGGAGAAGCAAGCCCCCTCTCCTCTAATTTTGCAATTTTAAATAGCGCAGCAGTGACGTCAGGGGGGGGTATTAGCATAGAGGAAGGGGCTGCAGTCAAGTATGGCGAAGATTGATAAGGCCCCTTCGGAGGAATTTGCTGCTTGTTTTCATGCATTCATTATGGCTCAAGGCTGCCCTGCAGATTTTGCAATTTGTAAGAGCTTAGGTCTTGGGGGGTGGGGGAGGGGTGGCGGAGAGGGATGAAGCTGTAGAAAGGGAACCATCTCGAGCTCTTTCCTAATCAGGGTCCTCCCACCCAAAAAGAGGACATTGAAAGGAGGATATGCGCAGCTCCCCAAGTGTGTGGTTTGCAGAAAGAATGCCAGGCATTGGTCTCTTGCCCCTTGTCAAATGAGGAGAGGGGTGGAAGGACCTGGGAAATCAGTGCTTACATACAGAAGGGCTAGCTGCGATTCATATTGAAGAGAGAGTGAGTTTTGCCTACCTTTCTCAGGGGTTGGAGGAAATAAGCTGCTTTGCCTTCAAATATTTGTAGGATTGCAACCAGGGATCGCCTATCATAGGATGGCACTGGGTTGAGGAAGGATATAAAAGAACTCCCCGAGTCTTAGCAGGGCACAACCCCATTTGAAGCCTTTTCCCTTCTGTGGAAAGGAGGGAAGAGGTTATACAGAAATATTTCCAACATTTATTGGTCCACCCTCTGGGAAAACGTGCTATTATGAAGGTGGCAGGCTTACCTACCCTTAGTACCTTGATGGGGTACTAGGTCCCACCTGATTCAGGTTTAACTCGGATTTAGAGACTCTCAAGGCGGGTCAAGCTAGGTCGTCCGTTTTACCCTGTGCTCCAGATCTGCTGGAGAGTTCCATTCAACATTGGGAAGGCAGCGAGTTTTGGGAAAAGCTGAGTTAGAAGCAAATGTTGAAGGGATGGGCTTGGAAAGCAAAGATTAGGGATGTGGGCTGATCTACTTGGCCGCAGCCCCCCTATTAAGGGTGAAGTCTGTTGTCCCTCTGCTAAGTCTTAGTCCCACAGTGCTAAATGCCTCTGCCAAAGGAGGCAACAGTTCTCGACCAAACCAGTGGGATAGCTAGCAAGGATGTGTAACATATAAGATAGGGGTCCCCAAACTTGGTAACTTTAAGACTTGTGGACTTCAACTCCCAGGATTCTCCATCCAGCTATGAGTTGAAGTCCACAAATCTTAAAAGTTGCCAAGTTTGGAGACCTCTGATATAAGGAAACTGGAGTACCGAGTTGGTGGTGTGGCCAGGAGAAAAGCAGAAACTCAAAAGACTTTTTCCACCCAACTGAGTGACTCCCTTGACCTGCCCTGGCTTAGCCTTCAAAGAAAATCTCTTCCTTGTTTCTCCACCTCCATTTTTCTCCAATGCGTGCAAACTTACCTACCTGAGCTTGTATTGCCAAAAGAGGCACTGCAAAAGGGAAAGAAAAAAAGGATCTCAACTAAACTACCACCGCAGAGATCTTCCCAGAACAAAGTGATTTCTACTTGTTTCAAAGCCACCTGGGCCATTCCTCTTAGCTCACCTGGAAAGCTGTGAGATCACATTTCCCTCTTCCAAACTCACCCGAACTTCGATTGGAAGTTGGAACCCACCATCCTGTTCGATGGAAGCGCTCTAAGATTTGGGATCCTTCATTCTGGAATATCGAAGCTAGACCCTTCCAGATCTCAGTCTTTCCTCCCAGCCTGTTTAAACCCGAGTTGACAATCTGGCCTTAAGCTGAGTCAGCGCCCTCCCGGAATTTTCCTTGTCTGTGCTCTTGCAAAAAAAAAACCCTTGTCTACACATGACTTCAACGAGGCAGCCCACCTGGATAGTAGCTACAGGTATTGTCAATGCTGGGTTCACTCGGTGTGTGCAACTCAATGATCGGATTCCGACATTACACAGGTCTCTTGGATTTGCACAGCCGGAGGGTCAGGTTCACGTGACACTAAACACTCCCCCTCCTCCCATACACACAGGCTCACGCCCAAACTAATCAGGGTTTTAAAAACTAACCGCACATGAAGCATACAAGTAGCCAGCTCGGATCTTTCACTTACCTGGTTTTAAGGATGTTGTGTAAAACCAAGCGTCTTTCGGGAGAGCGGGAAGAGAGACAGCCTACTACTACTTCTCCTTAATGGGGTGTGGATAGTTATTAATGAATTGCTTATGTTAACATGTCACTTGAAGGCAGAGGCAAAATTCTCACTTCTTTTAATGGGCTCACCGTGCATTCGCAAATACCTGATACACATATGTTAAATACACCATAAACAGCAGCCAGCCAACACGCCGGACCCGTTGCGAGGCCGCGCGCGTTGTCCCTCCGCAGAGGCTGTTTCCCTTACACGGAAAATCCTTCGGGGTGTTTAAAAGTGCCCCGACGTGCTCTTTTAAGCCTTTAGCCACGGCCACATACAGGCGTCCCAAGGTTTGGCCCTTCACGCGTATTTTCCCCCTCTACGGAAGGCGAGAGAGAACGCCTGAGCCATCACCTCTGAATGAACGCTTGCAAAATTAGCAAGGCCGCCTTGCCTTAAGACTAGTCGACGGTTATTTTTAGGAAAGGAGGAAGAATTGCTACCAAAAAAAAAAAAGTGGGTGGGCTTGTCATAATTAAACGGGGGTTGGACTGGGGGGGGGGGGCAAATACACAAAACAAATTAACTGGTGAGAATGCAGAGAAAGGGCTAAAAAACATTGAAACTTCTCCTTAGATCGAGGATCTGGGCTAAGCTTTAAAGAGAGAAATTAGCCTTTCTCTTTACTCTTGACAGTTCCTCCCCAACTCTTCCTCAACTTTTCATCACGTTAAAAAAAAAAAAAAACCCATCACTTCTATCTCTGGTACCCACTTCCTTTTATTTCTGTACCTGAAAATGTCCCATACTAGGCAGCTGTGCTTTTTTGCTAAGAAGGTATAGTCCAAAACAAGTCGGTTAAAAAAAAAAAAAAAATTAGGGCAGGGGACAGAGAGAGGAAGAGAGATTGAATTCGAATCGATTTTAAGCCTTTTCCTTCTAACTCGGGAGTTGAGCAGGACTCCGAGACGGAGAAAGGCTCCCTCTTTGGTCTCCTAAAGACGCGGTCAGAGTTTGAGGTCCCAGCGACAACTGTCAAAAGCTGTCCTGGAGATTCTCCACCATCCAGGACAGGTCATGGCTGTTATTCCCCCAGGTGCCTTTTCCAAAACTTTCGGTCCAGGTGCCTTTTGGAAAAAGCACCTTTGGGTGTCATTTGCAGAGTTTTGTTTGAACTGTTAAGATACCAAACTGCAGGGGGGGGGGGGATATCAAAACTCCTAAACGCGGGGATGAGAACCTAACCGCCGTCCACCTGTTGGCCAATCTCCTTCCTTGGGGTGCGGGTGGAGGAAGGCTGGGGTGTGGGGAATCCATGGATGGGGGGGGGGGACACGGGACGACCGCAAAGCTGTAAGGTAAAATGTACCAGAAGGAAACGCAAGCCGTGGTTGTTGCTTAGCTGCCAAGGTGACAGTTGGAATTACTCCCTCTTCCCTCGGAGGAGGTACACGCATCCCCCCGCTGCCCCAGCATTTCTTTAAAGGTGGCGGGGAGGACAAAAAAATAACATAAAAATCAGCTATCGAAAAAGGCCGATTTAAAATACAGGACAAAACAAAACTACCAAAATAAGGAGATGGCTCAAAGCTTGCAGATGTGCTCCTTCTGGGGGGTGGGAGAAGTTAATATCAAATAAAATCGCGATTTACCTGAGAAAATTATATGTGCGTGCGTGGGTATGCGTTACACGCCTGCGCCCTCTCGCCCACTCTCTCTCTCCCCCTCCTTTCTTTCTTTCTCTTTCTTTCTTTCTTTCTTTCTTTTTTCTCTCTCTCTTTCTTTCTTTCTCTTTCTTTCTCCCTTTCTTTTTCTCTTTCTCTCTCTCTCTCTTTCTTTCTCTCTCTCTCTCTTTCTTTCTCCCTTTCTCTCTTTCTCCTTTCTTTCTCCTTTCTTTCTTTCTCCCTTTCTTTTCTTTCTTTCTTTTTCTTTCTATTGGTAGGGATCAAACCCAGCGGCGTTTCATTTCCTTCTGACCGTGGCCCACAGAGGAAAGCATGTGGCTTGTTTCATCCCCGGCTCGGCTCGCTTAAAACGTGAGCAACGTGTTAACTCCAAGGCCTCCAACACTTCTCTCCCGACCTTCAGGGCCCGAAAAGTCGAGTGGATGTGACTAAAGGTGGTTTCTTCCACCAACTCTCTCTCGCTCTCGCTCTCTCTCTCTTTTTTTAACCATGGATCTTTGGAGTGGTTCCACGTTTATTATCGCCGCCTAATCCGGCCTTAATGTAACTTTCGAAAGGGGGGTGGGTGAGTGGGTGGGAGAGCGACGGTGAGTTTGGAAGCAAATGCTACTATTAGCTAGAACGTTAGAAGCAAGAGATTACACCGAGGCTGTTAACAAACAACGCCGCCTCGTTGTCTTTGATCCTTGGGGAGAAGAAAATCAGACCATCCTCTGTTTTTAGATTTCCTTCCTTGACCTCTCAAGGTGGTCGTGTGAACGAACCTTTTAAGAGATGGGCGTGTGAACGAACTTCTTTCTCAACCTGTTTCTTGAGCAAGGTTTGCAGGGATGGGGCGATTGGCGTCCCTGCTTCTTTATCAGCATGTATTCAACGTCCTCCCAAAAAGGAACCTACCCAGGATCCCGCCCTTCAATCACCAAATCAGATTCCAAAACCAACCCGGAATCCATTCATTGCGTGAAGTTTAGGGGCAGTAAGACAGTAGCGTGCAGAAGTGATCTGACCCATTGGGAATGAGCGAACATAAAACTCTCACTGGGGGCATATAGTAGGTGGTGTGGATCGCACACAGACCTCTATCCAACGACAACCTAAGGAGATCATTTCCTCCCCACCCAATAAATGAGCACGTTTCCTAAATAGACACGCATTCCCATCCGTCCTGCGATTGTTCCACTTCCCACGACTTGGGAAAAAAAAAAAATCCAAAAACCTAGGAAGCTAAACTAAACTGAGACAAGCTTCATGTGTTTTGCCTGCAAACCTGGAGTAAAATGCACCGTTTCTCTCCACCGCTGGCCCGCATCTCTGTGCTGCCGGATTATCTCCCACCTCCGTGTGCGTGTGGGGCACGGATATCCCGATTCACACCCGCAAGCCTTGCGGGGGATGGTCTCGCAGAGAAAGCACCGTTTTCCCCTCGTTCTACCCCCGAAATGGTGAGAGGTAGAAGTACCTTTAAAAAAACAATAAAGGAGGGGGGCGGCGAAGAGATGCAGGGAGCTCACCCCGCTTTGAAGCTGTCCTGTCGGGGGCAGCCAGGTGGGGTCGCCTCCGGAGGGGGGGGGAGGGAGGGGAGAAGAGATTCTCTCCCGAGCCCGCTCAACCGCAAGAATGTGTCGCTCGGCAGAATAAGGACAGCTATTACAACCAAATCTACTAGCAGTCTAAATAATTAATTGAACCGTTGCTCTTTGACCCCTGCAAAGTCCAATAGGGACCCGTTTGTAGTAATAATACCCCACAAACGAGCCCTTGTCAAATATTCATTTAGTGGTTAATTCAAGCCATTCCCCCATGGGACAGGCTGTAATACCAGCCTCCGGCTTGCCAAGAAACCCTGTTGATCTACCTCAGAAGGTCAGCAAAATATTTTAACACGCCGTTTTTAAATCCTGAGGGAGGGAAGGTGGTAGAAAAGTTGTGTGTGAGTGGTATGCAGATACACACACACACACATATATATCTGTGTATGTATATGTGTGTGTGTGTGCATGTATGTATATATCTGCATGCCATGTACATACAACCTTATGTATATGTGTGTGTGTGTACATACATACATACATATACATATATACATACATACATATATTATATATATTACAGAGGATCTCTTCATCATCATCCTTCTGGCTCTGCCTTTTGGCCCAGGATATAAAAGCTGTGGTCGGCACCACCACACCAACACAAGAAAAGTTCCGCGCAGGCAGGATCTGAGGTTCCGCTTATTCCGTAAAGGATCATAAATGGTATTTTTTGTTTTTGTTTTTTAAGAAAAAGGGGAAACGAAAACCGAAAAGATTCTAGAAAGTAAACGGGGATGCGGTTGGGGGAGGGAGGGAGAAGAGAGGGAAGCTAAGCGAAGGTGCACTGTACGAAAAATCTCGAGGTTGGTTTGAATTTGCTGAATAGTCCGTTGAAAAACAAAGATTTGCATGGATAGCGTTTCCCTAGGGCTTACTTTCCTATGGGCCAGCGGGGCCCTTGGAAATGCCTGAGTAATATCTGCAAGAGTGAGAACTTGGTCTTAAATACACACACGCACATACACACACACACACAGAGAGAGACTGGGTGGTGCGTTGTTATCTTTGTTGTGTTATTATTTTAAAAAGAACGGTGTCATTATTTCCCAATTCCGCGCTCTCTCTCTCATTTGGAAGAGAAAGCAAGCTGTCCACTTCCAGAAGCATATTTGGTTACAAGAAACGATTTGCGAGATTTCTTTGACCCGCGCGCGCACTATCCAGGGAAGGGGAGGGTTTAGTTTGGTTAAGCCGGATTCACCTCCTCACTTCTCATTCCCCCACGTGTAGCTAACAAGCTAAACAAGCACAATGGCTACAGTTTTCCTTTGTCCGATTGTCAACGGTTATGGCTGGGGGGCGGGAAAGAGAGTGAGTGAGAAAACCCACCGAGAAAGTTAGATTTTCGAAGTCTCGAAAAGGAGAGAAAGACAATCAACAACTACAATTCCATTACAAATGGAAACACTTCCTTCCACTTTTCCGGCGTTCATTAAGAAAGATGACAGGCTTTGGGAAGGGGGCGATAAGAATGTCCGACAACACGTTTCTGTTCCTGCGGTTAGGAGAGTAGAAGAAACCGAGGACTGTCGATTTAAACGGCGCTTAAACGGCGGAGATAAATGGGTCCTTCCCGTTTAGAGGCCTGGTAGAAGCGAAAGGCCGCGACGAACACAAAAGCGCAATTTCGCAAAATGTAGGGTTCACCCAAAGGGCTGCGAGATCTTAAATTGAAGAAAAGAGGCGAGGTTGGAAACACTTTTAAAAGCCTCGTATCGAAACATCCCACCCCAAGGCCGCTTTAATCCCAGGTAAAAGGCGCGAAGAAACCCAGAAACATTTCAACCCGCCCTTATGCAGGCGTTTCCTGATTGTCTTCCCCCCAGATTTTAAACGGGGGCCCGAATATATATATATATATTTAGTCGGCAGATCCGGAGGTTTTAAACTGATTTCCCGGATAAATTCAATAAGTGGTGGTGGGCAGGAAGGGTTTATAACAGCGAGGCAGTTCCAGTTTGCCGGCTCCAAATCAGTTAGGTGACCCAGTGGAAGAAAGTGGCCGATCGGGCCGCAAATAAAACGCCAGGAGGGAAGGAATAAAGGAAGGGTGGAAGAAATGAAAGGAGAAAGGCCGTTTATTTCTCGGCTCCGGGATGGCCTAACTCCCAATAGGAAATCTTCCTAGGGACGGCCACCGCTCAGGATTTAAATGCGGGTGAGTGGATAGATGGGAAGGGTATATTCCCAATCTGGTTCCCTATCCAAAGCTAACCTTTCTGCCTTTCACCCGAGGCCTAAGAAGCCTCCGTCTATTCCTCTTGGTGGTCAGGCTCAGATCCTCCGAAGATAATAAATACAGACCGGCTGAAATAAAATCCTACAGGCCGGGGGCTTTTTTAAGAGGGGGAAATGTCTTTCCCTCTGCACCAGTTGGGATAGAGGCGCGCAAGGACTAGATTAAGCGCTTCTGAAGCCAGGCACCACAGTCCAAAGATTTTTTCTCCCAACCAAACCCCGAAAGCAAGAACCCCGATGCATTTAAATCGACTTTCCTATAAGAGATTGGGATGAGGACCAACATTTGAGTCTTTCCTTTCCACGGCTTGCCAGGGTGCTACTCCAGCAGGTGTGCCGCTGCTGCCCGACGGAAGGGTCTGGGAAGAGGGAAGGAAACCTAGGGCCGATTTCCTTGGAAAGGAACCCCGCTGCCCTCTTTTTCAAACAGAAACCTCCGAAGGCAGAGGAAAACCAAAAGAAAAAAGTTAACCACCGAACACGTTCGCCAGCAGGATGCTGTCTATTTAACTGAGATTTTTTTAGAACTGGGGGGGGGGGGGGGAGAAGATTCGCAGCCGCTTTTTAAAAATTATTATTGCAACAGGCTCTCGGGCGAAGGAAGAAATACGAGGAGCCAAAAGGGGGTTTTGGAGAAAAAAAAAAAAAACTTAGAGCGTTACAGCCCTGTAGGTGATTTACGTAGGAGTGATGGCTTCTATTTACGTTCCTCTCTTCCTTTCTCTCCCTTCCTTCCTTCCTTCCCTCCTTCCTTTCTTCCTTCTTTCTCTTTCTTTCCTTCCTTCCCTCCTTCCTTTCTTCCTTCCCTCTTTCCTTTCTTCCTTCGTTCTTTCTCTTTCCTTCCTTCCTTCCTTCCTTCCTTCCTTCCCTCCTTCCTTCCTTCTTTCTCTTTCCTTCCTTTCCTCCTTCCTTCCTTCCTTCCCTCTTTCCTTCCTTTCTTCCTTCATTCTTTCTCTTTCCTTCCTTCATTTCTTCCTTCCTTCCTTCCTTCCTTCCTTCTTTCTCTTTCTTTCCTTCCTTTCCTCCTTCCTTTCTTCCTTTGTTCTTTCTCTTTCTTTCCTTCTCTCCTTCCTGCCTTCCTTCCTTCTTTCTCTTTCCTTCCTTCCGCAACATACAGGCACGCACACAGCTCCCAAGTCATACGTTCCTAAAATATCCGTTTATCCCTTGCCCTGGAAAAAAAAAAGAAAAGAGAAAAAGAAAGCTAAGGGCCCCCTGATTGCCCCCAAACCTCCTCAACCTCACCGCTGCAATGTCGAAATATACAACTAGCCCGGAAGGGTGACGCTGCTGCTGCCCCCGCCCGCCCCAACGCCAAGATCCGCTCTCCGGAGAGCCACAGCTCGCGGCGCCGAGCCCCCTTCGCCCTTTTCACATCCTGCTTCCGCGAGGCGACACGGGAGAAGAGAACGAAGCGAAGGGGAACCAGCCGCCTCTGCCTGGTTTTTTTCCCTTTTGTTTTCTTTCTTTCGGGTCTGGGCCAAGCAGCCCATTTCCGAGGGAAGAGGGGTTTTTTGAGGAGGGAGGGGGGCATTTCGCAACAAGTGGTCGCTTCTCACCCCCCCCTCCTCCATCCCCTCCGCAAACGCCGCCAAACTACCTTTTCCACGCCGGAGGAATTAACCACCGCCACCGCAACAACAACGCCGTCGCCACCATCATATCCTACCGTAATTTAACAAGCAACCTTTTCATTGCAACCTTCTCCGAGAATTACAAACAGCAAAAGCCAGGAAAAGTAGCCGCTTAGGTGCATTTTACCTTTGGTGAAAGAATGGTTATTTTATACGCCGATCGATCGTTCGTTGTTCGGTGGATTTTTGAAATGCCGTTTTCCTTTTCATTAAAAAAAGTAGCTCGAGTTATAAAGGACCTTGGAAAAGCAGACTGTGGGGCTTTCCCTCACGTTGCAGCAGTTTGATGCTATGCTAAAATCATTTAACCCCACAGCATACACCAGGACAAAACCTTGACCAAATTGGACTGGTGCTTTTTAAAAAAACAGCAACAACTAAATGAATAAATGAGTGAATAAAATGTATCCTGCTTGTAAAAATAAATCAAAGACTCGAATGTAATTTCAGTGTCCATATTTCAAAAATTTATTTATCTCAAACTGTGTATAATGGTGTAAAAACTGAGGTTGAATATGAACCTGTTTAAAAGGATGGTATTAGTTCAAATATATATATATATATATGGGTATATATACATATTCTCGTGTGTGTTCATACCTACACACATATGTATATATAAATATATGAAGGACTGTTGCCAGACTGATTTCAGATAATACACAGCCGAGTTTTAAAGTACAACTACTGGAAATGAGAAGAGGGGGAAAAATAAAAGAACTTAAAATGTCATCACAATAAATTTACAGAAATATTACAAACCATAAGAAAATGTTTCAAACACAGTTTTAGGTTGCTCTTTTGTCCCTTTAACCAAACAGGATAAAGTTTGAAAACAAAAAAGGGCTATTTTAAATTAACAAAGTATGTGGATCTGCAAGACAAGGTTTGTTTGTTTTTAACAATGTGTAAAAAAAATTTAGTACACCCTAAACTGTTGCCCCTTTTTATTAAAAACAAAAACAAAACAGTTCAGTGGTATGCAATTACTTATTCTATTTAATTTTTTTGCTGTTTGTACAATTTGCTAAAACAATTAAAATGCCCAGATCTTCCTTTAAAAGTAAAATTCACTTCCTTATTTGTGTATGTGTGCTGCTGCTGCTATAAATTCATTTGCAATCACTACAGCATCATAAGCAGACTTTGTTGTATTTTAAAAATAATTGGCAAAT
Organism: Hydrophis major; assembly: GCA_033807585.1. Taxonomy (NCBI): domain Eukaryota; kingdom Metazoa; phylum Chordata; class Lepidosauria; order Squamata; family Elapidae; genus Hydrophis; species Hydrophis major. Next base: position 9,675,993 of record CM066331.1, read on the forward strand.
GCTTGGGGGGGGGGCTTCCCCCCCTCTGTCTCTCTTTTTAATATAAACAATGAACTTTTTTTGATTGCCATGTTTGTTTTGATAAATACTGTACAAAAGTTGCTTGCAAATATTAAAACATTTCCCATCCCCTTTCCCTCCTCTTTCCTAGGTCTCTTTCTGGAGACTAGTTCTAAAGAATAGGAATAAAAACTTTTTTTTTCATTTATTTAAAAAAAAAAAACTTTTTTTTTTTTTGCAAAGTACCTTTTTTTTTTTACTGGAACTGGATGGCGGGGGAGGGGGGGGAAGGGAAATGTTTGTTTGGTGGGTCAAAACAAGTTGAGTGGAGTTGATCCCTCTCCAAGCAGAGAGGAGGAGGGGAGAAGTTCCTGTACAAGTTCCTGGTTGGGTTATTAATATTAATATTATTATTATTATTATTATTAGGTGGTGGTTTTGTTTTTCTTTCCCTTTCTGTTTTTTTTTCTTTTGTATGGGATCTGCTTTCCCCTACCTAGTTATTCTCTGTACAAAAATAGTGTCCGCCCGCGCCTCCCCCCCGCGCCCCCTCCCCCGAAAAAAAGAGGAGAGGAAGAAGAGGGAGAGGGAGGGGAGAAAGGCAGAAGAGTCCAACATCGCTAAGAAAAGTTTCGTCTTGCTTGAATTTCGGGTTTCTCGCGCTCCTTCCTGCCGAGCCGCCCCCCCCCGCCCCCTCCGCCCGCCCGGGCCTCCCCCTGGGTCTCTTACATGTGGGACAGAGGCAGCGTGCCGTTTATCGCCGCTCCTGGCACAGGTGCGTTCTGGTAATGCTGCGACATGTGTAGTCTGCTGGGGGCGGCCGTCTCCGCCACCTCGGCTCCGGGCAGGTACATGCTGATCATGTCCCGGAGGTCTCCGCCTTGGCAGGGAGCTCTGGAGTGGGAAGAGGACGTGACCACGGGCGGGCTGGAGCTGGATTCCGTCTTGACCCCGGAACCCATGGAGCTTAGCCCCATGGCCGGGGTGGCTTGCTGCGCGTAGGACATGGTGCTGTAGGTGGGCGAGCCGTTCATGTAGGTCTGAGAGCCGGTCATGGAGTTGTACTGCAGGGCGCTCACGTCGTAACGGTGCATGGGCTGCATCTGGGCGGCGGCGGCGGCGGCGGCGGCGGCGGCGTTGTGGGCGTTGAGCCCCGGGTGCTGCGGGTAGCCGAGCTGCTCCTGCATCATGCCGTAGCCGCCGTTGGTCCAGCCGTTCATGTGCGCGTAGCTGTCCATCCTCTGGTTGACGCCGGCGGCGCCCAGCGGAGCCCCCACGCCGACTCCCGCGGCCATGGAGTTGGAGCCGGGCGCCAGGAGCCCTCCGGGCAGCGTGTACTTATCCTTCTTCATCAAAGTCTTGGTTTTCCGCCGGGGCCTGTATTTATAATCCGGGTGTTCCTTCATGTGCAGGGCGCGCAGCCGCTTGGCCTCGTCGATGAAGGGTCTCTTCTCGGCCTCGGATAAAAGTTTCCACTCGGCCCCCAAGCGCTTGCTGATCTCCGAATTGTGCATCTTGGGGTTCTCCTGGGCCATCTTCCGCCGTTGGCCTCGGGACCACACCATGAAAGCGTTCATGGGTCTTTTGACCCGGTCGGGGCTGTTCTTCTGGCTGTTGGCCCCGCCGGCGTTGCCGTTCCCTCCCGGGCCTCCCCCCGGAGTCGCCTGGGGGGCGGGAGGCTTCAGGTCGCTTTCCATCATGTTGTACATTCAAGCGGTTTTGGGGTGCCGGTGGCGGCGGCGGCGGGGGGGGGGAGCGCGCAGCAGCGGCGAGGTTCGCCCAGCAACCCGGGGACGGGCGGTTAGAGGCAACTGGAGCTCATGCAGGGGGGCCCCCGCGAGGGGCGAAGAAGTCCGACGGGTCGCTGCCTCCTCTTTCCCCCGCCCGGCCGGAGTCCAAGAGGCGTCGGCGGCAACAAGGAGCAACAACAGCAGCCACCCCCCTTGCCCGCCTGCCCGCCTGCCTGCCGGCCAGCCCAGCCAAACCAGCCAGCTGCGAAGAGCCGCCAAGGAAGCGCGAGGCAGCCAGTCAGGAGCAAAAGGGTGTCGTCGCGTACCGGGCTGGGCTTCTCTGGGAAGGGAGCGCTGCCCCCCCCAGCACCAAACTCCGCCGAGGGGGACCCGCGCCGGGATCGCCTTCAACTGGCCGGCCGGCGACGGCAGCAAACAGCGAGGAAGATCGACGACGGCAGCTCTCGGACGACGGTTTAATCGTGGCGCTTCATAACAAAGGAGGCTGGATCGGAGCGTCTCTGCAGGGACAAACTTCTTCCAAGAACCGGCCGCCGGCGTCTCCCCTCCTTCGGCCGCCTCTCCTTGCAATCTTGCCCCCCTCCCCCTACTCACCGGAGCTCGGAGTCTTAAGGAACCAGCCTGGGGTCCTTGTTGCCCCCGTCCCTCTTTGGCTGGCCTTTGTTGTGCTGCCCCCCACCCCCCGCCAAACCCTCTCCCTGGTCTCTCTCTCTCTCTCTCCTTCTCTCTCCTTCTCTCTCTCTCTCTCTTTCTTTCTTTCTCTCTCTCTCTTTCTCTCCCTGCCTTGACAACTCCGGATACTTTTTTGAACAAGTTAATAGACAACCCGTCCATGTGATGGGGGGCTTGTCAGGGAATAAATGCGTCCGCCCCGGCCAATCAGCGCGCTCCGGCTTCCTCCACTGAAGACTAGTCTCCCCGGCGAGTTTTGCATGAAAAGGGGAGGGGCTTCCCGCGCGCGCCAGCCGGGACGGCTCGGCTCGGCTCGGCTCGGCTCGGCTCGTGTTAGGGAGGGGGGGTTTGGAAGGAGAGAAAGCGGGCAGGCGGGAGGCGGGCTTTGGGAAGAGGCGAGAGCGCTTCCCCGCGGGCCCCTCGGAGCGCCTCTTACGAGCAACAGGTCACACACGCCTCGCGGAGGAAGTGTGTAAACAGCATTGTGGCTACATTTACAAAAAAAAAAAAAAAGCAAAAACAACGCGCCCCCTCCGAGGAAGGCCTGCTCGGCTGCAAAGTTGGTGGCGCCTTGCAAAAAAGAAAGAAAGAAAGAAAGAAAGAGAAAAAGGGAGAAAGGGAGAGAGAAGAAAAGTTGCAATACTTTTTTAAAGCGTGGTTGCTTCCGCCCCTTGCGAAAACAGGGTCTGGCTTTCCGATAACAGGCTAGGCCTCCTCAGAGATCGGGGGGGGGGGATCCCCGATCGTCGGACCGGCACAAGATCCAGTGGGGGCTGATTCCCCACAGAATGCATCATCCTCTCAGGGCAAACCGGGGGGACTTGCGGTCTAAGGCAGGGGTCTCCAACCTTGACAACTTGAAGCCTGGCGGACTTCAACTCCCAGAATTCCCCAGCCAGCTAACTGGGGAATTCTGGGAGTTGGTAGTCCGCCAGGCTTCAAGTTGCCAAGGTTGGAGACCCCTGGTCGAAGGAATCTAGAAGAGAGCCACGTACTGGGGGAAACAAACTGGGCTGATCTCTCTCCTCGAATAGCAACCGTTGGCAAAGATGACCTGTCCTGTCCCAGATCCTCGTGCTAAGTTCCCCTTCAGGATGGCGCTGCGCACCCGTCTCCCAGCCCGTGAAGTGGAGCTCCCCTCTCCCTCTCTTCCTCCGAGGAGCAGAGCCGAGGGCGTCCAACCTCAGGCCTCTTAGCCCTTCTCCTAGATCGCCGCCCACAGGCGATCTTCTGTCACCTGCCGGTCCAGTCGCGATTCCGCGTGTCCCTTTCCATCTCTGTCCAACTGGCTGGAAGGCCGAAACTTATGGCCAAGTCACGACTTGGGATAGATGCGGTGTAGCTTCCCCCCCCCGTCTCCCCTTCCCCGACCGCAAACCCCCTCCCCCCCCCACCAATTCCACGGCTGGAAGTCACGCCGAGCTGCGCGCTGGGCTCCCCCTCCTGAACACCCGATTTTCTCCACCAGACGTTTGGAGGCAGGCAAGAAGCACAACAAGTGCGGTTTCTCTCCCGCAACCCGGGAGGGGGGCTCTTCTCTTCTCTCCCTCCCCCCCTCTTGCCTCTTTTTCTTCCACAAAGCGAAAAGGGAAGAGATTCAATAAAACCCACTCACGCTCACACGCGCGCTCCCTGGAATTGGAAGCATGAAGGCGTTTCTCTCCTTCCTCCCTCCCTCCTTCCTTCCTTCCTTCCTTCGCCGCCCCCCGCGGGCCTTTAAACATTTTTCTTCGCCCTGCAATTTTAAAGTGCAGCATTATTCCTTCTCAACATACACACACACAAACACACACACACACACACACACAGAGAGAGAAGTCCCGTAAGGCTTAGAAAGCAGGTGCGCAGGTACAATAGGAGCAGGCCGAGAAAAGCAAAGGTGAAACGCCGCCGATATGGTTTTTTTTTTTTTGGAGGGGGGGGGAAGGAAGGGAGCCAATTCGGGGATGCTCCGGGGATACGAGAGCGCGCAATCCGGTTCGCGGCGAAGCTTCCTTCCCCCCCCCCCCAACCAGAGATGTGACGGGAGGGGCGGCGGAGAGAGAAGGTTCAAGAGGCGAAAGCCCTGGACAGCACAACCGTTACAAATGGGTAGTTTTTGTTTTTGTTTTGTTTTGGTTATTTTGCTGTCAGTACAAGCTGCTAAACAAAAGCGCCAGCTAAGTTTATTTCCGCCAGGCTCTTGTGCTGGTGGGATCGTTGTGGGGGTGGCGGGTGGGGGTGGGTGAAAAAACGCACTTAAAATACCATGAAAGAAGGGGGGAGGGGGTGGAAAGAGAGGAACAGCGATAAAAAGAGAAATAAATATTCAGCCATGTTTGCTACATGAACTACTTAAACGTGCGGGATTCGTCTCTCTGGAAAAAAAAAAAAAAAGGCAAAACGGAGCCGGATTGACTGGCGAGCACATTTTATTCTGAACTCGGGAGGAGAGGGGAGCGGGAAGGGTTTTATTTTGCTGCCCCCCAAACTCCCCCTTCCTCCCGCTATAATTATTTTCTTGCTGCCCCCCCCTCCTTCCCATCCATTTCCACGGGAGGGGATTTTTCCCGATAGCTGGTGCTGAAACTTAAGAGAATTCGATATAGTTTTCACCCATTTTTTTTTTTTAAAAAAAGCTTCTCAACTTTGTTTTTAAGTTTCAAGCAAATGGAAGGTTAAAATAATAATAATAATAATATAGAAAAAGTGTTGGGGTTTCTCTTTCTTTTCCTTTCGTTTTTTTTTTTTTTTGGGGGGGGAGGTATCCTGAGACGCCTCTCAGACCTCTGAAATTATTGGTGTCTTTAAAGGTAGGTAAAGCTCAGAAACACAGGGAAGAGGCCCACAACCGGAAAAGTTGTTTGGAAATACACAAAAGGAGAAACGCCTGGAAGGGCCAGCTGAACTTTCTGATCGGGGGTTTTGGCATAGGCTTACTGCGCCCCCTACTGGTCTCTCTGCATTTCCCCCTCTGGAAACAAAACGAGAGAGAGAGAGAGAGAGAGACGAGACGACTATAGGGAAACTCCTTTAGTTACTACTGAATATGATCGCTGTTATTAAGTTGGCATGTTCTGCTTTGCTGACCTCATTAGCGTGAGTTGGCTTGTTCGTGGTTTCCCCTTCTGCTGAGAATGATCGGTTCACAAAAAGAAATGGGAAATGGCTGCAAACTTCAGACGTGATTTTAATTTTCTTGAATTCCCTGATCTGATTTGCAGCCGAATCTATTCGGGATTCCCACCTTTCCAATATTGAAAAAATAAAATAAAAATAAAAGTAAAGTAAAGAGCAGCTATCCAGACCTTGCCATATAAACCCATCCGAGTTGTCCAAACACTGTATGTTAACTGTAAGTCCTCTAAACAAACACCAGCAAAACTGAAACAAAACATGGGCAATTAAGTTCGAAGGAAAATAATGGGTGTGGAGGTTGTGATTTGCTCGGGGAGTAAAACAATGAAAAACGGATGGATATTTAAAATTTACAGCCAAGCAGCCTACGCGGCAAGGAAGGTGCCCTCCTCTCCAGCTTAACGCTATAACTTAGATGTTTTTATTATTATTATCGGCCCTGAACCCTATAATAAGAGGTTAAAGTAGTTGGTTTGTCTCTCGCCTAATTGTATTTACCCCATAAATAATCCGTGTTTGCTTCACCGGGGGCGTTTAGCGTTTTATTTTAATGAGCTGCGTTTTCGGAATGGATGCAGGTCACAAGTCCCCGCAGTAGATCCCGAATGGGTTTAAGATGAAAAAAATAATAATTAAGATTTTTTTTTAAAAAAAACAAACCTATCTTATAAATAAAAAGCGACCAGGGTTTTCCCTCGACGCCTTCTGCTTGCCAGCGCCGGCTCTTCCTCAACTTTCCTAAGTCTTCCTCATCTTTTTAAGTTTTCTCTGAAAAATCACATTTGTGGTCACGGAAGTGGAAAAAGATTGCGCCAACCCCGGGGCCAAAGGCTGTTCAGACGAGCGGCGTCCCGCTCCTCCTCTGCCACATGTAAGGTCGTCTGGGCCTTGTAGAGAAGAGCGTCTGAGAGCGGGGTTTTTGGTTTTTTCCCCCAAAACCCGAGTGGGCTAAAAATGCACGAACAGGCAAAAGAAAGAGATCGGCCTTTCCCCCCCATTCCCAGAGTTTAATATTCGGACAAGCGGCCGGACACGTTTTAGCCGCGTCTCTCTCTCTCTCTCTCTCTCTCTTTTTCTTTGGTCTTTTCTTTCTGATAGTATATATATATATAAAAAAAACTCCCAAGTGCTTTTTTTGGGGGTGTCGGGTGGGCGCCGGCCACGTTCAAAACGCCAAGCAGGGTATCAAACGCCCGACCATCTTTCTCACTTCGTGCAAAATTAGTCGAGTGCTGTATTTGAAGAAGGATTGGGTTGGGATAAGATTTATTTTTTAAAAAAATCCTAATACTGGTTTGTTTCACTTCAGGCTTTTCAATCCAAACTTCTCAAAGCTATTTATCTTACGGGGAGAAGGGAGGGGGGAATCGCCAATACCTTCCCCCCTCCTCTCTCTCTCTCTCTCTTTTCCCCCTTTCTCCCTTTCTTTGGTGGAAACGGAGGTTTAACTCGCACCAATTAGGCGAGAACTAGCCAAGCAACTTACTATTATGATGCTCGTTAAAAACCCTTCTTTTCTGCATCTGCATTTGAGTGTGTTCTCCCGGCCTGTTAATCTTCTTATGGAAATGAAGCTGAACGGCAGGGAACGAGCGGATACTTAGAGAATGTCCTTGTTAGGAAGGAATTTCTCAGCATTGTTAATTAGCAGCGTTCGGACGACCACCAGTATTGGGGAGGGGGGATGAATGGGTAGGGGAAGAGGAAAGAGTCTGTTTAACCACTCATAAGCCCTTCGTGGAGGTAAGAGCTGCACAAAGCTATTATTAGTAGTAATAGTGTTATTATTATCATCGGGTCGTCCCAAGCACCGCTATCGCCTTCGCCAAACTGCATGTTCTAACTTGGAAAAGGATCTCTACAAAAAAAAAAAAAACCTATATATATATATAGGGTTAAGGTTATAAATCTCGTGTCTGACCATAGGGACTACACTTTGTACCTATGCATGCATTTGTGTATTAGTAGCTCTCTCTCTCTCTCTGTGAAATATTGCCTCGGTCTCATAACTCAGTTTCATGCAGACAATTTAGGGAAGGAAGGAAAAAGTTTTTAATAGTGGCAGAGGAGAAGATGAAGGATGAAAGGAGAAGGAGAAGAAAGGAGGAGGATGGATGAAGGGAGGAGGGAGAAGAAGGGGAAAATGAAAGAGGAGAATTAATATTAGTGAGAGTCACAAATATCCTCTAGTTATCCCTTACCAACTTTGAACAACTGTTACATCTTAATACAGTTCTCAACAAATCTTTCCTGAAAGTGTTGTTGTTGTTGTTGTTGTTATTATTATTATTATTGGCAGTTCTAGGAATAATGAGAGTTCTGATGAAAAGAGGAGGAGAAGTAGATCTTATAAAGGAAAAAGTGCCATCGGAGTGGGTAGCAGATGCCAAAAAAAAAAAAAAAAGGAATACTTGTTTTTCTCTGATTAAAATGGATTGGGACATCTCTTCTCAATAACTCTCAGTTGGCCTTGCTTAAAACTGTAATGGAGTGTCATGTTGTCTCTAATCCTGACACTGAGTGAACAAATAAAGATAACTCTAGAGGCTAATCTGGGTTAATCATAATAAAGACTAGCAGATCAAATACGATGAAAATGATAGGCAACATTATTAGTAATGTCAGTTTTATTAATATTGTATGAGCCAAATATACTGGTATGGAATACTTTGCAGCTGTATTATTAGTAAACCTAGATCACCAATCTGTTGTATTATCTCTTGTCATGACATGATTCACATAATATATTGAGTTTTCTGGCTTACACCTTAAACCAAAGGAGCACTATAAACAAAGCCTGACAGAAAATGTGTTACATACATTACACTAAAAGTTTTAAGTAGCTGCTATTTTCTACTAAAACCTTTACTCAGACCACACATGCTCTTTGAACATTGCTAAGTACAGTAATACTTTCTCTTGAAAAAAAACTAATTCAATTAATAATGAAAAAAATAATACAATAAAAATGGGACCTGGCTTTGGGTACAGTCTATATGTTGAAAATATGGGATTCTACTATATTAATATTTCTTTTTTCCAGAAGTGATTTGAAGGAAATTTTAAAAAAAATCCCTGTATATTGGTAATTAATCACTCGGTCTCCCCCTCTATCCTACACACACTTCACAGAATGGCTGAACACAGAATGGCTATTTGTGATGAAAAGAGCTACAACTAAATGAATATACCGCATTCACATTATATACACATACATAGAATAATATGTGTGTGTGTGTGTGTGTGTGTTTCTCTCTGTGCATTTTATATTCATTACTGGTTGCCTTAAAATCACTGTTGATGATAATTCAGCTCCTTCTTTATATATATAAAAATCTGTCAGATTACTTCTGAAGGGAAGAGGTGGTAGTATTTCTTACCAAAATTAAATCTACCCAATAATTCAGACTTTTCTGTTTTGCAATGTTTCAGACTGCTGAAGGAATGCAGATCACGCTTTGCAAAGAATTCTGGAGTCATTATTATGCCTTAGAATTCCTTTGTTGCTATAAGAAAGAAAGAAAGAAAGAAAGAAAGAAAGAAAGAAAGAAAGAAAGAAAGAAAGAAAGAAAGAAAGAAAGAAAGAAAGAAAGAAAGAAAGAGAAAGAAAGAAAGAAGAGAGTTCTTTGTTTATATTAAGAATTCTTAATATAATTATATAATACATAATTATACAATTCTTTATATTAAGAATGCCAGACCAGAATTACAGTATATTCTCCATCTAATCATATACACCACTTGCTTACTCTGAAAACTAACTTCCAAACAATTGAGATGAAGAGTTCTGATTTGGGCCAAAATCAAAACAAGTGGAAGCAAATACAAGCAAGTAACTTTCAAAGGAATTTCTCTGTTTTATCTTCCAGAAAGCATGATTAAGAGAGAGTTTCTAAAGAACATGAATAACCCAGAAATCACATTAAGCCACCTGTTAAACCAGAGCCTGGCAGATCAACTTACTTCATTTCAAATTCTTACACTAATTTTCAGCCTGACCTGTAATATTCTTGCTACAATTAAGTTGATTTCAATATACCTAATTTTCAAGGGAAAGGAATTTAGGATGCCAGCTGTACATGCAATTAGGTGGGAAGGAAGGAAGGAAGCAAGGAAATAAGGAAGGAAGGGAAGGGAAGCTATACACACAGACAGTAAATTGTGTTGTAATTTTGGGCATACTACTGAGTAGCCAAACACTATATGTATAGCATTGCTCAATGAACTGACTCCAGTGCCAGCAAATTTAGGATTTGGTTCATCAGGGTATTAAAATATCCCTAATCCAGATTAGATGGTTTTGCAGGAAATTCTGCAAAGCAGATTAGAAGCCTTACTTCTCTCCTAAAAAGGCACAAATTCTTATTATCAGTGATAACGTGGACCAATCTATCTCTTATGTTTCTTTTTGTCCACCTTGTCTGAAGGTGTAGTAGTTAAAATTCCACTCTGGGGTACCTACAGTAAGTCTTCTTTAACTTGGCTTCACCAATTTCACCAAAATCCTACTTAACCTTCCTGGAAAAAAAAATCTGCAAATTCATCCTTACTTCCAAGCAAGACATTTAGACAACAGGGTGCATTTTAACCCAACAGATTTCACCTCCAATTCATCTTCCAATCTGCTCCCCACTTTGCTAGTTTTTCATTCCTTTGAATAATCACAGCAATTCTTTTTATTTAAAGAGCAACTTGTAATTCTGAAAATGCCATGCAATGCAGCAGCAGGAGGATTATTTGTTTATTGACAGCCGGGGGGGGGGGGGGGGGTGTTCACAAGTTGTGGCCCAAAAGGTCTAAATCAGGGATGTCAAACTCGCGGGGGTCACATGCTGGTCTTGCCCCCCCCCCCCAGCTTAGCAAAAGGGGAAAAAGTCCCGATGTATCATGTGATGCCGCTCTGTGACGATGTGAGTTTGGCACCCCTGGTGTCAAGGATGAGGGGCATGACTGGGATCAAAGCTCCCCCTGGTTTTCTTTATGTGTGTTGCATGTATGGCAAGGCTTTGATCTCACCATGTTAACTTTTTTTAATGTACTGCCAACTCATAAAACATTCCTATGCCTGTTTTAGAAGTTGCCATTAAAAAAAAAAAGGCAGGTGGGGGGAGGAAGGAAATCTGGAAGAACAGTTGAAAGCAAAAGTACCTTCCAACTCTTATCTTTAAAAGATTGTAACTAAAATACCAGAGTTTTTGCCTGCAAATAATTTAATTGGAGAACATGGATGAAGACACCCATCCTCTGAATGGCTCAATTGGATAATTTATGAGACATCCAGGAGGAGGTGGGAAACAGGGTCACAGGGAACTGTAAATTATATATGCCAGAGTTGGCTTCATACAGGGCAATGCCAGTAAGTCACCTCTAATAAATCCTTTGAAGTTTGATGCGAGAATCATGATTTAATTAGGGCGATTGCTGGAATCTTGACACATACTCTGTAAACACTCCTCTTGAATGCTATCCACTGCCTGAAAAGAAAGGCGGTACAGAGGGACATATTCCTAAGCAACTATGTCCAAATAGACTAGGGGTGTCAAACTCAAGGCCCATGGGCTGCATCTAGCCTGTGGTGCCACTCTGGAAACAGCGAAGGACCAGCCTGAAGTGCCTATGCCAGTGAAAATGGAGCTTGGAAGGGCCCTCCATAACTCTGTTTTCACTGGCAGAGGGTTGCAGGAGACCGTCCCAGCATATCCCACCTTTAGGCTTGAACTGTTGCCAGAAAATGGCCGTGATCTTAAATTTATTGGCTGCCCAGTGCCAATAGGTTCTTTAATTCCTTACTGGTTCCTTCTTGGTTCTTCTGCAACAGGTCAACAGGGCTGCTTTTTGGAAATATAAGTCCCATTTGGTTATTTCAAAGCAGGGCCGCTCGACTATGATAGCTCTTGACTATCATTCTCCCCCAACAGCTGGAATCCATTTTCTTTCCTTACCAAAATTGGGACACTTCCAGATGAATGGGCTGGATAAAACCCTGCCATAAAGTCCAAAGAACATAACTGAGCTTTTGAAGATGACGGAGCAGTGATGGAGCAATCTCATACTTTGATTGTAAACCTGCAAAATGGTTTCAACCCACTATACCCACCTGGGCTTGCAGGGGTCTAATTCTAATATAACGCTGGGTCTATTTGGGCTTCAAAATAAATCATATTGATTTGTATGGCTCATTCTCCTCCTAACCTAAATCAAGTTCTAGCTGTCTTGCTTCGATAGTCAGAAAGTTTGGTTTCACGCATAGATTTGAAAATATGTTGTTCAGAAGGTACCTTCTAAGGAAAAACATTCAGGATGTACTAGTAAGGATTACACCAGAGGTGGTATTCAGCAGGTTCTGACTAGTTTTGGAGAACCGGTAGTGGCAATTTTGAGTAGTTCAGAGAATCGGCAAATATCACCTCTGACTGGCCCTGCCCCCATCTATTCTCGGCCTCCCGAGTCCCAGCTGATCGACTGGGTTTTCTTTGGTTGCCCTGCACAGGAGAACAGAGCTGGAAAGCAGGTTAGTGGGGTGGGGAGGGAATGGGGATTTTACAGTATCTTTCCCCTGCCAAGCCCAGCAAGCCACACCATGGCCACAGAACCGGTAGTAAAAAAATTTGAATCCCACCACTGGATTGCACCTACTCTGGTGCAACCATTTCATAGTCCCATTGATACAAACTTATGCATTAATTAAGGTCACACAATATCTTAAACCCTTTTGTCTGGACTAATGGAACAGAATGATTGAAGTCACATATCAACTTGTGTCTAAATTTATAAGCCTAGGTCACATGCCATGCTAAGACAAGCTGTTCAACTCCATTTCAGCCTAGTCTAGTGTGTGTCAACTGGCCAGGTCCGGATCTGGACCTTCAATTGACTGAAATCCCAAAGAGGCAATCAGACTTTTTTTTTGTTTTTTCATGAAGACGTTTCATTTCTCATCCAAGAAGCTTCCTCAGTTCTGACTGAACCACGGAGAAACTTCTTGGACGAGAGGTCAAATGACTTCAGGGAAAAACAAAGTTCAGCTGCCTCTTGAAAAAGCACCTTTGGGACAACCAAGACCCCTGGATGACTGAGAATCTCCGTAGACAATTGACTGAAATCCATCAGCAAGGAGAGTATTTGCCTGGTCTGGTTGTACCCCTAAAAAGCCTGTTTAACTCCCCTTGATTGTGATGGGACTTTGAATACCATGAAACACTCAAAGCTAATAGCACCCAGTTGCAATTTCTGAAATGTAGACAGACTGACGGCTGTTCTTGGGATTAAGGTCAGTTTTGCAAAACCACTCCAGCTTGCTGCAGCTGAGCACTCACAATGGAAAACAACAAGGAAAAATTCCCTAAGATTGTTGAGAATCACTGGCTGGAATCAGAGGGACCAATTGGAGTGTAGGAGGTACTGTTTTCCTACTCAGGCCTTGCATAACACATGGAGACCACATCTCCTCTGGTTCCATTTGCATCTACTTTCCTTAAAACCTTCTCCTTCCTTCCCATTGAAAGAACTCCCCTTACGGATAAGCAAGGCAGCTGATCCAAATCAAAACAACTTTCTCAGTCCAGTGGTTTGTCTCAAGTTCCATCTTCACTCAACCTTCCATCCAGAGCCTTCCTAATGGACTGGACTTCCCACAATTCCTCAGCCAACATGACTGGAGGTTTTCAGAATTGAAGTATTATTATTATTATATATAGAAATGACAGTATGCACAGCAAATGAGATAACTATGCTGGGTTTCACATCACAAATCGCTACTCGAACACTTCCCAAGCGTTTAGGACTGTGTGATGTATCATCGGATTATGCCAGCAGATCCCAGTAAGGTGGCCTTCTGCAGCTGACCAATGGTGATCTTGTCAGCGTCAATTGTTTTTAAGTGCTTGCCTAGGTCTTTAGGCACAGCACCCAGTATGCTGAGTACCATTGGAACCACCTGCACTGGTTTATGCCAGAGTCTCTGGCAATCCACACTTTTTTCTTTTCCACAATCGTGATATACGGGGTGTTGGGTTCCAAAATTTTTGTCTGTCTGTATTCGGAAGTCCCACAGTAGTTTTGCATGCTCGTTTTCGACCACTTTTTCAGGCTTATGATCCCACTAGTTCTTTGCTACAGGCAGATGCATAGTGTTTGAGAAGTGAAGCATTATTAAGTCGGAACTGAAGTATTATTATTATTATTATTATTATTATTATTATTATTATTATTATTATCATTATCATCATCATCATTATTATAATTTTCATCGCACAGTCAGCCAGATGATCAGACTGGCTTTGGCATTTTTGTCTACCAATCGAGTCCTTACCAGGGACCTGGGATAGGCAGATCTGGATGTTTGATGGTGTATTTGCCACAGGACGGAAGCTGTTCCAAGTAAAGCTGCCTTCTGCAATTGACTGATGGCAATTTTGTCAATGCTGTGGTGTTCAAGTGATGCTCCAGTTGTTTTGGAACTGCACCCAAGGCACCTATAACTATTGGTACTACCCTTGCTGGCCTTTGCCATAGCCGTTCTATTTCTATTTGTAGGTCTTTATACTTTGTTATCTTCTCCAGTTCTTTTTCTTCTCTTCTGCTGTTTCCAGGCACTGCCGCATCCACTATCCAGACTTTTTTTGTCTTTCTTATCGATGACTGTTAAGTCTGGAGTGTTATGTAGCAGGTGCCTGTCTGGATTCTGAAGTTCCAGAGCAATTTAACTTCTTCATTTTCTATGACTTTTTCTATTTTATGGTCCCACCAGTTCTTGCTTACAGGGAAATGATATTTCTCGCAGATCTTCCAATGCACCATTGTTGCTACTTTGTCATGCTTGTAGTCAGTTTGTACAATCATCATCATTATTATTATTTGACACAAAAACAACAGTGTACACAGCAAATGAGATAACTATGCTGGGTTTCATATCACAAATCACTAGTCGAACACTTCCCAAGTGTTTAGGACTGTGTGATGTATCGGTAAGATGGCTATCTGCAATTGACGAATGGTGATCTTGTCAGCACCACTTGTTTTTAAGTGCTTGCCTAGGTCTTTAGTCACAGCACCCAATGCCTAGGTCATTGGGCACAAACCAGTGTGCCGAGTACCACTGGAACCACCTGCGCTGGTTTATGCCACACTATCTGCAGTTTGATTTTCAAGTCCTGATATCTGGTGATTTTTTTCAAGTTCTCATCGATTCTGTAATCACCAGGTATGGCAATGTTGATGATCCACACTTTTTTTTTCTCCACAATCATGATATCCGGGGTATTGTGTTCCAAAACTTTGTCAGTCTGTATTCGGAAGTCTCACAGTAGTTTTGCATGCTCATTTTCAACCACTTTTTCCAACTTATGATCCCACCAGTTCTTTGCTACAGGCAGATGATAGTTGTGACACAAGTTCCAATGGACCATCTGAGCAACTGTGTCGTGACGTTGTTTGTAGTCAGTCTGAGTGATTGTCTTGCAACAGCTCAGTATGTGATCGATGGTTTCGTCCGCTTCTTTGTAGAGTCTGCATTTGGGGTCATCAGATGATTTTTCTATTTTGGCTTTGATTGCATTCGTTCTGATGGCTTGTTCTTGGGCTACAAGAATCAGGCCTTCCGTCTCTTTCTTCAGTGTTCCATTGGTTAGCCATAACCAGGTGGTATTATTATTATTATAATACATAAAAATGACAGTATACACAGCAGACGAGATAACCACACTGGGTTTCGTATCACAAATCACTAGTCGAACACTTCCCAAGCGCTTAGGACTACATGATGTATCGACGAATTATACGAGCAGATCCCAGTAAGGTGGCCTTCTGCAGCTGACCAATGGTGATCTTGTCAGCACCAATTGTTTTTAAGTGCTTGCCTAGGTCTTTACACACAGCATCCAGTATGCCGAGTACCACTGGAACCACCTGCACCTGCCAGAGTTTCTGCCGTTTGATTCTCAAGTCCTGATATCTGGTGACTTTTTCAAGCTGTTTCTCGTCGATTCTGCCGTCACCAGGTATGGCAATGTTGACGATCCACACTTTTTTCTTCTCCACATTCGTGATATCCGGGGTGTTGGGTTCCAAAATTTTGTCTGTCTGTATTCGGAAGTCCCACAGTAGTTTTGCATGCTCGTTTTCAACCACTTTTTCAGGCTTACGATCCCACTAGTTCTTTGCTACAGGCAGATGCATAGTGTTTGAGAAGTGAAGTATTATTAAGTCGGAACTGAAGTATTTATTATTATTATTATTATTATTATTATTATTATTATTATTATTATTATTATTACCATCACCATTACTATTACTATTACTATTACTATTATTGAGGGCAGGAAGAGAATGAAGACTTGGAAAGGCTGCTCAAGCAAGACTTAACCCGATCAGACTTTGTTAAAACTGCTTGATGATCCCCTTCTTTGACTGAGAATGAGGCGAAATGAGGTTAGGAAAACTAGGAAAGTGAAGAAAGCTAGAATGAGGCGGGGCAAGCTAGGAAGGTACGCATCATTAGATCTTGTCCACCAAGACTCAAGATAGGCAGAAAGGGTTGCCATGCAAGAGACAAACAGTAGCTTCTGAAATATGACCATGTTCCCCTTTATCAGCTGTAGCCAGGATGCCTCTGTTTGCTGTTCCAACAGGGAGCTCACTGACCAGTTCCAGCCGTTCTCTCTTTAGCCCCATGACAACTATCTCTCACATCACGACATCTGGGCTGCGGCTCAGGAAAACAATTCCAAAATAAAATTGGCCTCAGATTAATGCTCTGGTCTAGAGTGCCAGCTTCTCTGGAATTTGGCTCTTCGGTTCTGGTCACTAGACCCTGAGAAGCAAAGCAGAACCAAGAATGCTGAAGAAACGGGGCCATCTTTTCTTCATTGAGACAGGATGGGTGGGAAAATAAGCAAGGGGTAGAAATTCTTCCCAGCGTGGAAAAACGGAATGGGGAGAAGGTCTTGCTTTCCTGGTTCTCTTACCCAAAGTCATCACAGCCCAGTCCGAAGAAACAACTGCTTTTTAAAATGCAGATTTAAGCCCTGGACTTTCACTATGCTAGGCCCACTAAGCATTAGGTAGACTCACAGATGAGGAAAGCTGTCAAAACTATTCTGAATTGACTAGCTTCCTGGAAGGGGTTCACCCAGAGGTGGGTATTTAGCAGGTTCTGACCAGTTCTGGAGAACCGGTAGTGGAAATTTTTAGTACTTCGGAGAACCAGCAAATCCCACCTCTGACTGGCCCCGCCACTATTTATTCTCTACCCCCCCGGAGTCCCAGCTGATCGGCTGGGTCTTCTTTGGTTGCCTTGCACAGGAGAACGGAGCTAGAAAGTAGGTAAGAATGGGCATTTTGCAGTATTCTTTGCCAGGAGTGGGGAGGGAATGGGGATTTTACAATATCCTTCCCCTGCCAAGCCACACCCACAGAACTGGTAGTAAAAAAAAAAAAATTGAATCCCACCACTGGGTTCACCCATTGCTCCAATCCCAAACCTGGCTACTTTGCTTCAATGTGGGAATCCAACTTAACTGTGTGTGTGTGTTTTTTTTCCAATCATCAAAATCATGGTTTAGTGCCACACAAGACAGAGCCAATCTCTGAAAATCAGTTGCATCATCACTAGGAGGAGTTCCCTGCCCAATTATCTGTCCAGTTGCAGAGAGGAGTCCTTAATCAGAGTTGGAAGGGAACTTGTAGGTCATCTACTCCAACCTCTCTGCCCAAGCAGGAGGCCCTACACCATTTCAGACAAATGGCATCCAATAGCAATAGCACGTAGACTTATTTCACAGTACTTTACAGCCCTTCTCTAAGCAGGTTACAAATTCAGCCTATTGCACCCTCCCCCCCAACCATCTGGATCCTCATTTTACTGACCTCAGAAGGATTAGCAAATGAACAGAGTTGGAAGGGACCTTGTAGGTCATCTAGTCCAAACCCTCTCCCCTCCAACCCAAGCAGGAGATCCTTACCCCAGGGGTCTCCAACTTTGGCAACTTTAAGACTTGTGGACTTCAACTCCCAGAATTCAAAATAAAACTGGCTGAGGAATTCTGGGAGTTGAAGTCCACAAGTCTTAAAGTTGCCAAGGTTGGAGACTCCTGCCCTACACCATTTCTGACAAATGGCAGTCCAATCTCTTCTTGGACTGGATGGAAGGATGGAAGGCTGAGTTAACCTTGAGCTGGCAGAGTCTTGAACTGCCGAGCTCTTGGCAGTCGACAGTCAGTAGAATCAGCCTGCAATACTGCATTCTAGCCACCGGGCCACCAAACTAGGTAACATCACTCATGTTAGTGCTGTTAGCGCCGATGACCAGCATTGATGATGTTGCCTAATTCAGGTAATGAAACATCTGCAACAAAACAACCAAGTTCAGAGAGCACCAAGGACCCTCGTGTCAACCCTGAGCCACAAATATTCTCCTTTATTGGTTGGAACAGAGGCTGCTTTGGAAAGGACTGGTAGCTTGTTTGCTATCTGTCTTTCTCTAGGAAGGTCTCCTTCCTAAAAATGGCTGAGTTCTTTTAAGGGTTCTTTGTGTTCTAAGAGCAGGGGTGGGATTCTACCAATTTGCACCTATTCGCTAGAACCGGTTGTTAACATTTTAAGCAGTTTGGAGAACCGGTTGTTAGAAGGAATTATTGGGCTAATCCTGTAAGGAAAGCAGGAAGGAAACATTCTGGTGTTGCTTACAGAAACTGCCTCTCCGTTAACCCTTATTACATTCTTGGCAGGACTAGACTTCCTGTCTCAGGAACTTCTCTGGAGTTTTTTCCCCCCCTCCTTTGCTGGTACTTTGCTTGTGTGGAGTGACTATTCAAAATTACAATGGCACTGAAAAAAGTGACTTATGACCATTTTTCACACTTACGACTGTTGCAGCATCCCCACAGTCATGAGAGACCAGGTGAGGAGATGTGTGCCTCGATGTCAATGATATTGAGTTGGCCACTCCCAGCCAATAACATGACCACCAAGCTACGCCCACCAATTAAGCCATGCCCACAGAATTGGTTGTTAAAAAATTTGAGTCCTACCCTTGTCTAAGAGTCAGAAGAAACTCCCCTTTTGCTCTTTCTTTCCATACTTACTGGCTGAAGAAAGCAAAGCAGATCTAAACCCTGCCTAGTTTCTTTCCTAGAACTTCCAAAACATCCAGTGATTTTGGCAGATTGGAGAAAATCTGACGAAAATCTGAGCTAAACAGCTGCAGGTCACCTTCTGTTCCACATCAATGGTCCAGTTGTGGGATTCAAATTTTTGTACCATGGGTTCTGTGGGCGTGGCTTGGTGGGTGTGGCAGGGGAAGGATACTGCAAAATCTCCATTCCCTCCCCATCCCACTAACCTGCTTTCCAGCTCCGTTCTCCTGTGCAGGGCAACCAAAGAAGACCCAGCCAATCAGGAGGCAGAGAAGAGATGGGGTTGGCGGGGCCAGTCAGAGGTGGTATTTGCTGGTTCTCAGAACTACTCAAGATTTCCGTTACCGGTTCTCCAGAACGGTCAGAACCTGCTGAAGACCACTTCTGCAATGGTCCAATGGCAATTGCGAGCGCTTGCTCTGGAGAAATGGAAAGACAAGGGATTTTAAGAAGTGAAGGGAAACCTTTAATTACCCATGACAGTTTGAGCTCCTTAACTTTTTTCTAGACACCCAATCTTTTTACAAGGTCTTTTATGTCTCGCATTCTAGAACTTCCAACAGGTATCTTCCCTCCCTCCCTAATTCTTGTTATCCAATTACTTAAAGAAAAGGAAAAAAAACTGGATTAATGCTTGGACGTCTGTTAGTTCTTTTTTCTTGCTTTTTAAAAAAAGGCTTCAAAAGACCGTGTAACATAAATGGTGATTGATCCGTCTATCTATGCATAATCTTAACAAACTTCTGCCCTCAAAACAACGACGACGCTATAGGGAACTGCACACCAGAACTGGGCATAAGGACAGTTTTTTTCCCCCCCAAATGCCACCACTTTGCTAAACAACTGACTCCCACAACACTGTCAAATTATTTATTAAGACTGTATTACTATTATTCTTCTCATCCTTCCTAGTACCTATCTATTCCCACTTATGATTATAGCCATATTGCTTTATATTTATAATTTATATTGTTTTGTTTTCCTAGTATGTTTGATTACGTATTAATAACCTATGTATGATTTGATTGCTTATAGTAACCTATGACTATTACTAAGTGTTGGTATCTTATGTTTGATGGATGTATTTTATTTTTTCTTTATGTACACTGAGAGCATATGCACCAAAGACAAATTCCTTGTGTATCCAATCACCATATTGGCCAACAAGGAATCTATTCTATTCTATTCTATTCTATTCTATTCTATTCTATTCTATTCTATTCTATTCTATTCTATTCTTATTCCCTTCCCTTCCCTTCTCTTCCTATTCTTCATTCCAATATTCTATTCTATTCTATTCTATTCTATTCTATTCTATTCTATTCTATTCTATTCTATTCCTATTCCTCCTCCTCCTCCTCTTCTCTTCTCTTCTCTTCTCTTCTCTTCTCTTCTCTTCTCTTCTCTTCTCTTCTCTTCTCTTCTTTTCCGGAGAATTCCGAGGCTGGGTGGAAAGATACCAGCAAACACTGTGGTTTTTCCCTTTGAATGAATTCAGTTAGACAGGGAGAAAAGTGGAGGCTCAGTTACCCGCCTTCCCTCCAAGATTGGGTCCTCCAGAATTTCAGAACCAAGGTGGTTTTTTTTAAAAAAAAAAAAAAACACCAAACCAAACCAAAAACTCTGTTAGAAACAGACCCCTGGAAGTTTTCAGCTTCTGCTTCTACCAGTGACAGTCGCTTGTTTTCCCCCCCCCTTTCTCTTGGAAAGAGCACTTTTGAAGGGCAACGGTCAGGTGGAGGGAGAGAGAGTGTCCGAAGGATGGTTGGGGGCTGGGGGTGTGTGTGGAATCGATTCTTTTGATCTCCTCTTCTAGGGCGTTTGGCGCTTTTGTGCCCTTAGCATCTCTCTCTCTCTCTCTTATAACTCTGGAGACCACCGGAGAATTTAGGATTGGGATGCCTATGGAAATTCAGGTCATGGTTGTCCCAAAAGTGCTTTTCCAAGAGGCGACTGGACTTTCTCGAAAAAGCACCTTTGAGATCGGGATTTAAAACCCCATCTGCAGACCCCTTCCTGGCCCCTAAGACAGTCCTGGACGGCCGATCCAGAAGCAAAGTCACCTCTGTAGCGCTCAAGGAGAATATTTGCAGCTCGGGGTTGAAACGGGGCTTAGTGCTTTCTGGGTTTGGTGGTTTTCTTGCAGACCTTTCGTTACCCGAACTAACATCACCAAGTGCTCAGCAAACAACCAAGCTCCGAGAGCACCAAGAGGCCGCGTTTTTCTCTCTCGCTTTGGACTCCGAGTTAAAAAACAAAAAACAAAAACCGCCGCTCCGGCGAGGGATGCCTGGAAGGGGAGCCGACTTCACTTCGCAACTGGGCTCGGGGACTTTCGCTTCCTTGAAGCCTCAGAAAAGGGGTAAATGCTCCGCGCAACTTCCGCAATCTCAGCAATTCATGATCCGTTCTCTCCCTCTCCCTCTTTCTCTCCCTCCTTCTCTCCCACTTCTTTCTTTCTTTCTTTCTTTCTTTCTTTCTTTCTTTCTTTCTTTCTTTCTTTCTTTCTTTTCTTTCTTTCTTTCCTTCCTTTCTCCCTTCTTTCTCCTTTTTCTCCCTTCTTTCCTTTCTTTCTCCCTTCTTTTCTTTTTTTCTTTTTCTTTCTTTCCTCCCTCCCTCCCTCCTTTCCTTTTTTCTCCTTTCTTTCTTTCTTTCTTTCTTTCTTTCTTTCTTTCTTTCTTTCTTTCTTTCTTTCTTTCTTAATTTCCTTCCTTCCTTCTTTTTTCTCCTTTCTTCCTTCTTCCTTCTCTTTTCTCCTTTCTCCTTTCTCCCTTCTTTCTTTCTTTCTTTCTTTCTTTCTTTCTTGGCTGGAAATAAAAGTGTCGGCGGAGCTAGGGCTAAGCCCCCCCCCCAATTCCCCGTGACCTTCGAGGCCGCAGAGAAGTAGCAGCGCAGACCGAAGGCGCAGAAACCTCCCAGTGAAATCAAGCCGCGGGCCCAGAGAATTCAATGCAAACGGCTCCCCCGCCCCCGGCCCAACACATCCCCAAATTAAATCTCAAGGTCGAGTAGAAAAGAGCCTCGCGCGTTCACACGCTACTCTTCGCCCGGTGGGCCCGCCTCGTCCCTCGGCCATTTTCTTAGCACGTGAGAGAGAGAGGAAGAAAAAAAAGTCTTAAAAAGAGTTTTAGCAAAAGATTAGCTCGTGGAAAATACGAAGCCGAATAAGCAGGTAACGCGTGCGCAAGTTAACTACTTCTGAAATAAGTACACACACACACACGTAAACGTACATATTATGTATATATGTATATATACCGGTTCATATACATATATACACACATACATATACCGGTACACACAGACACATAGTGTGTATGTATATGTATTCGATGTATAATATAGGATAATATACATATATATAGACACACACACACACACACTATGTACCCTATGACTATTAAGTGTTGTACCTGATGATTCTTGACTCTTGATGAATGTATCTTTTCTTTTATGTACACTGAAGCATTTGCACCAAGACAAATTCCTTGTGTGTTCAATCACACTTGGCCAATAAAGAATTCTATTCTATCCTATTCATACACACACACACACACACTATAATGAGTTATAGATGATAGATTCTATAGATACTATATACTACTAAATATTATAATACATATTATATGCTATATTTTAAAAAGAACATTCGGAGATGGGTTGTGGCTTACACAAGAAGTCAGTCCCATCAGAAATCCGACCAAATGATTTGGCCTAGTTTCAGTGATTCAGGGGTGTTATTGAGCTCAGAGCGGGTCAACCCGTGAGAATGTCCAGAGGGGACTGGCACGTGGGCACTGTGCAAGCTGCTTCCCTGCCCTTATGGATTTGGTTTGAATGGTTTTCCCGCTTTTTGCATCTGTGGAAATATCCCCGAAACAAGAGAACTGAAAAACAAGAGAGCAAAGAAAAACGCAAATGGAAAAGTATGTTTAGAAGCTTGGCAGTGGTGAAGGAAAGGGGCTTCTTAATTTGGCCCTGGTTCTCCCTTCACATGCAATGAGCAGTGGCTGAGATAAAAGGGCATTGGCAGTGTGGCACCCACACCCCACACCCCACACCCATCTGTACCACAAACTGCCAATGGCCCTTTATCTGGACTAAATCATTTTGTCCAAAAGAAGTGGGGAAACCAATTTAAAAGCCAGATAGCTGTTGTTTCTCTTTTACTGAATATCTCATTTTTAACAGATTTTATTAGTTGTCTTGCCAGATAATGCTGCCAGGGAAAAACGAGCTCTTAAATGACATTTCTCCCTCCACCGAAACACACACACACACACACATATTCGGGAATGTTAACTTGCGTTTTCAATGGCCCACCTATTGGTGGGTACCCAAACGAGTTTCGTTTCAATTATACATTTTTACCAGCCATCGCTAGTCAGGTTTCACCGATGGATCGGTAACACCGATGGATACCCCAACTCCTGTTATGAAGGGGCAGTTTTCAAATGAAATTTTAGAGCCTTATATTTGTATTGTGGTTCCCCTGCAGGCAAATTCCTTGAAGAAAAGTGAAAAAGAGGCCGGCTTGTCTTTCATATTCCCTCCCGTTCATAAGGGGGGGGGGGGGGGAGGAGGAAATTAGATGAAAAAAAGAAAGAAAAAAAAGGGGGGGAGGTTATTTCTATTTCAAAACGGCAGGGGGGGCTTCCCAAAAATTCTAGCAAATGCCCCAAAGTCAAATTCTGGGCCGGCGCAGCAAGACAAATCTCTTTCCTCTACTTTGGCTTTAATTGCCGGTCTTGTTGTTTTGTTAAGTTGGCTAAAGTGTTTTGTTTTGTTTTTCCGCGCAAGGCGCAAAATTCGTCCAAGCGCCTAACCTCGTCGCTCAGGCCCGGCTCTGTAAGCCGACAGGGGACGCTCGCATATACTACTCAAGCCCCCCCACCGCCCCCCTCCTTCTCTCCTCTAAGCTCCTTTGCAACCTCCGGAAGAAGAGCCGTTGCAAGCTTTCGAGCTTTGCAGGGTGGAGTACGGATCTTTCGTCCTCATGGATAAAAAAAAAAAAGAGAGAGAGATTAAAGGCGAACTCCTTTCCCTTTTTCTTCTCCTCCCCCCTCCCTCTCCCTCTCCCTCTCTCTCTGGTATCAGTTTTTACCCAACTAACGAAAATGGGAAGCTTTTGTCCTTTGAAGTTTATCCTAGAAAGAGATGGTTACATAGGGTTCAGAAATGACATCTTTCGCATGAAATCTGGCATGAAATGGGGGGGGGGAGGCAGGGAAGGCGGCAATTTAATTAATAAATGATCTTCTTTAGAGAAAAAAGCTTATCCCTTTTCCTCTCCATCTTAACCAACCAGTATCCCCCCCCACTCTGTCTCTCTCCTCCCCCTCCCTCAGGTTTCCTCATTAAAGTCATCAAATCCAGTAGAAATGAATCCATATTCGAGGCTCTCCCGGTCTCTTATTTACGGACGGCCAGTGACATTAAACATAACATTTATTTTTCCCTCGGCGCCCACTTCTTTATTTAAGACAAGGCAACACCGCAAGGCAACAGGGCCTAGTTTGAACCGCAACTCCTCGCAGGGAAAGACCTGAACGTGAAATATTCCACGTTTTTCCCTCGCCCGGTCCCGCCCGCGAGGCTTTCACTCGAGAGAGACTAAATAAAATGGCAACAGCCTCACCTCCTTCTCTTCCCCTTCCTTTCCCCCCCCCCCCCCACCCCAAATCGCTCTTAAAAAGCCTCTTCACCTGTATTTAAATAGCGCGTCTTTAATTATAGCGGTCGGGGACGTATGAGGCTGAAATGAAATTAGTAGTCATTACCAGCCCCTTTAACTCCGTGGTGCTTTTTGATCAGCGCTAAATTAGCTTCCCATTTCTAACAAAGACTCTGGAGCCGGCAGTGGGCTGTAAATAAAGACAGCTCGCCTTGCCTTCCACACCTTCTCCCTTGTCAATCACAGCTCCGCCATTCAACCCGAGATTAACCTTTATCTACGGCAGCCTTTAAAATAACCTAAAGTTTAGGCAGGGGAAATATATATATATATCCGGGAGACGGGAGGAAGGAAAGGAAAGAATCAAAACAGACGGAACTTCGTCCCTGGCGAGGAATCCCCTTTTGTTGGGATATGCAGAACCCGAGCGGTGGGCGACGGGGAGGAAGGGGAGGGGGGGTTGGATTGGACTGACCATCAGGGGGCGCGAGTGAGCAAGAGCCAGCCTCGGCGCCTGGCACATCGCCAGCACCTTTTTAAAAAAGCCTTCGCCAGGTAACCCCCGCGTTCCCTGATTTTCCCCTTCCTCCTTTCCGCCCCCGCCCCGCTCTTTCTCCTCTCCGGTCCTCCTCGCCGCCTGCCACCGCTCCATCTGCCTCCGTTCCCTGTTTCCCGGAAGTCCAGGATGCGCCGAGTTAGATTCACACCGAGACCTGGCAGTTGAGTCCCGGGTAGACTTTCCCGTTCTCTTTTGGCCTTTCGCTTGGGTGTATTTTCCAAAAGCGGTTTTCGCTTTCTTGGGCACTTTTTTTTTTTTTTTTTGGAACCTCCCGCTTTTTGTTGAACGCCTTTTCCTCTCCCTCATCTTTACCTCTATCTTCCTTCCTTCCTTCCTTCCTTCCTTCCTTCCTTCCTTCCTTCCTTCCTTCCTTCCTTCCTTCCTTCCTTCCTTCCTTCCTGATATGGGGTGTGGGATGGAGAGGGAGGAAAAGGAAAAGGAGGATACAGAAAGAAAAGAATTGCCGCGGCGGGCTTGAATTTGCCAATCCCTCCATGCGGCTTTTTAGCAACTGTCACTTTCATTCCCAGCAGGGAAAGGAAGGAAGAACCAGAGAAACCAAAACATGGAAATTGTCCAGACAGTCAAAGAGTCCCTGTTTCCCACACACACACGATTTCAAAAGGGGGGGGGGGCTCACCCCTTTTTTCTTTCTGTACATCTCCTCCCCCCACCCGTCTCTTCTACCTACCGCCCCCCCCCCCCCGCCCAAGGCGAAGGTGAGAAAAACGCCGACTGGAGTTCGCGACAAAGTTGCTGAAGTTACTTACGGATTCTTTCCAGTCCGGACGGCTGGCTCGGAAACCGTGTGATTGATTGGTCGGAGAATCGCCAAGTCCGCGGGGGAAAGGGGGGGGGCTCTCCGGGCTTGGGTGCCCTTTTTTCGCCCCACGGACGCCCGGGCAGATTGCTCGGAAGTTCCACTCGTGCCCTGCCCGTCCTCTTCGCTTCGTCCTCCTCCCTCAGCCCGAACAGTTCAGATCGGGGTTTTCTAGCCCCAGTTATCCAGCTTGCCTCCAAGTCTTACTCCTAGCTTTAAACTGCAGCCCCTAGAATTGAAGGGGGGGGGGGGGAAGAAGCGAGAAAGAGAGAGAGAGAGAGAGAGACAGGGAGAGGGGAAAATCGTTTATGGTATGGCTTAAAAAATCCAAATGGCTGTTTTTCTCTGTGTGTGTGTGTGTGCGGGTGTGTGCGTCCCCGCGCGCGCGCGTGTGTATTGTAAGAATGGACCCACAACAAAAAAAAAAAGTCAATTCTCTGTCCCTTTTTCTCCTTCCTTCCCTCCCCCCCTCCGCTTTTTTCCCCCATGAAGGAGAATAAGAATAAAAGCCTTATATTATTATTATTATTTTTTTGCAGTGGTTATTCAAAGATAATTTAATGCCATTGTTTCTTCTACAGATGGTTCTTTTTAATACAATAACAGTGCGCTTTGTGCGAGCCACACACAATGCAAATCGAAAAGCGTTTTTCTGAATAACCATTTTGTTCTCATTTGTATAGGGCCAACAAAAGGGGCCGTGAAGTAATGGGGATTCTGTTTGTTGAAGCCACAGAATAGAAGCTTGATAAAGATTTAAGTTGCCCCCACCTCTCTTCCCTCACCCGCCCAAAGGAGGAGGAACACCGCCGGGGGAAAGAAAAAAAAAAAAAAAGCCGCCAGTACTCTCGCTATTCTTCTCTCCCGACCAGACCGACTTCCTGTTGTTATTATGGTTGTTATTCCCACCACTAATAACATCATCATCAGTAGATTTTCCCCTCCTTTAAAAAACGGGGGGGGGGGGGAGGGGGGAGGATTTCACCTCGAGGCTCAATCGGTCCAAACATCTGCTTCTTTCAATGCCTTGGGTTTGAGGAGGGGGGGGCGCGCGTCCCATTCGTCTCCCTTTCCCTCCCCGCCCCTTGCAAGAATTAGAACAGGAGGGGAAGGGACCCCCCCCCCCAAAAAAAAAGCTCCCTGGAAACGCTGAGCAAAAAAAAAAAAAAAAAAAAGCGGGAAAGCTACACACGTGTACATTTCTGGGATTTGTGAACCGGCCAGATTCTAGAGATCATGGCAAGCTTGGCTGCGTGGGTAGGTCTCTCGATTGCCAAATTGCTCTTCTCGGGTTGGTTTCCAAGCAAGTTTGTTTTCCTCCCACCAGGGCTTTTCTGCCCCCCCCCTGCTCCCGCCCACCTTAAATTTGCTTGAAGCTTCAGAGATCTATACCCCAGAGGTCAGGTACCCCGTCCCGCCCCCAAGCCCAGCGGAAGAGGAGATCGAGGGAAATCTCTCTGAGGCTCTAAGGCTTCTGAGCTTCCAGATCCCACGTTTTAGACCCGGTACTGTCCCGTGCGGAACTCCTTCGGGACCCCAAAGTCGTTCTAAAAAGCTGGTTCGGGCCTCCTTCAAGCTACTTGGCGCAACCCTCGAAGGCCCGAGCTCTGATTTACCAAACCCCCATGGCGAACTCGAGGCCAAACCAACCGCTTTATCTGTCGCAACGACTCGTGTGAACGTACTCATTCCTATAATAAGCGGAGTAATGGGCTCCCGGGACTAACGAGAGGCTCACGGACGGTTCTTAACCCTAGTTTTACGGTTTCAAGCACATTGTGCGCAAAAACAGCTCCCGCGTTTTGGGAGGGAATTGACGCAGGATTAGTTAAATTCTTTTGCAGGATTTAGGTCTGCTTCATTTCGGTCTTGCAAGAAGGAAAGCTCGGATAGTCTTCAACTGGGACTGGCACCGCTCCTTCAGATGGGAGGCAGTTTGAATTCGTTTTCGCCTTCTCTCCCCCAAAGGTCAAGGTTGTGATACCGTTCTGGCTTTACTGTTGTGGTTATCTCGGGGTGTGTGTGTGGAGGGGGGGGGAAGAGAGAGAGAAGAAAGGAGAAAAGAGAAAAGAGAGAAGAGAAGAGGAGAGAAGAGGGAAAAGATGACGAGTGGAGAGAGAAGAAAGAAGAGAAGAAAGAAAAGAGAGGAAAAGAGAAAAGAGGAGGAGGAGGAGAGAGAAGGGGAGAAGAGAAAAGAGAAGAGAGAAAAGAGGAGAGAAGAAGAGAGAGAGGGAGGCTTGTGCTCCATCCTGAATCCACCACTCAGGCAGAAAAAGGTCCTAATTTTCGACGGGGCAGCAGGGAAGCCCTTTTCCAGCTTGCTTTGGCTTCCAGACCTTTTGAGGCAACCGAGCGACCTCAGCTCCGGGAAGCGGAGGAGAGCTCAAGACCAGAACTCGCCGCGGGGCTGGTGCTCCGCTCGCCGCCGGGTTTGTCTCCTCACCCCGCACTCCCAAGCCCTCCAGGAGGGGAAGGACGGACGTCCCTTATTCTACTCACGCAACCTCTGTAACCCGGTCCTAAAGGCGGCCGAGCGCCCCAGCCCGCTGTTTGCCCCACGTGGCTTCCACTGAGAAAGAACTGGACCGAAAATTACTCAGCTGGCTTTCGTGCCTTAAAGCGGGACTAGAATTCACCATCTCCTGGTGCTTGGCCTTAAATCACCCAGTTGGCTTTCATGTCTAAAGCGGGATTAGAACTCAGGCCAGTTTCTAGCCTGGTCCCTTAAAGACTCTAAACTTCCAAGCTTGCCCAAGCCAGGTTCTGACCCACCGGCCCAGAGATTCCCCCCCAACCCGCCCAATACTTGGTTCATTTGGCCCCACCCTTCCCCGTGGCTATTTCAATAAGAATCAGTGGGATAGCAATAGCACTTAGATTTATATACCGCTTCATAGTGCTTTGACAGCTCTTTCTAAGCGGTTTACAGAGTCAGCATATTTGTCCCCAAACAATCTGGGATGCCGGAAAAGAGAGAAAGAGCACAAGTACAGAAGCTCACGGGGAAAGTGGGGGAAGAAATGGGGGGAGGTGGCTTGTCTGTCCCCGGGCCCGTTGCTTGGAGTTCGACCCACTGGCTGTTTTGCGACTGGGGTACGAAGACAGCCGTTTTCGCTGCCCTTTAAAATGAACAAGGCGAGCTGCCAAGTTCAGGTCTAAGGCAATGGTTGGATGGAAGGAAAATGCACAAGAAACATTACCTTTTAAAGTGCGCTATATATTTTAAGTATACAGCATTTTCGTTACCCTTTTAGGTGCTATGTAGTGTATATGTGTGTGAGTGATCCCTTTTAAGTGATGTGTGTGTGTGTGAGTGAGAGAGAGGGGGAGGGAGGGGGAGGGGGAGAGAGTGATCTCTTTTAAGTGCACTATATATTTAAGCACTTAATATATCTATATTTACATCACCCTTTTAGGTGAAGTGTGTGTGTGCGAGAGAGAGAGAGAGAGAGAGAGAGAGAGAGAGAGAGAGAGAGAGAGAGAGAGAGAGAGAGAAAGAGAGAGATTTTTTAAGTGTGCCATATAAGTAGACAGCATTTGCGTTACCCTTTTAAGTGCTATATAGTGTATTTGTGTGAGTGAGCTCTTTTAAATGCAATATATACACATATACACATACACACACACGTGTGTGTATGTATATGTATGTTTTCTTAAGTTTTCGCAGGTACTTACATGTATAGTATTCAGCTTTGTTCAAGTATTTTCCCACGTCATTATAGTTATGATTTTAAAGTTGTAGCAGATGAGATTCTGTACTGTACAGTACAGAAGCCTGATGATGGCAGATGATATATATATATATATAATCTCCCTTTTAAGTGATGTGTGTGTCAGAGAGAGAGCGGGAGAGAGAGAGGGGGATCTTTTAAGTGCACTATATATTTAAGTAAATAGAATTTTGAGGGGAGGGAGCGCAAACGGCGAAAGTTTGATGCCCTGAGGCCAGGTGGCAACTATTCCACTCTCCTCCTTCCACACGCACGGCCTGTTTTGAAGGGCGTCTCCCTCTCCACTCCCAGTTGGCCCACTTGCTCCTTCTACAGATTGCCCGCCTGAGTTCTTGATTTCGGGCCGCTCGGCTAAACAGAGGAAAAATGGCACGGGGGAGCCGCGTTAGAAATCCTTTCTTAGCATCTCCTGCGGCCGCCGCGGTGGCGGTAGAAAAAATGGGTGTCCCCGATACTGTGAAATCGGCGCCGTCGCGCTTGGAAAAGACCGCGGAACCCCCCTCCCCCCACCTACTCCAGGAAACTTAAACACCCGTGGAGAGAAATGTGTTCAAGGGTTACATTTGAGGCTCTGTCCTGGCAGTTAGGCTGGCTTCGAAGTGGTGCGGGTGGTGGAAGGAGGAATCCGGAGTCACGCCAGATCTTGCAGTGGTGGTGGGTTGGGTGGGGGAGTCAATCTCGCTACAGAGGATCAGGAGGTTAGGACGGGAGCTTTCCACGTCCTGAACGGGAGCCAAGGAAGCGCTGTTAAGCCCTTCGCTTCCCTTTTCACCCAGCTCTTTTTCTGGACAGGCGTCTCTGGAGAAGAAGTTTGCATCTCCAGAAGAAGTTTTACACACACACGAGAGGGAGGAGGTTTCACACACACACACACACGAGGGGGGAGGTAGTTTTACATACACACACACACACACACACACGAGAGGGAGGAGGTTTCACACACACACACACACACATGAGAGGGAGGTAGTTTTACACACACACACACACACACACACGAGAGGAAGGAGGTTTCACACACACACACACACACACACACATGAGGGGGAGCTAGTTTTACACACACACATACACACGAGAGGGTCCTTCAAGGGCATTTCCTTCCTTGGGTGTGGGTGTCGTAAAACAGGGAGTATGGCCCTTAGCGTGTTCATTGGGGGCCCTACGTTTTACATTCGTTCCAGTTAAAATGTTCGGACGCAGGAACCTCTTCTGGTTGCTAAGTTAGACATGCGGTTCAAATAACGTCCGCCAATAGGTTTGGATCAGCTTGAATTCCCAAGCCGGCGAAGGTCTGTGCTGAACTCCAGAAACGCGCGAGAAAATAATTCCCCGCGAAGTGAAGCCACCAGCCTCCTCCGACTCGAAAGCGTTCAAAGGCGTTGCAATGGATTTGTTCGGTCAACAACCTTCGGGGTGATACGCGGTTGTTACTGACACACACACACGGTTTGAAGAGGGGGCATTGTCGGCGCGGGAGCACAAGGCGGGAGGATGGAGCCCACCACTTGAAGCCTGCACGTCTGAACAGCGCGGGACAAACGGGGTTGTCCTCTCTCCTAGGCACCTGATCTCGCCGCTAGGTTGGAATTCGCTGATCGATTTACAGACCGGAGGAGTCGTTCTGGATCGCTTGCCCCCCGCCCGGATGTTGAAAAATCTCTAACTTCGAAAAGGCCCTGCGCCTTTCCGCGCCGACTGGAAAAACCACACATTGTAGGGGAAATGGGCGGCATAACAATATAGGTAGGTAGGTAGGCAGGCAGATAGGTAGATAGGCAAGCAGGCAGGGTGGTAGGGAGGTAGGTGGGTAGATTTGATAGAGATAGATATATTATAGAGATATAGATTTGATTGATAGAATTATAGATACAGATATTGATAGAGGTAGATTTGGTCGAAAAATGGTTAGCTATAGATAGCTAGATAGATTTGATATAGAGACAGATGAATTTGATTGATAGATTGATAGATATAGATCGCTAGATAGATTGGTTATAGATAGCTAGATAGTGAGCTACATACGGTGATATTTAGATAGATATTTAAATAGATAAAACCTAACAGCAGCCACAACAGCTGCACCGCTACACCACACCTTGTCTTCAACACCCGCAACCCGCCCCTCTCCACTTATTTTCCAAATTGCTCTTCTTCGGTAGCCCCCTCCTCCCCCCTCTCCCTCCTGTAGTGGCCCATCTCAATCCACCGCTCAGTTCAGAAACCCAATGGAAACGTTTTGTCAAAGAGCCCTTGTAGTTCCGGCCAGCGGACCTTTCTCACGCTAAACCAAGCGAAGAGCAAAGTTCAACTTAAAGGTGCCCAAATGGTTGCTTGAGGTGAGGGGCGGCGGGTGGGTGGGAACGGGGGCTGATGGAGATAGCCGGTCCCGGAGGAGAAAGGCCCCTTATCAGGGGATTCCATGGCCGGCCTCAAGTGCCCGCCGGTTGCCCCTTCCCCGACATTCCTGCCCGGCGCAGGAATCCCCGAAGATTCAGAGAAGACCCCCCCCCCACACACACGCACAAACGAGAGGAGGCGGTTTTACACACACACACACACACACGAGAGGAAGGTAGTTTTACACACACACACACACACACACACGAGAGGGAGGAGGTTTCACACACACACATACACACGAGAGGGAGGTAGTTTTACACACACACACACACACACAGACACACACGAGAGGGAGGAGGTTTCACATACACACACACGAGAGGGAGGAGGTTTTACATACACACACACACGAGGGAGGAGGTTTCACACACACATGAGAGGGAGGTAGTTTTACATACACACACACACGAGGGAGGTGATTTTACACACACACACACACACACACGAGAGAGGGAGGTTTCACACACACACACACACACGAGGGGGAGGTAGTTTTACACACACACACACACGAGAGAGATTTTACACACACGCACGAGGGAGGTGATTTTACACACACACACACACACACACACGAGAGGGAGGCGGTTTTACGCACACACACACACACACACAGAGGCCGGGACTTCGGCGCGTCCTGACAGTTGCCCTTCCACACAGACCGGCCGAGAATTTAGAAGGCAAAAGTACTGGGGCTGGGGAGGCGGATTGGAGCCTCTTGAAAAAAAAAAATCTGCCACCCTTCCAGCTTTTAGCGGGCCCAAGGCATGAAAAGCGCGTTCCTTTTAAACAGGCGCCCGTGGGACACCGTTCCCTCCTCTCATTGCCCACGCAGCGGAGCGCAAGGACGCGGGTGGCAGGCCAGGGACGTGTTTCGCCCGCGCGGATCGAACAGGGAAGGCGGGTGCGGGGATGGGGGGAAAGACAGAACGGGAATACAGCCAGGAGGATCAACCCCCAAGGCCCCCAATCCACCGGAAACCTCCTCTGCGGGGATTCCCCGGGTTACGAAATCCTCTAGGAACGTTGCTTTCCCAGGAACTCAGGTTCGGAGCCAGAACGTGGGAAAGGCCAATTTTCCCCTGTAGGAATAATGTAAAACTCGAAAGTCTGTGGTCATTTTTGAATTTTTATTTTTTGTCATGGCACAAATCTAAGCTTCTACCTATCAAAGCTCGTTGTGCTTTGCACGAACAGGAAACCCGGTCTCCTAACTAACTAACTAACTAACTGACTGACTGACTGACTAAAGCATGTACTCACTCACTCACTAGTAATCACACTCACTCAATCACTCACTAGTATATCGAGATTCTCAATCATCCAGGTCATGGTTGTCCCAAAAGATCTTTCCTTCCCCACTCCCCCACCCCCAAGATGGTGCTTTTTCCAAAAAGCAGCTGGACTTTCTTATTCTTTAATAATGTTTCGCTTCCCCTCCAAGAAGCTTCTTCAGTTCTGGAAGAAAACCCCCAAAAGTCCAGTTGCTTTGTGGAAAAATCCCCTCTGGGAGAAAGCCATAATTGCTTTTTTCAAATGCCTTCTGTCCCATCTTAACAGCATCTTCAAATCAGAAGTCTCTCCCAAGCAGACCTATTTATGCCACACTCGGATTAGTAGAATGCCACAGTAAAAATAAGAAGCATTAGTAAGCCAACTGAGCCTCTTGGCCAAATGTAGACTTTACTATGTAAAGTGGCTACTCCATGCCAGCTTTGGATGTTTAATCTCTTCCCACAAAAAGGCCACGTGCCTCTTCTAAAGCTTCGCTCTGTGCCTACAATCTGGGATAATAACAGGCAGTTGTAGGACTTGATTAGTGACAAATTGGAACCCTTTAACACAGTGTTTCTCACACCAGGGGTCTTCAAACTTGACAGCTTTAACACTTGTGGACTTCAACTCCCAGAATTCCTCCTCCAGGCATGTTAGCTCAGGAATTCTGGGAGTTTGAAGTCCACAAGTCTTAAACTTGCCAACCTCTTTAACACATTCTTTGGCTCAACATTTGTAAACTGCAATGGATCATGCCCAGTATTTCCTAGTTGAACCACAGACAATTACAGTGAACTAATACATATCGATTTTACAGAAGACAATGTTGAAAAAGCACTACGCAATCTAAAACCATCTCTATCTATTGGACTGGATGGAATATGTGCCTACTTCTTTAAAAAGCTATCCACTGCCATAGCCGAACCTCGAAGCATAATCTTTGAAACATCTTACAGGACCAGCTCCTTGCCTAACCTATGGTCACAAGCCATGGTCATCCCCATCTTCAAAAAGGGAGACCCCAGCCTAGTTGAAAATTACACACCAAGCGCGTCACCTGTAAAGTTATGGAATCAATTATTAACCAATCTATTATCCTCCACTTAGAGACAAACAACCTACTTTCTAATAAACAATTTGGTTTCAGAAAAAAACTACCCTGCAATCTGCAACTCTTATATTGCAAAAACATATGGACTACACAACTCAATCAGGGCAAAGAAATAGACACAATCTACATAGACTTCTGTAAAGCCTTTGATTCAGTGGTACACGACAAACTACTCCTAAAACTAAAATCTTATGGTATCTCTGGACACCTGCATAACTGGATAGAAGCGTTCTTGTCAAACAGACAACAAATGGTCAAAATTGGGAGTGTCCTATTAAATTCTGTACCTGTCAACAGTGGTGTCCCCCAAGGCAGTGTTCTAGGACCACTCTTTTCATATTCTACAGAAATGACCTCTGTGATCATATTAAGAACAACTGCGTTCTCTTCGCTGATGATGTAAAGCTATTCAACACCACAGACAATACTGCTACCCTTCAAAAAGACCTTGACTATGTATCAGAATGGTCAAACAAATGGCAACTTCAAATCTCAAAAAATAAATGCTCTGTTCTACATATTGGCAAAAAAAATCAGAAAATAAAATACAGGCTGAATAGTCAAGGCCTTGTTAACGATCCAAACTCTAAGGATCTTGGAATACTGATCTCTAATGATCTAAGTGCCAGAGCCCACTGTAACTGCATAGCCAAAAAGGCATTAAGAGTTGTTAACCTAATCTTACATAGATTTTTCTCTGGTAATATTACACTATTAACTAGAGCATACTAAACATTTGCTAGACCAATACTCGAATACAGCTCATCAGTCTGGAACCCACATTACGAATCTGATATTAACATAGTTGAGAAAGTCCAGAAATATTTCACAAGAAATACTCATTGCAG
The DNA here is from genome assembly GCA_033807585.1 of Hydrophis major. NCBI lineage: Eukaryota > Metazoa > Chordata > Lepidosauria > Squamata > Elapidae > Hydrophis > Hydrophis major. Next base: position 9,711,087 of record CM066331.1, read on the forward strand.
AATACCTTATTGCACAGCCTTAAAATTCTAGACCTAGAAAACCTAGAACTACGCCGCCTTCGATCCGATCTAAGTATAGTTTATAAAATCAGACATTGCAATGTCCTATCTTTCAATGAATACTTCAGCTTCAACTATAATAGCACTAGAGCAAACAATAGATACAAACTCAAGGTTAATCGCATCAAACTTGATTGCAGGAAATACAGCTTCAGCCACGGAGTGGTCAATGTCTGGAATACTCTACCTGACTCTGTGGTTTCTTCCCCAAACCCAAAAACTTTAACCTTAGACTGTCTACTATTGACCTCACCCCTTTCCCAGGGTGTGCATAAGTAGGGGGCCTGCATGAGTGCAGCAATCATGCCTACTGTCCCTGTCCTATTGTTTCTTTTACTTTCTTTTTTTATTTTTCTTATAAGTATCCATGTATTCATAACTATGTTTTTACTTATACCTATTATCTTGTAAGCAATTGACAAACCAAATAAAATAAAATAAATAAATAAATAAATAAATAAAAGTCTTAAACTTGCCAAGTTTGAAGGGCCTTGCTTTATTGCATTTTGTATTATGTCATGAACCAGTTTGTCCAATTTGCCAAATTTCAACTTCACTGGGGTCATAGGTGGATTGCTGTGTCCAGAATATTGAACATATTCTGCAAGTCAGGCTGTTTGAGGTACCTTGGTTCAAAAATAGTTGCCTTAGGATGCACTGTTTCACCCACTTAAAGATTCTGACGATGAGAATTTTGCTACAATATAGATTTGTAATTTAATGCCAAACTCCCTCTCCCCTGTCCTCCCAGTACATTAGCTTCACATCCTGCTTGTGTTATTATCCAGACCACATCTTAATCAAAAAGTAGCTTCCAAAATCAAAACTGGCAATTTCTATCGCAGCATCTACTGTACATTTATATCGTTTACAAGCTTCAAGACGTTAATGTAATAATGGAGGAGTTCTACTATTTTATTCCTGATAGACACTTAAGGGGATCAATCACATGTCTCCATGCCTAATTTTCACTTATTCTGTATGATTTATTATTTTGAGTTTTCCTTAAGACCCCTGCCATCTGTGCCTATTCTAAACCACAAGGAAAGTGTAAGTCATAACGTAAATCTGTTTTCTGCTTTTCCCCCCAAACATGAAAGAGTTAAAGCTTTAACTAAAGTAGAATCCATTGAAATAACTTTTCCTTTATTACCGCCTGGAGTTCAGGGAATGAAATGTGATCAAAAACTAGGTTCACACCCAACCAAAAGATGACAGAACAGAATTATATTTGTCCCAGGAACAATTCCTGGTTCAAAAATAATGGGAAGTTTGCAATCCTTACCCTGACATCTGAGAACTCTCTTAGGGAGAAAACAGCTCTCATAATTTGCTTGTCACCAGTTGCTCTAGTGTCAAAAATACCCTGAGAGAAACACCCCGCAGGAGACTAGAGAAGGGGAAGTAGAATTCTCTCTATATCAACTCTTTTACAACAGGTAACTGGACTTTCTTGTTTTGCTTTGAAGACATTTCGCTTCTCAGCCAAGAAGCTTCTTCCGCTCTGTTTGTGTTCCGTTCCCTCTTTCAAAACCTCAAAAGTAAAATTAATCTGTCTTCTTCTTTTGTTCAGAAGTTGGAGCTGTGCTTCCCGCAGGATATTTTCTGACCTGGCTGGGTGTCCCTTCCCTGTTGAACCCAGGTGCAGGCTGTTGGGGATGAGTCTGTGTTGTCTGCATCCCAAACTGAAGCGTGAATGGTTCCTGTCTGCAGTCTGCAATGTTTCTGGAAATCTGTTCATATTCCTGCATCATTCGAAGGGCATTCATCCCAAAATGCATAGCTAAATTTCTATGGAGATTCTCAGGCATCCAGATTCATGACTTAAAAACACTTTGTTGTCACTTTGAACCTAGACTAATCTACATACATTAAAATAAAATTTTGTTGCATACAGCTCTCAAAGGGGCTCCATCTCCAATATACACTACATAAACACGACAAAACAAATAACAGAGGTGGCATTCAGTTAGTTCTGACAGGTTCTGGAGAACCAGTAGCGGAAATTTTGAGTAGTTTGGAGAACCGGTAAATACCACCTCTGACTGGCTCTGCCCCCGTCTATTCTCTGCCTCCCAGCTGATCGGATGGGTCTGCTTTTGTTGCCCTACACAGGAGAACGGAACTGGAAAGCAGGTTAGTGGGGTGGGGAGGGAATTGGATTTTGCAGTATCCTTCCCCTGCCACACCTACCAAGCCTTGCCCACAGAACTGTTAGTAAAAAAAAATTGAATACCACCACTGACAAATAAGTGAATAAATACAAAATTATGCATATACCCTCATCCTGAAGAAGCTTCTTGGATGAGAAGCAAAACATCTCCCAAAGGAAAAAACAAACAAGAAAGCCCAGTTGCCTCTTGAAAAAAACACTTTTGGGACAACCATGACCTGGATGTTTGAGAATCTCCATAGACAACTTCTTTACACCTTCCTGTCTCCTTCCCAAATTAATCTAATTAATAATTCAGCCAGTTACAGCACAACCTTAAATCTCATGGCCATGAACCATAGGGGACATCTTTTGCAAAAGAGCCACTGAAAGAAAGGAACAAGAAGGGGAATTTGAGAAATGTCCACAGGTTTTTAAAACAACAACAACCTGAAATCTATTCTTGATTTAAATGGATAACAAAACAAGATGATGCTTTTGAAATTTCAATTATCTCTCCCTGTAACATAGGAACAAGAAAGTCTGCAGAAATCAGTGAAATGAAATGAAACAAAATGAAATGAGACTAAAGCAACCTCTAAATCCTTGAGGAAGATGAAACTCTTGAACAATATAGTGACAATGGAATGTAAAATTAGGACCAACTGTTGGTCTGCAGGACAAAGTTATCTGCAAATTCATTTAAATCCAAAATATTGTATTTTTTTTTTGTTCTAACAACAAAAACTGGCTCTTTATAGTAAGGCCTTTGTAAGTCTCTGTATAAAATTCCTGCTGTTGTACTGCTTAGAGTATTTACTCAAAGAATATGTTTTGCTTCGATACTAAATTCCATTGTTAAATGGGATTACTCTCTGGCAACAAAGAAAGTTTGACTATTTGTGTACATTTGCTGAAAAATACAGTCCAACAGGACTGTCTACTATAATTATGTCCTATATAACACAAAAGGGAAATCTAACATATGACAGGGAATAACAAAAGAATAAAAAGGCATATAGAAAAAAGGCTCAACCTTTCTGGCTTGCTTACAAGTTTTATCAGCAGCAAAGGAGCTGCTTGAGGATACCAATTTGTGATGCATTTTTACTTTTTAAAATTTTATTGTAGAAAATTGCAGAATTTTAATAAGGATCAAAAAAGGGAATTTTTATTTTATCGTTATTACTACTTATTATTCTTGCCAAGATGGCACTGCTGATGGCCACCTCAGTGAAGTGCTCTCGGACAGTTTTTTTTTTTGCTTTTTTTTATTATTCTCTGTGATTCAATTCGGACTTCATATTCAAAAGACCAACTGCTAAGCATCAATGTTTCTCTGTTTAAGTACTGTGTCAGCATTCCAGAAAACCTCAACTCCAATAAATAACTCTGAGAGAGATATGTTCTCAAAGTTTCCTTTTATTAGAGTAGTAAACTGGCACATCTGGGAAATCCCGAATCTGAAAGTTCCAGGTTTCCCTTCAATGCGTAAAAAAATTACAAATCCACCCTCTGCACCCATCATTCCATCACATGCCCCAATCAACATCCATCTCAACTTGAGACATCCCCTCAACCACTGTGCTGTCCAGACAGTTTAAAGTTAATGGGATTTGGGATAGTTAGTTAGGAATTGAGAGCTGTCCCCTTAAGGGAATGCATCATGTTAAATGTACTTAAGGTATCCTGGGAAATATAGTTCATATCATGTGGCCACATCTGTAACCCTGATTGGTCACTGAATTGACCATTCGTGGGTTGGGGGAGATTTCTTCTCTCTTGCCTGAACACACAGCCTCGTGTTAACAGCTCTACCCTCTGCTTCTACGATATGGGATGAATGGGAAGAGATAACCATCTTTTTACCTATAAAGACAGATATGCAAAGGATTGGACATTAAGAAGAATCTCATCATAACTGTGAGTTAATGAGGATGCCTGATAAAACCAATAAAAAAGACTTTGTATGGATGCTTTGTGGAGTTTATCTATCTGCTTTGCACAAGACAGAATAAACTCTCCTCAGCCAGGTGCAGGAATAACATGACCTTGACTTTAAAGAAGAATGCTATTATCTCTAACCACATATGCTCCACGAAATTCCTCCCTCCCATTTTCCCAGGCTCAAGAATGTGGCAGCGTGGAAGTTTCTGGTGCTAATATGGCTTCCAAAGCTGACAGACTGAAGTTTGCAGATATTACAACAGTGATTGGTCTCATTCAAGACAATGACGAATCTGCATACAGACCAGTGGTGGTATTCTACTGGTTCGGCCCAGTTCTGCCAAGACGGTAGCAGCGATGAGCAGCAGAGACCAAACCGGTTCTCTCCACCACTCTGCTTTTGGGCTCACCCGCCCAGCCAGGCTCCCATATTCACTTTTATCTGCTGAATTTGAAGCGCAGCGGCTGAAGAATAGTGCTGCGCGGCAGCTGCTGAAGTGACCGGGATCATGCAGGCTTGCAGGATGTGAGTTAGAGTGCCATTGCGCCTGTGCAAACACCTCTGAGCCTGTGCAAAGTGCACATTTGGTGCATGCACGCAAAGCGTGCCCACCAAGCCACATCCACTAAACCAGTGGCAAAAATATTTGAATCCCACCACTGATACAGACGGGAGGTTGTACAACTTGCCTTGTGGTGCAACCGGAACAATCTTGAACTTAACGGACTCAAAACCCTAAAAACCGTATTTTGTTTATTTAGTTTCCTACTATGATTTATGTTGATTGCTTATTTACTATCCTATGACTATCACTGTGTTGTATCTTACAATTCATGACGAATGTATTTATGATGACTGTGATCATGATTTATCATTCACTTAACAACCAGGGTGCTAAACTAGAGTGAGGAGCTGGAAAAACACTTCAGAAGCCAGTATAGTTAGTCCTCAACTTACAACAATTCATATAGTTACTGTTCAAAGTTACAGCGGCACTGAAAAATGTGACTTATGGCCATTTTTCACAGTAATAACCTTTGCCAGACCCCCATGATCACGTGATCAAAATTCAGATGCTTGTGGCAACTGGTTCATCTTTATGACGGTTGCCGTGTCCCAGGGTGTCACGTGATCCCCTTTTGCAACCTTCTGAGAAGCAAAGTCAATGGGGAAGCCAGCTTCACTTAACAACTGGGTTACTAACTTATCAACTGTAATAGTGAACTTAACAACAGCAGCAACAAAAAGTTATAAAATGGGCCAAAGCTCACCTAGCAAATGTCTGACTTAGTGACAGAAATGCTGGGCTTGATAGCAGTCACATGTAGAAGTGAGTTGACTTCTTGATGATCTATTGAACTATTTGTGAACCAAACAGCCATAAAGCAAGAACCCTAATTACCCTTAAGTCAAGGGTTTGCTTACGAAGATTCTTATTTGGTGTGTGTGTGTGTGTGAGAGAGAGAGAGGGAGACAGACAGACAAACAGAGACACACAGAGAGAAAAGCAGAGAGAAAGACACAGAGAGAAAGACAGAGAAAGAGGGAGAGAAAGAGAGACAGGCAGGCAAAGAGACAGACAGACAGAGAGAGATAAAGAAAGAGGAAGAAAGACACACACAGAGAGAGAAACAAAGACAGAGAAAGAGAAAGAGAGAGAGAGAAAAAGAAAGAGAGAAAAAATAAAGAGAGAGACAGGCAAAGAGACAGAGAGAGAGACAAAGAAAGGGAGAGAAAGAGGGAGAGGGAGAGACACAAACACAAACAGAGAAAGACAAAGAGGAAGAGGAAGAGGAAGAGGGAGAGAAAGAGACAGAAAGAAAGAGAGAGAGAGAGAGAGAGAGAGACAGACAGACAGACAGGCAAAGAGAGATAGAGAGAAAGAAAGAAAGAGGGAGAAAAAAAGAGAGAGACACAGAGAGAGAGACACAGACAGAGAAAGAGGGAGAGAAAGAGAGAAAGAAAGAAAGAAAGAAAGAGAGAGAGAGAAAGAGAGAGACAGACAGGCAAAGAGACAGGCAGACACAGAGAGAGAGAGACAAAGAAAGGGAGAGAAAGACACACACAGAGAAAGACAGAGAAAGAGGGAGAGAAAGAAAGAGAGAAAGAGAGAGAGAGAGAAAGAGGGAGAGAAATAGAGAAAGACAGAGAGACACACAGAGACACACAGAGAAAGAGACACACACAGAGAGAGACAGAGACAGAGACAGAGAGAGAGAGAGAGGGAGAGACCAAGGAGCAGACCTGAACTAGCAATTCCTCAAGCTGAAAAGAAGGGGACAGAGAGAACCTGTGACCTTTGACTATGGCTAGATTCTACCTGAGCCTGGCCTTCCTTTGTATATTCAACATCATCAAGCTACAACAGGAATGCACAGAGGTTGTTCTCATGCCTGAGTGAGTGTGTTCCCTTTTGTGATTTGATACAATTGCCTGCTCTCCTCCTCCTGATTTCATTACTGCTGACAGCAATGATAATCTGCTCTAAAGTCAACATACGTCTTCCCTATAGAGGCCCAGAATATCCCGAGCGAACAGAATACTTGCAGAATTTGGAGGAACATTTGCTATTTTTGTTAAAAAATGCTGGGTTAATTTTCTCTCTTAGCAATGAAGCCCACTCACACCAATGTGTTCATATCCACTTTTTTAAAATATCAGTTGGGCAGCTGAAAAAGAAATAAAATTTTAAAAAGTCAGAAGGACAGCCGTAGAAAAATGTAGCTGTTAAGTCTGGAGCATGGGTGTGAATAATGGAGATGAGCCGGTAGAAACAGTGAACTTCAAACTCTTTATTTACATGGTGTGACAGTTCAAACTGGAGGGCTGCTATAGCCTTCCTTATATAGGCAACTTATTAACTATTCAACCAATAGCAATCCTGGAGCGCTAGCTCCATTAACCAATGAGAATGGCCTGTTAATGGCCAATCAGATGCTCCTGAACGGACCAATCCGATCCTGCCATTAACAGCCAATCAGAAGTGCAGGGCCAGAACCCTGCACTTGACTTCAAGCTCAAGATAACTTTATTTGGCATTATTCATTCACAACACCCCTTTCCCCCGGCTTCTGCCCATGGGGCGCAGTTACATAGTCCTTGAGGTAGGACGGTTGTTTTATCAGTCTTTTTGATTTTTGCAAAGTGCCTGGCGGTTGGCTGCGCTTCTGTTGAGGTAGATCGTTGTTTAACAGTAGGGGTGCCTCTGGTTCCGAGTTCGCGTTCCCGTTGTCACCAATATCACTGGCCACTCCCTGAGGTGAACTCACTCTGGTCCCCGGTTCCTGTTCCTGTGTTTCAGTTCCGTTTTCAGTCCCTTCAAAAAGGTTTTCCTCCAGTTGCAATTTGTTTTCCTCTGTATCTCCCCCCTCAGTTTGGTCATAAGGGAGTTCGGAATTGCGTGACGGTAGCCGCAATTGTAGTTGATTTATGTGGTGCTTCCAAAGTCTATCGTCAGGGCACTGAACGAGGTATGATCTTGGGCTGGTTATGTGGATTACGGTTGCTTCTACCCACAGCGGATTGCCCGATAGGTTTTTAGCGGATACTAAATCGCCTACCTGGAAGGTACGGCATCGGCTGCTGGATCCGAGTGGCTTTTCTGGTTCGTAGGCTGGGTGTAACCGATCGAGGTGGGAGCGGAGCTTTCGTCCCATTAGCAGCTCGGCGGGAGTTTTGTTGGTGATGCTGTGAGGTGTGATGTGCTGTAGGAAAAGGATTCGGTTGATTTTCTCGTCGATGTTGTCGTAGTCTATCTTTTGTAGAGTCCTTTTGACGAATTGTACCATGCGCTCAGCCCTACCGTTGGCCGCAGGGTGCGCAGGTGAAGTAAGCACATGTCGGATACCACGGTCAGCCAGGTACTGTTCAAAAGACAGTGCGGTAAATTGGGGCCCGTTGTCGGATACCGGAACATCTGGTAATCCGTGGGTTGCAAACAGTCTTTCCAGTCTTTTGATGACCGCTTCGGTGGCCGTGTTCCTCATTCGGTGAATCTCGAGCCAATTCGAGTAGGCGTCAATGGTTAACAAAAACCTGTGGCCTTTGGTTGGCCCAGCAAAGTCCAGATGGATGCGGGACCAGGGTCCCCGCGGTGTCTCCCATTCAGTTGGGGTTGCCTTCGGTGGAGCGTTGCTTACTTCTTGGCATCTCTGGCAAGTTTTAACCCTCGATTCAATTTGTCTGTCGATGCCTGGCCACCACGCGTAGCTTCGTGCAAGGCCCTTCATGCGCACGATGCCAGGGTGGCCATCGTGCAAGGTTTTTAGCAGTGCCCGTTGGAGTGGTTCTGGGATAACGACTCTATCGCCCCAGATGATACAGCCCTTCTGCGAGAACAACTCTGTTTGATGGCTTTTGAATGGTGCAAAGTCATCTGGTACTTGGTCCAATGGCCATCCACGTTCTACCCATGTGAGGACTCGTGCTAAGATGGGGTCGTGTTTTGTTTCTCTCGCGATGTCACGGGCAGTTAATGGCGGCGTATGGAGTGTCTCGATCTGCAACGTTGTCATCATTAGTGCAGGATCGTTGATGGTTTCAGGGAGCGGTGCACGGCTCAATGCGTCGGTGTGGGGAATGGCTTTACCGGGACGATATTGTAGCTGATAATTGTAGGCAGCCAAGAATTCTGACCAGCGGGTCATCCTGGGAGAAAGTATGTAGGGAGTTGGCTTGTCCCCAGCGATGATCCCCAGCAATTATTTGTGGTCAGTTACAATGGTGAAAGCCCAGCCGTACATGTACTCATGGAATCTTTTAACAGCTGATACAATTGCCAGGGCCTCTTTATTGATCTGGCTGTATTTTCGCTCAGTTTTCAAGAGCGTTTTTGAAAAGTAAGCAACAGGGGCTTCGTTACCATTAGGTAATACATGGCTCAAAATGGCGCCCACTCCAAAAGGTGATGCATCACATGTGATATTTTATGGCAAGGTCTCATTGTACTGCATTAGTATGGCGTCAGAAGTCAGTAGTTGTTTTACATTACGGAACGCCTGCTCTTCTCTGTGACGCCATACCCAAATTGCTTTTTTATCTAGTAGGCGATGTAAAGGTTCAGCGACAGTCACCTTGTGCGGCAAGAATACATTATAGAAATTGATGAGGCCTAAGAACACCTGGAGTTTGGCTTTGTTCCGGGGTCTGGGAGCATTTTTTATTGCTCTCAATTTGCTATCGGTAGGGTGAATACCCTGACTGTCAATTAAGTACCCTAAGAATTCAACACGATTTGTACACAGTTTGCACTTATTTTTTTTCACTTTCAGGCCTGCTTCTTGGAATTTTTGTAAAACCAGTCTTAAACGATCCCGTAAAATTTTTGGAGTGGGTGCAGCAATGAGCACATTGTCAAAATAGGGGACAACGCCTTTGATCCCTGCAATAGTCTCTCCATTAGGCTCTGAAAGATCCCTGGGGCTACACTGACTCTGAATTGAAGCCGCGTACACTTAAAGGCACCTCAGTGTGTTACGATAGTCTGTGACTGTGCCATTTTTTCGTCAACCAGCAGTTGCTGATAAGCCTGAGCTAAGTCTAGTTTAGCGAAGACTTTTCTGCCCCCCAGGGAATGGAGGAGGTGTTGCACAACCGGCACCGGATATGGATTTTGTTGCAGGGCATGGTTTAGGGTGGCTCAATAGTCTCCACAAATTCGAATGGAGCCGTCCGGCTTAATTGGGGTCACGATTGTTGTTTCCTATGGGGAGTGGTCGGTTGGCTTTAAAACTCCCTGGGCTATCAACTTATCAAGCTGTTCGTCAATTTTTGGCTTTAGAGCGAACAGGACTCGAGGCTTAAGGCGGATGGGAGCTATCTTTGGATTAAGGCTAAAGGATATCGGGGTCCCCTTGTACTCACCTAGCTTTTCCGCGAAGACGTCCCTGAATTCGTGGGCGAGGTCTTCTTCCCAGTCACTGCCGCCGATTCGGTTAATGCCTGCCACTTCAATGCCGAGTGGTGCGAACCATTGAAGGCCTAACAGGCTAGCCGGTCCTTGTTGATCACCGTCAGGGGTTAGTACGTCGTGCGGTTCTTGAATGCAACCCGAACTCTACTGGATCCTACGACTGGAATCTGGTTCCCCTGGTGGTCCTTTAACACGAGCCATTGGAATTGAAGGTCTTGGCACCGGATAGTGGGGATGAGTTGCTTGAGGGTCTTTCAGGAGACCATTGACAGAGACGACCCCGAGTCAACTTCCATTTGGCAAGGTTGATTTTCGATGTCCACTTTGATCTGAATTTTCTTAGCGTCTAGTGAAGAGGCATGGCCAATAGTGAATGTTTGGTGGGCCTCTTCCCATCTCGTTAGCCGATTCACGGGTCGGTTTCTGTAGAAGTGGTTTGCTGGTTCTTGCCTTACAGGGCAATTCCCTGTTGATTGGCGGAGATTGGTACCCTTCACGGTCTGGCTGGGTCTGAGGAGACTTCTGCAGACCCGTCCGATGTGGCCTCGTTTCCCGCACTCGTGGCAGAGCGCGTCACGGAATTTGCAATCAGAGTGGTAATGGTTGGTGCCGCAGCCAGCGCACGGTTGCTGGGACTTCGGGTAACGGTCCCGATCGGACTGCAGGCGATGGACCTCTTCTTCGTCGCTGTCTGACGACGAAGAGAGGTCCTTATGGTGGGTCGTCTGCAGCTGCCCTTCTGCCTTAGGTGAAACTTCATTGGCCGGTTGGTGTGCTGGAGCGCGATTCCGGCGTAGTTGGGCAGCCGACTTCTTGGTTGCCTCCACTGCCGTAGCCTCAGTGATGGCATCGGCAAGGCTAATGTTGCCCTTAGCCATTATTTTGCTCTGTACATTTAGAGCGTCTAACCCGAGAACTACTCGGTCTCTCAAGGCTTCCTCTAGGTCGGCGAAATCGCAAAGGCCTCCCAAGTTCCGGAGGTCTGCAACGAAATCGGCAATGCTTTCTCCTTTCCGCTGGTTTCTTTGATAGAACTCGTGTCGTTTTACGAGCATTGGAACGGTCGGTGCGTAGTGGGCCCTTAGTAGTGGTTCGAGGACGTCCCAGTCCATGGCCTTCACTTCAGCCAGTTTCGCTAATGCCTTAGCCATTTTGAATACCGTCGGGCCGCAGTGCATTAGGAATACCGCCCGTTTCTTCCCAGTTGTGGCATCCTTCAGATTATTCGTTTCCGAAAACATTTGGAAACGGTCCATGTAGGACTCCCAGTCCTCTTGAGCTGATTGAACGGAGCGGGTGGTACTGCGTTGCCGTTGTGCGCTTCAGCCATGTGCTTAGTTGTCTTCATCATTGGCTCTGATGTCATCCAATCCCATCCTCGTCGCCAGTGTTAAGTCTGGAGCATGGGTGCGAATAATGGAGACGAGCCGGTAGAAACAGTGAACTTCAAACTCTTTATTTACATGGTGTGATAGCTCAAACTGGAGGGCTGCTATAGCCTTCCTTATATAGGCAACTTATTAACTATTCAACCAATAGCAATCCTGGAGCGCTAGCTCCGTTAACCAAGGAGAATGGCCTGTTAATGGTCAATCAGATGCTCCTGAATGGACCAATCCGATCCTGCCATTAACAGCCAATCAGAAGTGCAGGGCCAGAACCCTGCACTTGACTTCAAGCTCAAGATAACTTTATTTGGCATTATTCATTCACAACAGTAACCTAGCCGTTTTCCTCCCAATTGTCATAAGCTTATATTCACACAGCTAATTTATAACCAAATCAGGGAAAAAATTCAATATATTTGCATGCTATGCTCAGTTTTCCACAGTGGTAACCTTGCTTAGATATCTCTTGCATGTCTTTGGGTTGCATGAACCAAGGAAATATGCACCACAAATGCACATGGGAACATAACCCTAGATGAAAAACATAAAAGTCGTAATGAACCAAATGATAATCTTTCAACAGGAAACTAGAGAAAAGGTCTCTAGATAGCAATTTCCTTCTGATAATAACAGGCTTCCAGCATCAAACTGACTGCAGGATTCCTAGTGCGGTCTCAATAATAAGATTCAGTCTGACTCAGATTTTGACTAAAGTCCAGGCAGTATCTTCCTTAACTTCATCACTCTTCAAGTGTGGGTGATGTCTTCCACAGAACTAAATTTTTATTGTCAGTGCACAACATGTGTACAATGAACTTGAAATTCTGATTATGTTGTAGTTAGCCAGCAGCTGGTGCAGATGGCTGAGAAAAGCGAGGACTCAGATGAGGAGCCAGGCCCATTAGGGAGTGGACTGCTGCCTTCAGAGATTGTGGGGGCTGGCAGAAGCGATGAGGAGGATCCTGACGAGCTTATGCCAAGTGTGTGTGCATGTAGGGCTGCTCGCAGGAAAGAGCAGCTGCAGCAGCACGGGCGACTCAGGAGTAAGGCTGCAAGATAATGGCCCCTTCCTTCAAGAAGATAAAAGCCAGCTGTGAATCGGACGTTCTTTGCAGGAAGCAAAGATGGTTTAAAACTTGAGCCTCGTGGACATTGCAGTCTCTTAGTTGGTATTTGAAGACTCTTGTGTTGTAAAATATTTCTAGGTAACCTTATCTGTTATTCTTGGCAGCCTCGCACAGTTTTGGTGAGGCTTGTGCTTATCAAAGTTAATTAGTTTGCAGCAGCCTTTAACCAGGGTTATGTAAGAATCATTAAAAGGTTTTGGTTCCCTTTGGTTCATGTTTGTTTTATTGGAAAAGGGTTTGGGTCAGAACAGATTGGTGGTTGGATTGGCCTCCCGGAATACCACTCATCAGCTGTTCCAGGCTCCAGGGCTCACTGCTGCTCATTGCTACCATTGCCGCCAATGTCTATCGCTGCCACTGTGTGCCCCATTTTCGGCCTCCATGCACCCCAAGCATCCCATTTTTTAGCCCGTTCCAGGTGGTGAGTATCAGCAGCGATAGGCAGTGGCGATCGGTGGAAGCAGTGGCAATCCCTGCCATCTGGAATGGCCCGAAAACGGGACATGCAGAAGCCAAAAACGGTGCACTCAGAGGCCAAAAATTGGGTGTGCGGAGGCAGTGATGGGTGGCAGCAGCGATGGACAGTGGTGATCCCCACAGGCTGGAACAGCTTATTGGCTGTTGGATTCCAACCGCCAATCAGCTGCTCGTGCTAAATCAGGCTGTGCTGAAGCTGACCAGGCTGTTTGCTGCTTGCTGCAAGGAGGCAAAAATTGCTGGAAGGCAGAGGCAGATTTTTTTTTTGCTATTTTCCTTCCCAAAAGCTAGGTGCATCTTATGGTCTGAAGCATCTTATAGTGCAAAAAATACAGTAGCTCAAATTCTCAGGAGGGTGAGAATGCATTCCAGACAGGCAAAAGGCAACTCAGTTCAAATAGTTTGGGTGAAAGAAAGAAAGATGACAGCTCCTCCTTAATAGTTCTTAGAGTGCTTTATAGAAGTGGTACTTAGCATTAGTTTGGCAAGATTCTGTCTATAGGTGAGGAGTGTTAGGAATGTAAGTCACCTAACAGCTATTTGGGTTGGAAATATATAAACCAGGATAGACATTTTAATACTGTATCTTTAAGAGTAATTGGGTGCGGTTTCTCAAACGCTCATAAGATGGAGCAAGAAACCTGGGTTGTTTAGTCTTAGTCTCAGTGAGCCTCTGTTTCCTTCTGTTGGAGAGTTTTGCCGTTCCTCCTAATTGACTGTTATTCTTGGATTTAATGTAAGTCTGATACTGAAATGTTTTTTGATACTGGACTTTGTTATTGGATTATCTCTGGACTGAAAACTGACTGACTTACCTATGAATGACTTTGGACTGCTTATTTTGAACTTTGCTTAAATCTTTATTGAAAGTAAAAAACCTACATTTACTGTACAGTGTATCTGTGTGCTGTGTGTGTATTATTCAAACACTTCTCTCACTCCATATCCCTGTATGCACTCATTCTCCTAACGGGGAATTACCTCAACAAGGAGCTACCGAGAAACCTGCTTGGAAGAATCACAATGTGTTTTTCTTGGTTTTTGGAGCCTGACACTTCCTGGTAGATGGACTGGTAGATATATGTTTGTTTCAATAAATAAACAAGCAAGCTAAAATCTGGTTTGTAAGCTTGGAGTTTAGTAACTCTTCCAAAGTAGACCAAACTTGGAAATCAAAAACATGCAACCTATAATACTTTTATTGTAGGGTTATACGAACAGAATCTTGGAAGTTTAAAAGAGTTTGTCCCAAAGGTGCTTTCTGAAAAGTCAGTTGGACTTTCTGATTTTTCTGTGAAGATGTTTCACATCTCATTCAAGAAGCGTCTTCAGCTCTGAAGAAGCTTCTTGGATGAGAAGCGAAGCATCTTCAAAGAAAAACCAGAAAGTCCAGTTGCCTCTTCAAAAAGCACCTTTGAGACAACCATGACCTGGATGACTGAGAGTCTCCATAGACATTTTGAAAGAGTTTGCTGCTTCTCTTTATCTTCATGAGAACTAATGATGGTCATGTCTGAGATGCATTCTCAAATGACATTCCTGCACTGAACTAAGATTTCTTTTATCTGACTGTTGTCTTGGTTGTGGCTCTTTCTCCTGTTCCTTAAGGCCATTTTACATATGCTCCAGAGATATATTTTAAATTTAATTCAACCTGATGAACACGAATGGCAGCAATACAATTGAAGAAAATCATGTCCTACAAAAGAATGGAGCATCTACGTCCCAAATACAATCTGCCAGCATCTCATTTAAGGCCCTGAGAGTTTCCTCAAACTTTCAGAATAAATGTGACTAAAAATTACACACTTGGTTGTTATTACAGGTTTTGAGACTCTCATTGCTCTCTTTAGAACTCTGAAAGTTAAGAAAATGTGTATTTTAAACCTTTTTGGGCTTTAAAGCATGAATTTGGTCATTTAAAAATCCTTCAAATCCCACTTCAGACAAGGGCAAATAAATTGGATGGTGAATATATACAATGTCATGTCAGCATTCCAACTAACCAACTCCAAACCAATAAACTCAGAGACCAACATTTCCTCAAAGTTCCAATTTATTAGAGTTGTCATACGGGCACATCTGGGAAAATCTTAATTTGAGAATTCCGGGTTTTCCCTTCCCAAAAGAGAAATCAAAGATCCATCCATCCATCAGTCCATCACATGGCCCAATCAAATCGCTGTCCCAACTGGAGACATCCCTCCAATCACTCCCCTCCAAGTGCAGGGCAACTTGTCCTTGACTCTCTGAGAAAGAATTTTGTTGTGTCTAAACTTCTACTTCACTATGAAATCCTCTCTCCCAAATTCCCAAGGACTGAATGTGGCAGTCTCAAAGCTTCCAAGTAAAAAATGACTTCCAAGGCCTATATGTCACTAATCAAGTTCTCTGGCTAAACAGAAACAGTAAATGTGATCCAATTTCTGGACAAGATTTCCCATCCCAACTTCAACATATTCTTTCTAAGGAAATAGGTTTGTTCAGGGGCCTTTATGGTTGTGAAAGTTGGACCACAAGAAAGGCTGAGTGCCAAAGAATTGAGGCCTTTGAACTATGGTGCTGGAGAAGACTCCTGCAAGTCCTTTGGACTGCAAGGTGATCAAACTGGTCAGTCCTAGAGGAGATCAACCCTGGCTGCTTTTTAGAAGGCCAGATCCTGAAGATGAAACTCAAATACTTTGGCCACTTAATCAGAAGGAAGGACTCACTGAAGAAGAACCTAATGCTGGGAACGATTGAGGGCAAAAAAAGAGGGGATGGAAGAGAATGAGGTAGAGTTACTGATGTAGTTGGCGTGAGCTCAAATGGACACCAGAAGGTGGTAGAGGACAAGAAGGCCTGGAGGAACATTGTCCATGGGGTCACAATGGGTCAGACAAGGCTTGACAACTAACAACAACAACAAGGGGCCTTCTCCAAACTTATGTAATTTATATTTCCAAATTGATGCAGCTATAACTTAGCATATGATCTTTTTCAACCTTTGAGTAACACACCTTCTCTCCAAATTGTATTTTCTTCTACAATCTAGACTGTCAAGTCTGGGCGTCAGCCCTCGAGTCTTCCTTTTAAAGCGATCATGTTATTTAAGAGGCAGGACTGATAAGATTATGAAATAATTTTGTCATTTTTTTCAAAGATAATTTTTTTCAAAGTTAATAAATTTACTGTCTTCCATGGATGAAAACTACATATTTGCAAGCACATGTCCATAAAATACTGTTCGTGTTGTAAATACTGGTAAAAGATAGATAAAATATATCTATCAGGGATGCCTTTCTGATTAAAAGGATGCCATCTATCAAAATTGAAGCCTGTTGCAAGTATAAAAAAGCGGTCATGCACAAATTGTGCTAGCATCTGTCTTTTGGGGTTGCAAGAAATAATTATATTATAGAAAGGCAAAGGGGAAAAAAGAACAACTGTTCCAAGGATTCAGGGAAAGCTTCTTATGTTATGAAATGGAATTTTTCAGTGCTTTTTCTTTTTTTCTACAGTTAGTAGCGAATTTGCAGAATGGAGTCATGTATCAGTATCTGCATAATTTATACAGACAGTGTAGATCGGTGCCTAATTTAATGTTGATTTGGGCAATATAAATTACATGTATATACATACTCGAGAGCGACTCACTACAATTTTAACCGTTAATAGCTTTCAGTTGTCTAGCAATCCTTTTTAGATACCCTCAGATGAAAGACAGCACTGAAGAGGAAATGTTCTCTACCACAAATTTTCCTCGGCTTTGCTGTTAATTTATTTCAATTACTTCTTCCATCAAACCAAATCCACCCCCCTTATCCTCTCCATCCTGCCTGGTACTCCAGTCTCATCTTCACGCTCATTTTAAGACGACCCTCCTTTGTTGATTTCAAGCACTCTTGCAAAATAAAAAAAAATGCACTAAATTTGGGGCGTAGAGGGCTTGGAGACTATTTGTTCAAGTTCCTTGAAAAGTGACAGTGGCAAATTCAGGAGTCCTTGAATTCCAATCATTCCTGGCCACCCAGAAGACGTCTATAATTGATTTCCCGATCTTTCTCTCTCTTTCTCTCTCTTTTTTTCGATGGCAGAAGAATTGGAATTCTTTGGTAAGGGAAGAATTACATCACTTGCTTTGCTCAGATTCTGCGAATCGGCGAATAGTCCATTTTATTATGCATGTGAAATGTATACAAACCCAGACCAAATATAGAACAGACCTACTGATAGGGACAGTTATTCAAATGCTATGATAGCCATCGCAATTAAAAGCTCAGGTACTGTAGAGTTTTAAATTCCTATCTCAATTAAATGAAACATACAGCCAACAGGGCATAATAGATTTTCTATCTTTCTGCTGCCAATGTACCAACGGAAACCGGTTACTCTTGTCAGTGGCTTGTTTATTGGCTTATCTGAATTAAAATAAAGCTTTGTCTCTGCTGACTGCACAACGTTATCTAGAGGGACCGTAATCCTGCTAGCAAATCCTATATCTTCCAGAACTGGCTGTTTTGTTTGGGATTATTGAAAGCTTAGCTCATAACAAAGAGAAATAAGGCATCTCTCTCATCCTCGTAATTAAGCGTGGGGAGTAATTTAGAAACAAACTCTGCAAAGAAACCAACCCAGTTTGGAGCCCTGTTTCTTAACAGGACGAAGAAGAAAATAAACCCCACTCAAATGCTGATTACACCAAACGTCATGTTTAAAACATTAAAACTTCTGTACAACAGGAACGCAGATACTTTCCCTCCCTAATTGATCTCTTAGTTTCTTTTTTTTTTTTTAATCGAAAGATAAATTAGAAAACTCTTGTTGGACCACAGGAATCATCATTTCACTTCTTCTTCTTATTTTTTTTTAAAAAAAGATCTATTATTATGAAGGCAGGAAGCAATAATTAAAAAAATGTATTTAATGAGCCAACTTATATTGTTATTCCAGCCTATGCAAATATAAAAGTCAAAGCATTTGCCCAAAATATTTTAGAAGGTGGTTTTAACTATTTCCAGTTTTTTCAGTGCTTTCTATTTTTTTTAAATGCCCCCCTGGCTTTTTTTTTTTTTTTTAAATAATAATGAACCAATAGCAATATTAGATATTTGTTCTGCAGAGATTTTTCTCTAGTCCGGCCTTCTCTTCATTATATTGTGTTATAGAATTTTGCAACAAAGGGCAATATTTACTATATGGCAATATGGTCGGTATGGCTTGGTGTTTGTATGTACAGTGAGAGCTTATGCACCGGAGACAAATTCCTTCTGCGTGTAGTCACACACGACCAATAAAGAATAGCGGATTGAATTTAGAAACTGGTGCTGATTTTGTTGCCATTGTTAAGGCAACCTTTTTAAAAAAAAAATAAAAAAATGCATGATTTCCACCAGGAGATTTTTGGAAATTAAAGTTGAATTCGGTGGATAACTCCATCTTCAAATAGTTGAGACTTGGCTAAATTAAAGGATTACTGTCACTCCATGAATCCCCAATCCAGTTTTTTTCTCCCCCCAAGGATCAGCTGTTGGTATGCTTTGTGTCCTTCTGTTTTGAATGGTACAGCATGGGGGCACACCCTGCATTTCATTCCTCAAAGCTGCCCTATTGAAGGATGTGCTCGGTACAGCCCCCTCACCCCTTATCTATCTCTAAAGGAGATGTCAAAACTTTTTATTTTCTGCCAAACATTTGCCATGAATTGCTCCGCTTTTCGGGCATTGCTTACTTTCTATTTCTTTCTTCCTCCTTAAAAAAAGAAAACCACACACACACACACACATACACACACCAAAACCCAGCATTTGTTACTCGCTTGAATATTGGGTTACTTGTTTCTCCTCCGTATCCATTCTGACTTTATTGATTGCCTATATTGTGGTTTTTTTATGATTCTAAACCGAAAAGCAAGTCGTCCCACTTATAAAAAGAAGCAGGAAAACAGAGGCAGAATATTTTTTTCAAAGGCAAAGTGACAGTTCGGGACATCTGTTAGCCTTCTGTCTGCATCTCCACTTGGTGTCATGGAGTGCACAGCTGTGGGCATTTTTAGTCTTTTTTTTTGGCTCACATCTGTCACAGTAGTACAGTAATATAGGTAATTAGCAACACCTCGTATACACCATTTGCTCTTTTAATGTTCTGAATAAGTAAAATGAGCATTAGCACCATTAAAGAGAAAGCAAAGAGAGAAACAAGCCTGATGGAAAGATGCTTTAAAAAAAATGCTGGGTTGATCTTTCAAATCGGTTTGCAAAAAAAGAAAGAAAGAAAGAAAGAAAGAAAGAAAGAAAGAAAGAAAGAAAGAAAGAAAGAAAGAAAGAAAGAAAGAAAGAAAGAAAGAAAGAGGAAGGAAGGAAGGAGAGGAGAGGGAGAGAGAGGAAGGAAGGAAGGAAGGAAGGAAGGAAGGAAGGAAAGAAAGAAAGAAAGAAAGAAAGAAAGAAAGAAAGAAAGAAAGAAAGAAAGAAAGAGGAAGGAAGGAGAGGAGAGGAGAGGGAGAGAGAGAGAGGAAGGAAGGAAGGAAAGAAAGAAAGAAAGAGGAAGGAAGGAGAAGAGAGGGAGAGGAAGGAAGGAAGGAAGGAAGGAAGGAAGGAAGGAAGGAAGGAAGGAAGGAAGGAAAGAAAGAAAGAAAGAAAGAAAGAAAGAAAGAAAGAAAGAAAGAAAGAGAGAGTTCAGATAAAAATGAGTTGCTACGATGAAGCAAACATCTTGGCATGAAAAAGCAAGTGAGGACAAGTTTCAAATGTTCTCCCGCACTCACAATTAATCTGCCATAAGCAAAGATGAAGATAAGGAAGACGCGGCTCAGATGGGCTCTGTATGAAAGCCAAATTATTTATTTTCTGCCTGTTTTTTTTCCTTTAAAAAAAACAAAAACCAACAATCCTGAAAGATCTTCAATGCCAGCCAACCTTTCTGTCGTTTGGTCATCTCTTTGCTCAAATTTGACAGCCTGGATGGAATAGAAACCTTGTAACAGGGCTATGATCTCTATCCCTACTGGGCACAAGAAAAGAAAAGGGAAAAACCTCTAAGAGGAGTAATTATCAGTAGGATATTTCTGAACCAAAGCCAGCCCTGTCGAATGTTCTGAAGAGGTTGAAGAAAGAATGGAGAAGAATAGTCAAACCTACTTTCAAGACATCATTCATTGGCCTCAAAGGAGAGAGAACACAAAATGCATCCTGGTGATTTTATTCAGAGAAGAAGAGTTCTGAATTAGCGAGCAATGTGCACTAATTCTTAAGTGTCTAAGGAGAGTGAGGAGATCTTCAGAGAAGCTGGGGACGTCCATGTTATTTCAGCGGCAAAAACATTCCTTCCTGGGAAACCTGTTAATGATAGGTTAGTTTCCAGGGGTGCCCACAAGGGAGTCAAAAAAAAAAAAAAAAGTTATCAACATCCAATTGAATCAAAATTTCAATCCTTTTTTATATGCCTTGCGATGCACAAATAGAGGATAAGGGTTTGATTGCATCGTTATGGCTGCTTTTTGGCTTTTTTTTGAAACCCCTGCGAAAAGACACCTCTGTTAATTACAACTATCCATTGTTTTTTGACTCTTTTTAAGTTATAGTGGGACATGGTTTTCAGCAAGGTTTTTGCACTGTTGTCAACATAATCTTGAGGCCTAGTAACCTGTTGTAATTTATGCCATTTAATATAGAATGAATGAATGAATGAATGAATGAATGAATGAATGAATGAATGAATTCTTTATTGGCCAAGTGTGATTGGACACACAAGGAATTTGTTTTGGTGCAAGTGTTCTCAGTGTACATAAAAAGAAAAGATACATTCGTCAAGAATCATATGGTGCTTCTAGTCCTTATGGGTTGGAGGTGATCCTTGACCTTTGACCACAATTGAGCTCAACAAATTGAAATTTGTTAAGTGAGTTTTGACCCATCGTACGACTTTTCTCACCACATTCATTAAGCGAATCACTGCAGTTGTTAAATCAGTAACACAGTCATTAAGTGATTATTAAGTCATTAATTTCTGCAATAGTTTGAATTTAATTTACGGAATACAAACTAAAGAACCCTTTTCCAGCAGTGACCACAATATGATTGACTTTTGTCTCAACATACACCCACACAAAAATCATCACAATGACCTAATCCCCAATTATAACTTCAAAAAAGGCAACTATGATCTGATAGACAACAATCTCTCGTCCCTTGATTAGCAATCCCTATTCACTGGATGCAATACTATTGAAGACCATTACAACATATGAAGTCAAAAGAGTCATCAAACTATATGTACCAACAACTCCCAAAACAAAACAAAAAACAGATTACCCATAACAATAAGGAAACTTCAATCCAAAAAGAGATCACTCTGGCAGAAAAACAAATCTGGTCACGTTGCCAATTTCAAAAGCCGATACAAAAATTTATGCCACCAGATAAAGACTGAATGCACCAATTATCACATTAAACAAGAGGAAAACCTTCTATGCACCAATTCCACCTGCGCTTTTTACAATTTTGTAAACAACAAACTAAAAGACTCAAGGTTCATCCCACCCCTGATAGGACCTAATGGTAAAAACTGCAATGACGACACCATTAAAGCCAACATCTTTAACACATTCTTCGGCTCAGTATTTGTAAACTGCAATGGATCATGCCCAGTATTTCCTAGCTGAACCACAGACAACTACAATGATATAATACATATTGATTTTATAGAAGACAATGTTGGAAAAGCACTACGCAATCTAAAACCATCTCTATCTGTTGGACCGGATGGAATATGTGCCTACTTCTTAAAAAAGCTATCCACTGCCATAGCTGAACCTCAAAGCATAATCTTTGACAAAATCTTTCAGGACCAGCTCCTTGCCTAACCTATGGTCACAAGCCATGGTCATCCCCATCTTCAAAAAGGGAGACCCCAGCCTAGCTGAACAGACCAATCTCCTTATGCTGCGTCACCTGTAAAGTCATGGAATCAATAATTAACCAATCCATTATCCTCCACTTAGAGACAAACAACCTACTCTCCAATAAACAATTTGGTTTCAGAGAAAAACTATCCTGTAATTTGCAACTCTTATACTGCACAAACATGTGGACTATACAACTCGATCAGGGCAAAGCAATAGACACAATCTACATAGACTTCTGTAAAGCCTTTGATTCAGTGGTACATGACAAACTACTCTTAAAACTAAAATCTTATGGTATCTCTGGACAACTGCATAACTGGATAGAAGCGTTCTTGTCAAACAGACAAAAAATGGTCAAAATTGGGAGTGTCCAATCAAATTCTGTACTTGTCAATAGTGGTGTCCCCCAAGGCAGTGTTCTAGGACCACTCTCTTCATACTCTACATAAATGACCTCTGTGATCATATTAAGAGCAACTGCGTTCTTTACGCTGATGATGTAAAGCTATTCAACACCACAGACAATACTGCTACCCTTCAAAAAGACCTTGACTATGTATCAGAATGGTCAAACAAATGGCTATTTCAAATCTCAACAAATAAATGCTCTGTCTTACGTATTGGCAAAAAAAATCAGAAAATAAAATAAAACAAGCTGAATAGTCAAGATCTTGTTGACGATCCAAGCTCTGTAAAGGACCTTGGAATACTCATCTCTAATGATCCAAGTGCTCGAGCCCACTGTAACAAAATTGCCAAAAAGGCATTTAGAGTTGTTAAACTAATCCTACGTAGCTTTTTCTCTGGTAATATCACATTACTAACTAGAGCATACAAAACATTTGCTAGACAAATACTCGAATACAGCTCATCAGTCTGGAACCCACATTACGTATCTGATGTTAGCACAGTTGAGAAAATCCAGAAATATTTCACAAGAAGAGTTCTCCACTCCTCTACTCGTTGTAGAATACCTTATGCCACCAGACTTGAAATTCTAGACCTAGAAAACCTTGAATTACGCCGTCTTCGATCTGATCTAAGTATGGTGTATAAAATCATACATTGCAATGTCCTACCTGTCAATGAATACTTCAGCTTCAACCATAACAACACAAGAGCAAACAATAGATACACACTCAAGGTAAACCACACCAAACTTGATTGCAGGAAATACGACTTCAGCAACAGAGTGGTCAGAGTGGAATACTCTACCTGACTCTGTAGTTTCTTCCCCAAACCCCAAAAACTTTAACCTTAGACTGTCTACTATTGACCTCACCCCTTTCCTAAGAGGTCTGTAGGGGGCGTGCATCAGTGCACCAATGTGCCTACCATCCCTGTCCTATTGTTTCTTTTATTTTTCTTATATGTACCCATTTAATGTATTTATAACTATGTATATACTTATACCTATTATCTTGTAAGCAATTGACAAATCAAATCAAACAAACAAATAACTAAATGAATAAACTGGTTTAAACGTGGACTTCGCTACTTGGAAGGTTGCAAAAGGGGATCACATGACCCCAGGACATGGCAATCATCATAAATGTGAGTCAATTGTCAAGTATCCAAATGTAAATCTGACTATGAGGATGCTGTCGTAAGTCGTAAGTATGAAAAATGGTCGTCAGTCACTTTTTTCAGTGCCGTGTAACTTTGAATGGTCACTAAGCAAACTGTTGTAAGTCAAGGACTACCTGTATTATACTTCTTGTATATAAAGCCAGATTGCTTCTAAATTCTAATGGTAGGACAATAGGGAAAGCCATTTTTGTGTAGTGATGCAGGCACAAGGGTAGAAACCGGGATACCATGAATTCTAGTCCTGCCCTAGGCATAAAATCAACTGGGCACCCTTAGTGCCTCTTACTCAGCCCTAGGATGAAGACAATGAGACAATTTCACCCAAGTAAATGTGTTGTTTCACACAGACCTATTAAAAAACCATAACATCTTCTTTGCATCTAGATGATACAAATAATCCAAATGAAAATCTAAATTATGGGACTGGAGTAAGAATTATTTCTTGGGAAAGAAAGATGATGATGATGATGATGGAGGAGGATGAGAAGGAGAAGGAGAAGGAAAGAAAGTGGAGAAGGTCAGCTTTGCCATCTTTTCATCTTTTCCCATCTTCTCATCTCATCTTTCTTGCCTCTCATCTTTTCTAATACCTTCCCCTATTGACACATTATGATTTATCAATTGTTGTTTGTATCTTACGATTTATGATCCTATTCCATTTGGTTTGAGACCCGAGCATTGTGGGTTATTTGCCTCAGCTCCTCCCCACCCAGCATTTTGAAAGCATGAGAATGTGAGCAGATCAATAGGTACCACTTTGGTGGGAAAGTAAGAGCGTTCCATGCACCTCAGCATATTGTCATGATGGCCACATAACCATGGAAATGAGCATTGCCCCCTAGAGTCAGACCTGACTGGACAAGGGGAAATTTTACCTTTTTAAAAAAATGTTGCTTATTTTCTTCTGGCCACCCCAGGGTTCAAATGGGCTACTCTGAAAACCAAACGACACTGGATGTCTACAGAGTTTTTCAGTCATCCAGATCATGATTGCCCCAGAGGCACTTTTGAAAGAAAACCAGACTTTCTTTCTTTTTTTCTTGAAGACATTTCTCTTCTCATCCAAGAAGAAGTCAGAACTGAAGAAGCTTCTTGGATGAGAAGCGAAATGTCTTCAAGAAAGAAAAAAGTCCAGTTGTCTTTGAAAAGCAACTTTGGGATAAAACACATTAGCTTCCCTCCAGCTTTGAAAACTGGTCAGTCTCAACATGGATACATCAAATTTCCTGCTGCTTATATTGGCACCGATCTTGGAATGACCTCATTGTATGGACAAAGACTCCTCCAGATGCTCTCCGCAGAAAATGGAATAGCAAAAGTATTAAATAGAAATAGGGCCTTCCAGTAAACCTATTGATGTTTATGGGGCAATTCAGCCTAAGTGATTCCAAAGCTAGGTGTGAGCTTTAAAAGGTGAAGAGGTTATACACTCAGTAGGTACATACTGTTGCGGGATTGCACAGTAAAGGACTTGGAAAAGCCCATAACACAAAAACACGCTATAGCGTAACCCATGAACCAAGGCTATTCAATGTTGAAATATCCAATTAAAAAGAAAAGGGGAGAATTGAGCTTCTCTTCCCACCTTCGACAATAACTATGGCATCACAGTCCATTAACACCCTTGCACACCTTTTTATAAGGGAGTTGTTGGAACATTCATTTGACAGAGTGATCTGATTGGCTGAACATTGTGGCACTTTCAAAATAATTGATACTTTCTTAGCCACTGTACAACGGTAAGGACTTTAGCCTTGAATGCTACCTCCTTGGCAAAATGCCCGCAGGGAGAAAACTACCGCTAAAGGATCTTTATGAAAAAGGCACACTTTCAAGAGTACCCCTTTCAAATCTAGTAATTATTTTACTGTGTGCACATAACGGTTTTTTTTTTTTAAACCATCATTGGCACACAGAAGCTCCGATGTGCATACGCAGAGAAACCCGTGGGACTGATTCATTTGGGCTGGAGTGCATCCAGATGGCTCCGCTTTTCAGAAAACCAAATCGAAACGCGTCAAGGTCATAATCCCTTCATGATAAAATCAAGCCCAACTGCCAAATAAAAGATGGGAGACCTTCTCCTTTTTTCCCCCCCTCCTAAAAGGTTTAATGTTCTAATCGAACGATGGGTGATTGGAATTCTTGGGCATGCCTGTGATATTTACCAAGAAAGGACAGGAGACACCTTAGCAACGGGAATGAATTTTGCAACAGTCAAAAGAGGAAGCAGTTACCACCATTCTCTCCCGGAGAGGCACCTAAGGAGTCCCAGCTTTTCACATAGTCCTTGGCTGCAACAGCTATTCACCTGCCCACTAATGGATTAACTCCTTCCATGCTTTAGCATCCAATGAAAGGAGATCTGGGAAGAGACAAAGATGCTTTAGAATCTGGTCCTCTGGATGAGACCCATTGAAATGAGAAGAAATGGCACAAGAGCAGGTGTGCTAAGTGGGGCACTCGCACAACCTCTGTTTGTTTCAGGGACCGTACATGACTCAACTTCTTGAGAACTGAGTTCTCCATGCGAGAGGAAACCTGAGATGCTTCTTTCTCCATTTTAAGAGGTTATAAGGTTTTTGCACAGAATAGAAAGAAGACAAAGAGGGGCAGACAGAGGGAGAAAAAAGAGGTTATTTTCTTTGTAACATTTTGCAGATCTTTCCATTTCAGTGTTCCCAAGTGATGATTTGGCCTACTATACAGTTCTGCATGAATTAGCATCGGTATGAAATCCATTCTGGATTTGTTCTAACAACACAAATGTAGTTGTTGTTTTTTTTGTTCCCTGAAACAGAGGAAGGGAAAGCCATAATTCTTTATTTACTCAAGCACCCCCTAATGTCAAGATTATGATTCAGTGTGTTGTACAAACTCAGAACATTGGGCTGAATATCCATTGCTCAATGAACTATGAGTAGGTATGATTCATACAATTGACAAAGCAATCTGTTCACCTATTGGTCTTTCACATCTCAGTTTGTTTTGAATGGAGTTAAGGAGACTAGTTGTGAGAAAAATGCACAGAACCTCTGAAAGAAGAGATATTGGAAATAGCACTGAGAAGTCCACAATGCTGAGAAAAGTAGAAGGAAAGAGAAGAAGGAAATGACCAATTACAAGGTGCGTGGACTCAGTTACAACGGTGATGAGTACATGATTGGAACCTCTAAAGGCCTACAATAGATTGAGCATAGATCATCTTGCAGAAATCTATATATAAAAGTGAAGTTTATGGTATATTATCAAACAGAGAACAGTACAGTTGCTTCTCAAAGTGATTTTTCTGTTAATACATTTATTAAGACAGTAAAGCAGTGGTGGTATTCAATTTTTTTTTTACTACCGGTTCTGTGGGTGTGGCGGGCGTGGCTTGATGGCTTGGTAGGCATGGCTAAAATATCCATTTCCAGCCCACTCCAGGGGAAGGATACTGCAAAATCCCCATTCCCTCCCCACCCCACTAACCTGCTTTCCAGCTCTGTTCTCCTATGCAGGACAACAATATGCTAGGACTTGGGAAGCAGAGAATAGATGGAGGCAGGGCCAGTTAGAGGTGGTATTTGCCGATTCTCCAAAGTACTCAATATTTCCGCTACCGGTTCTCCAGAACCTGTCAGAACTGGCTGAATACCACCTATCTCTGCAGTAAAGTTATTTCAGAAAGGTCACAGTAAATAGCGTCAGAATCTGGAACCTGTTGTGATGACCTCTTCCATAACTCCTTTTCAATTCAAAGTACTATGGGCAGCTTTTAGGAGCTTGTTGTTCTCACTAGAAGTAAAACTTGAAATGTCTGTGACACTTTGAGAAAACCCAGTCGGCTCACTGGGGCTTATTAAATACATCAGGGCGAACCCTACTTGTTCTGATGATGATGATGAAGAACAGCTCAGATACTAACAGAGTTTCAGTAGAAATGCCAATACCCTTCAGCACCACCTGAGTCCTGGGAAATGTGGGATTCCCTAAACACTCCTAACTCATGCCATTCATCTGAGTTTCCCCTTGTCTAGCACTGCAGTGGAACTTCCAAACCAGGAAATGGGATGCAACCAATGCAGGCAAATTTACAATCGAAGAGGAGCATCGGTGTCCAGTGTTATGAGAAATCTGACATTCAGATCTGGACCATCAAATCTGAGCCAACTGATGTTCCTAAAAAAGCCATACAGTTAGAACTCTGCCTTGAGAATACCAAGGAAATGACACCAGGCAATTGAGTGGAGAAACCGCAAGAGGATCTCATTCAAGAGCATTGCTTGACTGACAGCATATTTCTGCCGATTGTGATACATTTTAATAATCTTGGAGAGAAGATTGTTGACCTCCCAGATGTCATTAGGCACTTAGCAGCCAGTAGCATCAGCAACAGAGAAGAAAAATTCCTTGGGAACCTGGGAAAAGCTAAAATCTGTCTTTTGTCAGCTCTTCCTTTTTGTTTCAGACAAAAAGCCATGTGTACAGAGATACCCTAGGCCAGTGGTTCTTAACCTGGGCGATATTGCCCCCCAGGGGGTGATGGAATGAAAAGGGGTGACGCGGGAGTGATGGAATGGAAGGGAAGTGAAATGGGGGCGATGGAGCGAGAAGTTTTGGGGACACTTTTGAGACTTTTTTTCGTACAGTGAACTGCTGTATATCTGTCATACAAAAACATCAGATCACTCACTATTAGTGGATTGAGCCGTGTTTTAAAATGTTCCTCCAGTTAGCTTCAGTACAGAACGCCGTACATATGTGAATATACGCATCGCTCATTCTTCATGCGTGTTGCACAGCAGCCTCTATCACTCTACCCATTAAATTTTTTGCTCTGATTTTTGTTGCTTTCCTTCTGTAAAAAATTTCTCTGTGTCTTTTTAACCCTCTTGACAGTGTGCATGAATATATATTTTCCTCGAATTTTAATTTAGTTTCAGAGTTTTCATCTTGAAATTCTTAGTTCTTGCATTGCGGTTTGTTCTTATGCTATTTTTATATTTCTTTTTGTGCCTTAACATTCACTAGTAATTAAATCATTAAATGTTACTGTTTTTTTCAGCCATTTCATTTTCTTGCAATTGAATTTTCTTTTCAGTGGCCATTGCATTTAAGTGTCTTGAATAAATACGATAATAATGAAATACATGTATCACAAAGTTTGGGAGTAAAGTGATGGATGGCATTCAGAATTTTTCACAGTTGAGATATGGGAAAAAGACTTGAAATAAATTATTTGCATCAATATGTCCTGATGACAATTTTAAAGAAAACAAAAAACAAGTTTGCATAAATTGAAGAATTATTTCTCTGTGTTGTGATTGAGATGTTATGTTGGAGGAGGGAGCGCGATGATAACTTCCTCAATGGCTAAAGGGGGCGATTCTTTCAAAAAGGTTAAAAACCGCTGCTCTAGGCCGGGGGTGTCAAACTCAAGGCCTGTGGGCCAGAGGGGCCCAGGGGTGCTTAGATCTGGCTGATGGGGCTGCCCTGGAAACAGCAAAGGACCAGCCTGCGGTAC
Organism: Hydrophis major; assembly: GCA_033807585.1. Classification (NCBI taxonomy): domain Eukaryota; kingdom Metazoa; phylum Chordata; class Lepidosauria; order Squamata; family Elapidae; genus Hydrophis; species Hydrophis major. The sequence continues at coordinate 9,740,127 of CM066331.1, forward strand.
CTCTGCCAGCGAAAACGGAGCTCGGGAGGGACATGGGAGGTCCTCCTGAGCTTTGCTTTTGCTAGCAGAAGGTTGCAGGAAGCTGTCACAGCCAGGGCTGGGATTCTACCAGTTCACACCTATTTGCTAGAACCAGTTGTTAACATTCTAAGCAGTTCGGAGAACTGGTTGTTAGAAAAAATTACTGGCCTAATCCTGTAAGGAAGGCAGGAAGGAAACATTCTGGTGTTGCTTACAGAAACAGCCTCTACATTAACCTTTATTACCTTCTTGGTAGGGCTAGACTTCTTGTCTCAGAAACATCTCTGGAATTTTTTTTCCCTCCCTTGCTGGTACTTTGCTTGTGTGGAGTGACCATTCAAAGTTACAATGGCACTGAAAAAAGTGACTTATGACCATTTTTCACACTTACAACTGTTGCAGCATCCCCACAGTCACGAGAGGCCAGGCGAGGAGATGCTTACCTTGATGTGAGTGATATTGAGTTGGCCATGCCCAGCCAATAACATGACCACCAAGCCACACCCACCACTTAAGCCATGCACACAGAGCCGGTTGTTAAAAAATTTGAATCCCATTCCTGGTTGCAGCCAAAAATGGAGCTCGGGAATCCATTTACGCTGGCAGCAGAGGTGGTATTCAGCAGGTCCTGACCAGCTCTGGAGAACTGGTAGCAGAAATTTTGAGTAGTTTGGAGAACTGGCAAATGTCACCTCTGAGTGGAGATTTTACAGTATCTTTCCTTTGCCACACCCACAAAACCAGTAGTAAAAAAAATTGAATCCCACCACTGGCTGGCAGAGTGCTCAGGCACCCCCAACACGAGTGACATCAAGCTGCCATGCCCCCATTCCACCCCCCCCCCCGAGGTCAAACACAATCCTGATGTGGCCTGCAATGAAATCAAGTTTGACACCTTTGCTCTAGGCCCTATAGAACCACAATGGGCTACTTTTTGGAACAGAAGTTGTTTTGATGATGTTAATTTGGAAGTTAGGTGAAAACACAGATAGAAGGAATGCACTGGATGTACTGTCCAAGGTCATTGGCTGCTCCTTGAGGGCTGTGCTATGTCTTCAGGAAGGGAAAAGCTCTGACTTCCAACCAGATTTTGATCAGAAGAACATTATTTATTTAGAAAATTTACATGACTGTCTAACTCATTCACAGTGAGCCCTCCAGTTTATGGCAATAAAACCCTAATTACAAAAGCCAATTAACATCCCCCACCCTAGGGCAACAACCAAAACAACCACTTGAGAGGGTCCATATGATTCTGGGATCACCAGGCCACTGGCAAAATAATGTCTTTAGGCCTTTTCAGAAGAGTGTTAGGATGGAGGCCAATCTTATCTCCGCATGAATGATGTTCCCCAGGGAGGAGTTACTATGGAGAAGGCCATGACAAGAGCTCCAGCAATTTGTGATCACCTAAACACTGGTCTGTGAAATACACAGATGTGCCTGTGAAGCACTGCAGATGTTCAGCAGTGTTCCAATATCTCAGAGGGAGTCAAGCTATTCTCCAAAGCCCCTGAAAGTGGGACAAAAAGCAATTGGTGGAAACTAATCAACCTAGAACTAAGGAGAAATTTCCTGACAGTTAGAACAATTAATCAGTGGAACAACTTGACTCCAGAAGTTGTGAATTCTCCAACACTGGAAGTTTTGAAAAAGAGATTGGATAACTGAAGTAGTGTAGGGCTTCCTATCTAAGCAGGGGGTTGGACTAAAAGACCTCCAAGGTCCCTTCCAACTCTGTTACTCTACTCTACTCTACTCTACTCTACTCTACTCTATTTAAATGAGGCTCCCTATTTAATTTATTTTTATTTTCTATCAGTTTGAGACATGTGGTTAGGATGTTGGGCTGATAATCGGCAGGCTCACATTCAAGACCTGGTTGTTGCGGCCACATGGCAGGGCGAGTTCCCATCACTTGCTCCAGCTCTTGCTGACCCTGCAGTTTGAAAGCAGGCAATTATGAATAGATAGGTGGTTACTATTTTACTGGGCAACTTAATGGGGACATGAAAGGAACCCCCAACTGGGTGTCCCCCAAGCAACAGTGATGTCACCATGGAAGTGCTTTCGTGCTGTGACACAGAAGTGTACTATATCAGTTCAAGGTATACTATATTTGGGCTGCATAGTTCCATAGGACACATAGATGGGCTATGAAGGAGGAAAGGAATAATTTCTCTTCCAATATCTCTTAATTTTACATCCAGACATATAAACTTCTCCATTTCTGCCTGTAAAACAATGACTATACATTGAGATTTTTTAAAACAAAGATAGAACTAAACATAGAAGCTTAGTTTTCTCTGACTTGCCTAAAGCAAGCTGCTGGACATATTTAGGCAATGTAGCATGTCCCAAATACATATCTATATTTAAATCCCACTACATGCATTTTACAGTGAAAAGCCATTTTTAAATGGGGGTGATTTCAGGATCACGTAGAGAAATGGGAAGCAAGAAAAGGCAATATTAAAAGACCCAGTTGTCCTATTCCATTTTTCATTAAAATAACCTTTGAATTCATTGGCATGCAGCTTAATTGTTCAGGGCTTCCTGTTGAGAAGCTCCACTGAAGTTAACAAGAGACAAATTGTTCACATTTATTCTAACAGGTTTTATGCAAAAAAAAAAAAATGCCATTAGAAATCATAGATACCGTACCAAGATATTAAATTTGACTGATACTGTCCTTTTCTGACAGAAACATACAGCAAGCGCAGGAGTGACTTAGATAGTACCCAAAATTTACTCAAGAGGTCTGGAAAGCCATGAGGAGGAAAATGAACCAAGAGAGACAGATGGGATTTCCCCATAATATCACCTAGATCAGTGGTCCCCAACCTTTTTTATGTCGCCGCCCGGTACCGGCATCAGTTGGGCGCCGCCATCTTGTTTTGATGAAAAAGTGCTTCTAGTGAGCTCACCGGAAGCACTTTTTCATCAAAACAAGATGGCGGTGCCCAGCAAACCAGCGGCCCAGTAGGATTTGTTCCACGGACTGGTACCGGTCCGCGGACCGGTGGTTGGGGACCCCTGACCTAGATCAGTGGTGGCTAACCTTTTAGGGCTCCTGTGCTGATAAGTGCGGACTTGCTCGCTTACACACACTCGCGTGCCAGCACCCAGAAGGCAATGCGTGCACATAACAATTCCCCCCCTTCGAGCGCTGCGCATCTTTGCGCCTGCGCAGGTGATTCCCCCTCATGTGCCACACCTGCGCAGGTGATTCCCTCCTGACACGCCGTGTGTCTGCGCATGCGCCTGTGATCCCCTCGCGCACCATGCGTCTTTGTGCACGTGCACGGGATTCCCCTTTGTGCACCATGTCCGTGCATGTGATTCTCCCTTGTGCGCCATGTCCGCGCATGTGCACGTGATTCGCCACAGCCAACTCACTATGGAACAACTCACCACAGCCAACTCGCCATGGCCAACTTGCCAAAGCCAACTCACTTTGGGACAACTCACCATAGCCAACTCGCCATGGCCAACTTGTCACAACCAACTTGCTGTGGCACAACTAATTGCGGGACAAGAATTACACTAATATAAAAGAAATGGTGGAATAGAATCATTAAAAAAAGAATGAAAAAGGAGGGACAGAATGAAATGAAAATGATGAAAATTAAAAAAAATATATTTTAAATAATTAAAATTGAATTGTTCAATTGTCCTATGGCAAATTGTCCTATGATGAGTTGGCCACAACGATTTGGCCACAGCGAGTGGTCCCATTCCACTATTACTCATCCATTCCTTTTTTACCAATTCACTCCCAGTATTAACCTGGTAGAGTTGAAATGGAGTTCATCTTAAAAATTTGCTTACTTTAGCAAAATTCTCCAACAAGCAAAACAGTTTGAGTCACTTTTCAGCAGAGGCACACATAAGCCTTTTTCAAGCTCTTCCCTTAACACCGAAACACTGAGAAATGGAGAGTGTCGGACTTCCAACTAGAAGACCAAGAAACTACAGCAAAGTGGTTCAGCTCAAATGAGAAGCAGCTGCCACAAATATTTCTTTGTACGAATCAAAGATAAAGTTCTCTGAAGAGTTCCTTTTTATAGATTAGTAGCTTCCCTTCAAAAGGAGACACTTGAAATGCAGCCAGATGTTTTCGTCGCTTGTTAAGGCACTCATGTTTTTTCACGGCATTTAGTTCTGTGAAAAGCTGTTCTTTATTAGACTTCTCATTTCTGGAGACCAGGGATTAGAAATCTGTGACTTGAAGGCTATTTGTATCCTGACTCATGCTCCAATTTGTAAGCCTACAAATACCCCCAGGTTGTACTATAAACATCTGATGACAAAACAGCTGATTTTGAGTAATGTTTTTTTAAAAAAAAAATGGTATGAAAATACGGTTTAGCAATGGAGAGGGGCTTGTTTAGTTTCTTTAAAGCAAAATGTGCACAGAATATTTTAGATTCATTTTTAAATTTAATTTTGCCCTGTCTTCTTCCTCTTATTTTCCCCAAGTCTGTCAGGTGGATTAGCCTCAGAGAGCTGGCACAAAGTCACCCAACTGGCTTTCATGCCTTACAGAAGGACTAGAACTCCTGGTGATTGGCCCTAATGATTGGCCCAAAGCAACCCAGCTGTCTTTCATGCCTAAGGCAGAACTGGAACTCACATTCTGCTAGTTTCTAGCCTGGTGCCTTCACCACTAGGCCAAACTGACAGAAATATTTTAGCCTTGCTATCTTCTGATGCCATTCATCACTGGGCCTGATCTTCATACACTGAGTATGAAAATAAATGTTACATTTTTTCCTCACCCTTCTGTAGATCCTTTACTAACCCTTCTTCTCAGTGGCTTCAGCCGTCATTAACATTCCGTGAGTTCAACACTGCCATGTCCAGGGGTGGAGAAATTTTTTTAAAAAGGCAAGATACCTTTTGTCCATGCACACAATTTTTAACCTACACACAAAAGAAATAGAACTTGAATTTCAACTACCAGTGTCACATCTCCAATGGCTTGCCTGGAGCTTCGACGCCAGCATCCATGGCCTTTGCATTTTCTGACCTTCCACCTTCTGTGGACGCTTGGCATGGAACCCGGATGATGGCGGGCTCAATGTACCCTCTGCATGCATTGCCGCCGCAACGTGGTATGGAGTCCTGGTTGCCGACGGACAGTGAATGCATGCTGATGATGTCAGACACCAGCCTGCTGCATGCTATCTGCAGCGGATAGTGGCGTGTTGGAGATGATGGATGGTGGAAGTTTTATTGACAGATACGGGGGAGGAAATAGAGTGTGCACGAGGGTGGCGGTGCTCCGTGTTATTGTGCGGGTGCGAGGGGTGCGGGTGGAAATGGCACAGCCGTATGACCGACATTTGCGATCCCACGGAACTGCTGGATGTTGGGTGGCAGCAGCTACCAGATGATAGCTAGACCAATTATGTCTTTAGGTTATGTATAAATATAGCTCTGGCTACAGTGAGCGTCAGAACTGACTTTAATTCCATGTGCTCATTGTTACCCAAATTGGAGAAGTGGGTGAACAAAAAAGATCTCATTTTGTGGGTGAACAAAAAAGTGGGTGAACAAAAAAGATCTCATTGTGCTCAGGAAGCACAACCTGGACTCTAACCTGCTGATTACCTTCTACCGTGCGTCCATTGAAAGTCTGTTGACATACTGCATCACAGTGTGGTATGGCAACTGCACCATGGCAGACAGAAAGAGATTACAGAGGGTAGTCAAAGCAGCTCAGAAGATCATCGGCTGCCCTCTTCCCTCCCTGTCGGACATTTATTCCTCCCGCTGTCTTAGTAGAGCTGTGAACATCATAAAAGACAGTTCTCATCCTGGTTATGGACTGTTTGACCTGTTGCCCTCAGGGAGGCGTTACAGGAGCATCTGGTCAAGGACAAACCGCCTTAAAAACAGTTTTTTCCCTAAAGCCATAACTACCTTGAACTTACACATGCACTGATTTTAAATACTGCCAGATACACTGTAAATAATTGTGAACAAATCTTGTGCAATATGATCACTATTGTTGTTGTGTTGGTGGGCATGTGCAATAATTCCTACTGGGACAGGCACAGTAGGGTATTTTTATTCTTTTATTCTTTTATTCTTTTTACTCTTTTTATCATAATTTTTTAGAGATTTATGTATATTTCTGGTGTGTATGTTGCACTGAAGGACGAGTCGCTTAATTTCACTGTGTATGCGTATGATGCAAATTGTACACGTGGATAGTGACAATAAAGGTATTCTGTATTCTGTTCTGTTTTGTGGACATCATGAGTGGTTTGTTTCTCCTTGTCCACAATCTGGATGAACAGCTGAGAGGAACATGGGACAAGTGATATGATTGACAGAGGTAAAACAAGATGCATTATGAGAGGCTACTCGAACAGACGAATGGCTTGAGACAAATGCTACCTCATGTTCATATGAAGATAGATTAGCCTGGAAAGGGGACAAACTATACGTGCTGGCCAAGTGTAGAGACTGTGTTCTAGAAAAGTGTCATGACATGAAACAAGCTGGACATTTCGGGTTTCTGAAAACCCTGCATTTAGCAAGACATCAATTTTTGTGGGCAAAGATGAATTCCGAGATTGAACAGTATGAAAAAAGATCTCATGTCTGTGTGACCTCAAAGCCAAGAGTTGGCAAGCCATTGGGCTTATTACAAACCATATCTGAGCCACAACATCCATGGCAGGATATTGCCATGGATTTTATTGTTGAATTGCCAAACAGTAATGGTTATACGGTAATATGGACCATCATAGACTTGTTTTTGAAACAGGCACATTTTGTTACTTGTAAAAGTTTCCCCTCAGCAAGAAAACTAGCAAACATGTTTCTAAAGCATATATATCAACTACATGGAACACCTCGAAGAGTGATTTCTGACAGGGGAGTACAATTCACTGCACAATTTTGGAAGGCATTCCTCATCCCATTAGGATCATCACAGGGACTGAGTTTGGCATACCATCCAAGTACCAATGGTGCATCAGAGAGAACGAATGCTATAGTGCGCAGAGATACTTAAGGTCATATGTGTCATATCAACAAAGAGAATGGGTGGAGTTATTAATGTTCGCAGAAATTGCATATAACAATGCTGTACATAGCAGTACAGGATACAGCCCATTCTATGTTGTACATGGTCTGGAATTTGGTCCATTGCTGGATTTCACATATCAATTAAACAATCCAGTTAGTGTGCGGGCCTGGGCATAAAAGGTAGAGGCCCGTTGGCAAGATGTATGGAAAGCTCTGGACAAAACAGCACTTGAGTACAAAACCCATGCGAATAGGAAGAGATCATGTACCCTTTCAGGTGTGGGACAGGGTTTGTCTTTCCATGAAATATATCAAATTGAGGTTGAATAGTAGGAAATTGGACCCCAAATATCTGAGTCTGTTCCCAATAATGAAAGTCATTAACCCTGTCACGGGCAAATTGAAACTACCACCATTGTTGGGCCGTATTCACCTGGTTTTCTGTACAAGTTTATTGAAACTTGTTGAGTGCACGAATGGATTACTTGGTATGGATGAACTACAGCAGACAAACACTGATCAGGTTGAAATAGATATAATTCTCAACTCCCGCATAAGAAGAAACTCTATCCAATATTTGGTGTGATGGAAAGTGTATCCTGCCTCAAAGGCATCCTGGGTAAATGAGTTCAATGTCTGTGCAGCTCGCTTGTTGTGCTGTTTTCACACCACATATCCCAATAAACCTGGGCCTATGCTGTGATTGGTGTTTCTTTTTTTTTTGTGGCAATGATTAATGATAGTGTTATTCTTGTATTGCAGGCAGATTTCTGGTAGAGGGGTTGCCTGTCACGTCTCCAATGGCTTGCATGGAGCTGTGATACCAGCATCCAAGGCCTTTGCACTTTCTGACCTTCCACCCTCTGCGGATGCTTGGCATGGAACCCAGATGATGGCGGGCTTGATGTACCCTCTGCATGCATCACCACTGCAGCGCGGTATGGAGTCCTGGTCGTCAACGGACAGTGAGTACATGCTGATGATGTCAGATGCCAGCCTGTTGCATGCTGTCTGCAGCAGATAGCAGCGTGTTGGAGATGATGGATGGTGGAAGTTTTATTGACAGATATGGGGGAAGGAATAGAGTGTGCATGAGGGTGGCAGTGCTCCATGTTATTGTGCGGGTGCGAGGGGTGGAAATGGCACTGCTGTATGACCGACATTTGCAATCCCACGGAACTGTCCGATGTTGGGTAGCAGCAGCTACCGGATGATAGCTAGACCAATTATGTCTTTAGGTTATGTATAAATACAGCTCTGGCTGCAGTGAGCGCCAGAACTGACTTTAATTCCATGTGCTCATTGTTACCCGAATTGGAGAAGTGGATGAACAAATAAAATATCATTTTGTGGACATCGTGAGTGGTTTGTTTCTCCTTGTCTGCAATCCGGATGAACAGCTGAGAACCAGAATCACCATATTGCTTTTTTGTACCTCTACATCCATCCATCCAGCAGTGGGATCCTGCAGTGCCAATCAGCGGAGATGATAAAGAAGAGAAAAACACAGAGACAGGTGGGAGGGCCAATCCTGTGCTTTTCTCTTCTTTCTTCTCTCAACTGATTGGCGGAGGCTTTTTTCCCCTCCTCTCAGTTGATTGTGGGAGGCGGTTCATCTGAACCTGTCTGAACCAATAGCATACCACCACTGCATCCACCCACCCACTCATCCATCCATCCAATCAATGTATTGGCTGCCTTATCTTACCACAGGATCTCTGGGTGGTTTACAGTATTAATACTGGAATTACGTGAGCAAGCTAATTCCTTTTGTCCTATTTTCCAATAGTTTCATCCTGGTTCCTTCTGTGGCAATCCTTTCTTTGTCATTCAAGGAATCTTGCCTGCCTTCTCCATGAAAAAAAAAAAAGCTGTTTTCTAATTACCACATATAGTAGTCACGGGCAGAGGATTTATCCCCCACCACTTTCAAGCATGTATATGTGTTCCATAAATGCCACTGCTGCTCTTAGTAAAAGCAACAAGCTCTTAGTTTGCCTCTTCAAATGCATTGTTTTGTCATTGCTGTCACCATGCTTTTAACCATATCTGCTCTGGTGTCAGCTGAATAGAAAATGCCGCAATTAGCCCCACTTCCTTTTTCAGTAGCGCCTTGAGATTGATGTATTCCTGGTTGGGATGTGGGCAAAACGTTTGGGAAGAACATTGAAAACCTTACCTGTATCTAAAGCCTCACCTCATTGGTGATTTCTAAGCCTTTCTTCCAGTCGTTCAGTCATCAAGGACAGGTAAGTTTTAATTGGAGAAATAAATCTATTTGTGGCATTGCTTCTAAAAAAAATTAAAAGGGGATGGAGAAGCAGAAGACTGTATTTGGGGCTTTAAAAAGAAGGCTACAACTCAAATAGCAGTGGTTGTAAAGATTAAAGATTTAATAACAATGATGTTATTAAATTTGCATTGGAGAACAGCACTAATATCAAATTGAGAAATCCAGTGGGAGTTTGATCTTCTTTTGCATTACACACTCGCCATGAAGAGTTCTGATAGAAGAGAATATTTATAGCTTGAAGTAGAACTGTAGTCCTCTCAAAGCTTCATGGGTTTTTTTTGCAGATGTTTCATTACCAAACTAAGTAATATCATCAATAATGATAGTAATGAAACATCTGCAAGAAAACCACCAAGCTCAGAAAGTGGCAAGGATACTACTGAAGAGTTTGGTCTGGCCTCCATATTATCAGCATTCAAAAAATTCTGTAAAGATACAATTATTTTGCTGGGTTTTTATTGCATGCTTTAATATTAATTATTGTCATGGTTGGAAAATGTCGACATGAGCTTGGAAAAAACAATAGGTGTCCCACTGTTTTGTATTACATGTGATGTCAACATGTGTTGTGTCCCACCAGCTGCCAGCAGAGCTGGCTGCAGACTCAGACGATGAGGAAGTTGGGGAAGAACTTGGGTCAATTCTGGAGCCTGGATAGATGGAGCCTGGAGCTCTGATAGATGCTCAGCATCGGACATAGAGATAGAGCCAGAGAGGCAGCTGCCTTTGGAGTCAGAGATGAGCGAGGAGGAGGAACAGCTGGGGCCTGTTCCAGATGCGTGTATGCACAGAACAGATGGGAGAGGTGAACAACAGAGGACAATGAGCCGGCTTGGAAAGCAAAACAAACGTGGATACTGACTGGGCCCTCCCTGTCTGGGGAATAAATAGGAGGAAAGGAAAGGAAAGGTTTGGTTGTCGCAGACAACAGTTCACATTTCTGGAAAGTTTGCTCCTTGTGTGTTTCTTGCGACAAAAAACTGCCTTGCCAGAATTGAAGTTTGTCTATTTCTCTGTTTAAACTGACTTAATTTACAGCCTCCCAGGTGGGAGCTCACAGCCTTACTGTTGTCAATGCATAATATCAATAAAGTTATCATTGAGCTTGAAGTCTAGTGCAGGGTTCTGGCCCTGCACTTCTGATTGGCTGTTAATGGCAGAATCGGATTGGTCCGTTCAGGAGCATCCGATTGGCCATTAACAGGCCATTCCCATTGGTTAACGGAGCTAGCGCTCCAAGTTCGCTATTGATTAGGTAGTTAATGAGTTGCCTATATAAGTAAGGCTAGAGCAGCCTTTGAGCTGAGCGGTCACAATATGTAAATAAAGAGTTTGAAGTTCACTGTTACTACTGGCTCGTCTCCATCATTCGCACCCATGCTCCAGACTTAACACTGGCGACGAGGGTGAGATTGGATGACATCAGAGCCAACTAAGCACGTGACCGAAGCGCACAATGGTGAAACCATGTCCGGCAGCGCAATACCACCCGCTCCATTCGATCCAGCTCAAGAGGACTGGGAGTCGTACACGGATCGTTTCCAAATGTTTTTGGAAACGAATAATCTAAAGGATGCCACGGCCGGAAAGAAACGGCCGGTATTCCTGACACACTGCGGGCCAATGGTTTTCAAGATGGCTAAGGCATAAGCGAAACCGGCTGAAGTGGCGGCCATGGACTGGGACGTCCTCGAACCGTTACTAAGGGCCCACTATGCACCCGCCGTTCCAACGCTCGTAAGACGACACGAGTTCTATCAACGGAACCAGCGGAAAGGAGAGAGCGTCGCCGATTTTGTTGCAGACCTCTGGAACTTGGGAGGCCTTTGCGAATTCACCGACCTGGAGGAGGCCTTGAGAGACAGAGTAGTTCTCGGGTTAGACGCTCTAAATGTACAGAGCAAAATAATGGCAAAGGGTGACATCACCCTTAAGGACGCCATAGCTGAAGCTATGGCAGTGGAGGCGACCAAGAAGTCAGCTGCCCAACTACGCCGAAATTGCACTCACGCCCACCAACCAGCCGGCAAAATTTCACCTAACGCAGAAGGGCAGCTCTCCACGGCTCACCATGAGGACCTCTCTTCATCGTCAGACAGCGATGAAGAAGAGGTCCATCGCCTTCGGACCGATCGGGAACGACACCCGAAGTCCCAGCAACCATGCGCGGGCTGCGGGGCCAACCATTTTCGCTCCGACTGCAAATTCCGCGATGCATTCTGCCACGAGTGCGGAAAACGAGGCCACATCGGACGGGTCTGCAGAAGCCTCCTCGGACCCAGCCAGACCTCGAAAGGAACCAATCTCTGCCAATCGACAGGGAATCGCCCTGTAAGGCGAGAACCAGTAAACCACTCCTATGGAAACCGACCCATAAATCGTCTATTGAGACGAGAAGAGGCTCACCAAACACTCACTATTGGCCATGTCTCTTCATTAGACGCTCAGAAGATTCGGGTCAACGTGAACATTGAAAATCGGCCCTGCCAGATGAAAGTAGACTCAGGATCGTCTCTTTCGATGGTCTCATGGAAGACCCTCAAGCAACTCATCCCCACTATCCGGCGCCAAGACCTTCAATTTCAACGGCTCATGCTAAAAGTCTACCAAGGGAACCAAATTCCAGTTGCAGGATCCAGTCGAGTCCGGGTTACATTCAAGAACCGCACGGCGTACTTACCCCTGACGGTGATCGATAAGGACCGGCCTAGCCTGTTGGGCCTACAGTGGTTCGCACCACTCGGCATCGAAGTGGCAGGCATTAACTGAATTGGCGGCAGTGAATGGGAGGAAGACCTCGCCCACGAATTCAAGGACGTCTTCGAGGAAAAGCTAGGCGAGTACAAGGGGACCCTGATATCCTTTAGCCTTAATCCAAAGATAGCTCCCATCCGCCTTAAGCCTCGTTGAGTTCCGTTCGCTGTAAAACCGAAAATCGATGAGCAGCTTGATAAGTTGATTGCCCAGGGAGTTTTAAAGCCAATGGATCACTCCCCTTGGGAAACGCCGATTGTGACACCCATTAAGCAGGATGGCTCCATTAGAATTTGCGGGGACTACCGAGCCACCCTAAACCACGCCCTGCAACAGAACCCATATCTGGTGCCGGTGGTACAGCACCTCCTCCATTCCCTGGGGGGCGGAAAAGTCTTCGCTAAACTAAACTTAGCTCAGGCTTACCAGCAATTGCCAGTTGACGAAACAACGGCACAGGCACAGACTATCGTAACACACTGAGGTGCCTTTAAGTGTACGCGGCTTCAATTCAGAGTCAGTGTAGTCCCAGGGATCTTTCAGAGTCTAATGGGGAGACTATTGCAGGGGATCAAGGGCGTTGTTCCCTATTTTGACGATGTGCTTATTGCTGCCCCCACTCAAAAAATCTTGTGGGAGTGCTTAAGATTAGTATTACAAAAATTTCAGGAAGCAGGCCTGAAAGTCAAAAAAAATAAATGCAAAATGTGTACCGATCGTGTTGAATTCTTAGGGTACCTAATTGACAGTCAGGGTATTCACTCTACTGATAGTAAATTAAGAGCAATAAAGAACACTCCCAGACCCCAGAACAAGACTGACCTCCAGGCGTTCTTAGGCCTCATCAACTTCTATAATATTTTCTTGCCGCACAAGGCGACTGTCGCTGAACCGTTACATCATCTTTTAGACAAAAAGGCAACCTGGATATGGGGTCACAAAGAAGAGCATGCGTTCCGTAATGTAAAATAACTACTGACTTTGGATGCCGTGCTGATGCAGTACAATGAGACTTTGCCAATAAACATAACCTGTGATGCATCGCCTTTTGGAGTGGGCGCCATTTTGAGCCATGTGTTACCTAACAGTAATGAAGCCCCTGTTGCTTACTTCTCAAAGATGCTCTCGAAAACCGAGCAAAATTACAGCCAAATTGATAAGGAAGCCCTGGCGATTGTATCAGCAGTTAAAAGGTTTCATGAGTATGTGTACGGCCGGGTTTTCACCATTGTAACTGACCACAAACCATTGCTGGGGATCATTGCTGGGGACAAGCCAACTCCCTACATACTTTCTCCCAGAATGACCCGCTGGTCAGAATTCTTGGCTGCCTACAATTATCGGCTACAATATCGTCCGGGTAAAGCCATTCCCCATGCCGACGCGCTGAGCCGTACACAACTCCCTGAAACTATCAATGATCCTGCACCAACGATGACAGCATTGCAGATCAAGACACTCCACACGCCGCCATTAACTGCCCGTGACATCACGAGAGAAACAAAATGTGACCCCATCTTGGCGCGAGTCCTCACGTGGGTGGAACGCGGATGGCCATTGGACCAAGTACCAGACGAATTCGCACCATTCAAAAGTCGTCAAACAGAATTGTTTTCGCAGAAGGGCTGTGTCATCTGGGGTGATAGAGTCATTAACCCAGAACGGCTCCAACAGATGCTGCTAAGAACTTTGCACGATGGCCACCCTGGCATCGTGCGCATGAAGGGCCTCGCACGAAGCTACGCGTGGTGGCCAGGCATCGATAGACAAATCGAATCATGGGTTAAAACTTGCAAGAGATGCCAACGCTCCACCAAAGGCAACCCCGACCGAATGGGAGACGCCGCGGGGACCCTGGTCCTGCATCCATCTGGATTTTGCTGGGCTGACCAAAGGCCACACGTTTCTGCTAACTGTCAACGCCTACTCGAATTGGCTCAAAATTCACCGAATGAGCAACACAACCACTGACGCAGTCATCAAAAGACTGGAAAGACTTTTTGCAACCCAGGGATTACCAGACGTTCTGGTATCCGACAATGGGCCCCAATTTACCGCGCTACTTTTTGAGCAGTACTTGGCTGACCGTGGTATTCGACATGCGCTCACTTCGCTTGCGCACCCTGCTGCCAACGGTAGGGCTGAGCGCATGGTTCAATTCGTCAAAAAGACTCTCCAAAAGATCGATTACGATAACATCGATGAAAAAATCAACCGGATCCTTTTCCTGCAGCACATCAGACCTCACAGAGTCACCAACAAAACTCCCGCCGAACTGCTAATGGGATGAAAGCTCCGCTCCCACCTCGATCGGTTACACCCAGCCTACAAACCTGAAAAGCCACTCAGATCCAGCAGCTGATGCCGTACCTTCCAGGTAGGCGATCTAGTATTCACTAAAAACTTATCGGGCGATCTGCTGTGGGTAGAAGCGACCGTAATCCGCGTAACCGGCCCAAGATCATACCTTGTTCAGTGCCCTGACGATAGACTTTGGAAGCGCCACATAGATCAGCTACGATCGCAGCTACCACCTCGAAATTCCGAACTCCCTTTTGACCAAACTGAGGGGGGGGGGAGATATAGAGGAAAGCGAATTACTATTAGAAGGAAACCTTTTCGAAGAGACTGATAATGGAACGGAAATGCAGGAACAGGAACCAGGGACCGGAGTGAATGCACCCCAGGAAATGGCCAGTGATATTGATGACAACAGGAACGCGAATTTGGAACCAGAGGCACCCTTACCACTAAGCAACGATCTACCTCGGCAAGAGTGCAGCCAACCGCCAGGCACCTAAAAATCGGAAAGACTAATTAAACAACCGTCCTACCTTAAGGACTATGTAACCGCGCCCCGTGGGCAGAAGCCGGGGGAAAGGGGTGTTGTGAATGCATAATACCAATAAAGTTATCATTGAGCTTGAAGTCTAGTGTAGGGTTTTGGTCCTGCACTTCTGATTGGCTGTTAATGGCAGAATCGGATTGGCCCATTCAGGAGCATCCGATTGGCCATTAATAGGCCATTCCCATTGGTTAACGGAGCTAGCACTCCAGGTTCGCTATTGGTTAGGTAGTTAATGAGTTGCCTATATAAGTAAGGCTAGAGCAGCCTTTGAGCTGAGTGTTCACAATATGTAAATAAAGAGTTTGAAGTTCACTGTTATTACCGGCTTGTCTCCATCATTCGCACCCATGCTCCAGACTTAACACTTACATTTATCATAACTAGCTTACAAGGACTATTGTTTCAGGTAACTTCTTGTTAGGACTCTTGCCTGGACTTTCTGTTGATGAATGCAGTTAATTCCCAATGTGTAAATAAAGAGGAGTTTTTCTTTGCAGGGAGTCTGTTTCTTGCTTTTGTGAAGGCCGGGTCAGAACAACATGTACAAAATGCGTGCAGCTTTGGTCATAGTATTACAACTTCCAGCTTGACTTTTTTTGACCCCCATTGCAGATGCTGGAGACAATCTGAAATCCACCACCAAGGAATGAGCAGCTGCCATTTTGTGAAAGTTTCAACTTCTGAATGGTTTTCAAGGCAGTCCTGTGTACAGTATTGTGTGGCAACAGTAGTACTTTGTTAATCTACACTATTGTTAATTTTCCAAAATAAACTGTTTTCATGGAAAATGGAAGGCCTTACTATATTCACATAAAATACAAAAGCCACTGCGTTGGCCATGAGAAAAAAACTCAAATCTGTCTTGAATTTTTTTTGTTAATTAGGCCAATTAAGCCTTTAGACATGCTTTTAAATTTCTAAGGACTGTTCATCGGGCAATTTAACTAAAACTAAAGGAGCGGGGGAGAAGAAAATTAATTACTTCCCCTTTTCCACAACATGCCTTGTGAGTATCCTTGGTGCAAGCTAATAACCCTCCCTTGCTTACAATTTGCAGACTAACTAGGATACTTCACCTAAATCTAATCTGTAAACTTCACTTTTGATCCTTCTTATGCAGGGATCTCAAAGTTGATGGAAAAGTATATATTAACTTTAATATAATATTAACTTTAAGTTAAAATAGTTCAACAAAAAAAAGTTTAATTTAATTTAAGGATAAGACCAACATTTGTCATTTGGCATGCTTCAGAATGAGTTGCTGATGGACATCAGAAATGCTCATAATCACCAAGTAACCTATGTGTCAAGTAATTGGGCTTACATCGGTGTTTCTCAAACTCAGCCAGTTGAAGATGGGTAGACCTCAACTCTCAGACTAGACTAGATTAGACTAGACTAGACCAATAGAATAGAATAGAATAGAATAGAATAGAATAGAATAGAATAGAATAGAATTAATGGATGGAAATTGATCAAGGAGAGAAGCAACCTAGAACTAAGAAAACATTTCCTGATAGTTAGAACAATTAACCAGTGGAACTACTTGCCTCCAGAAGTTGTGAATTCTCCAACACTGGAAGTTTTTAAGAAGAGATTGGAAAACCATTTGTCTAAACCATTTTTGCTGGCAGAAGCACCACGGGCAGGTCCTTTGCTATTGCTAAGGCGGCCTCACTTTCTGCCTGAGTAGGGGGTTGGACTAAAAGACCTCCAAGGTCCCTTTCAACTCTGTTATTCTATTCTATGCTATGCTATGCTATGCTATGCTATGCTTTGCTATACAGAACAGAACAGAGTACAATAGAATAGGGATGTCAAACTCAAGGCCCATGGGCAGATCCAGTCCGTGGGGTACTTAGATCTGGCTCGTGAGACCACCCTAGAAACAGCAAAGGACCAGCCCACGGTGCCTCTGCCAGCAAAAACGATGCTCAGCAGGGGCACACACGGCCCCCTGGCCCCATTTTCAGCCATGATGGCCTCCTGCTAGTGAAAATGGACCCCATTTTCTGTCATGCAGTGAATTTGACACCCACGGTCTAATCTAAGTGCTATTGCTACTATAGTATTAATTTCTATCCATGGGGTTAACAAGCACGAGTTATACTGGGTGCCCCAAAAAGGGGCACATAGAGCACCTGTGCTCCATAAACTCCACAAGATGCCAGTTTGCTCCTGGGCCCAATTTAAGGTGTTTCTTATTACCTATGTAGCCTTACGTGGCCTAGGGCCAGCTATCTATGAAACTGTCTTTCTCCCATCACATTAGCCCATCCCACTCATTCAGGAAAGGAAGGCATATTACAGACCCTGGCGTCAAAGAATTTCGACAAGCAGGGTTGAGGAAGAGGCCTTTTCTGCCACTGGCCCTGCATTGTGGGACATCTTTCCCTCAGAGGTGAGGAAAGGCCCCAATCCTTTGGCCTCCCATAAAAAGGGTCAAAACTGTGTAGTCTTGCATGTGGGACTCACACAACCATGGGGCCGGTTGGCCTCAAAAGAATCCCCTCCCCAGCCTTTATTAACAACTTCTAAACATCCCATCTTGGAATCTACGTCTTTTTTTTGTAATTTTATAATTTTGTTTTGCCTTTTTTTGAAAAAAAAAAAAGTTAAATTATTTTGGTTTTCATATTTTATTATATTGATTAAATTGTACACTGCCCAGAGTCACTCTCTGAAGGAAATGGATGGTTAAGAAGTATGATAAACAATCTAACAAACAAGCAATCCTATTGTGTGACTTGTCCTCTTAATACTTTTGAGTGAGCTAGAAGAAGAGGCACTCATCCAAAGGCACACAACCGGCCTAATGAAAAAAAAGAAAAAAAAAGAACGTTATCTAAATCCAGAGTTTGAATCTATGTGATCAGAACAGGAGGCTGTACAAAATCACGACTGAAGAAGCTCTTCTCACTCAGAGAGCCTGAAGATGAGACCTGCTGCACAATTATAGCCGAGCAATTCACCCAGTAGCAACTGTTGAGATGATTACCCTCTTTTTCACAGTAGGCATCGTGGATAATGACAAGCGGTGCATGCAACTTTTCCGTGTGAGAGTCTTGTGTCTGTTTATTCGCCGCAAAGTCAGCGGGGGAAGTCATATCTCACAACACTCTGAACCATGGGCCCTTGAAGCTCCGCTGAGCAGCTCTGCCTGCCATTTGTCACATTGTAGGTTAGCAAGGAGATTCCACGTGGCACCCATCCGACAGAAAAATCATGGGAGCACCTTGCTTTGTATTATTTGGGAGGGGGCCAGAGGTGGGTTCAAAGAAACAGGGGTCCTTATTGTCTTCGCAATTCGTGACTTGAATCTTTTTATCGTTTTCACTGTTCTTGGATTTTTACTGAGGCAATACTTGGAAGTCTTATGAGAAGAGAGAAAAGCTCTTGATTTATTTACTTACTTACTTACTTATTTATTGAATTTATATTGCCATCTGTTTGCCCATGGCTTACAGAATATAAAACATCATTTTAAACAATAAAACTAATAAAAAAATCAAATAAATTAATATAGTATAGTATAGTATAGTATAGTATAGTATAGTATAGTATAGTATAGTATAGTATAGTATAGAATAGCAGAGTATAGAATAGCATAGTATAGTATAGTATAGTATAGTATAGTATAGTATAGTATAGTATAGTATGGTATGGTATGGTATAGTATAATAAATTATAATATAATAAATATAATAATAATAATATAATATAATAATGTAATAATATAATAATGTAATAATATAATATAATATAATATAATATAATATAATATAATATAATATAATATAATATAATATAATATAATATAATATAATATAATATAATATAATATAATATAATATAATATAATATAATATAATACAATACAATACAATACAATACAATACAATACAATACAATACAATACAATACAATACAATACAACACAATACAATAACCATCCTCCCACCCCCTGCCCCAGTGACAGCAGATCACACGAGCCATTTAATGGGCGCCATCCCACTCTGGGTTCCCCAGGCCACGGGCAGAACCAGATGTTCAGCGCCTTCTGGAAAAGTATTATAGTGGGGGCCATTGTAATCTCTGTGGGGATGATGTTCCAGAGAGAAGGAGCCACTACGGAGAAGGCCCTTCTTCTGGGTCCCACCAGATGTATCTCCCTCAGAGATGGGACCTGCAGCCTTCCCTGCCTCCGAGCTCTGATGAGTAGGGTAGATGTGACTGGCAAGAGACGGTCCCTCAGATAACCTGGTCCCAAGCCATGAAGGGCTTTAAAGGTAACAACCAGCACCTTGGTTTTATACAGTTACTGCTTGACATGTGACCACAACGGAGCCCAACATTTCCGGTGCAAAGGGAGGTAGTTGTTAAGTGACCTTTGTCCCATTTTACAATCTCCCTTGTCACAGTTAAGTTCGTAACACGGCTGTTGAGTGAATCTAGCCTCCCCCTTTGATTTTGCTGGTTAGAAGTTCGCCAAAGGTGAATGCGTGACCCTGGGCCACTGCAACTGTCATAAATAGGAGTCAGTTGCTGAGGGTCTGAATTTTGGCCATTGGATGCTGCAAGTGTGGAAAATGGTCATAACTCTTTTTTTAAGCATCGTTGTAACTTTGAACAGTTGCTAAATGAACCATTGTAAGTAGAAGATTACCTGTATCTTGCCATAGAAATACCATATATTTATTTGTTAGAGAAGGAATGGACTTAGAATCACCATTGCTGGATGCCCAACAACCTAGAAAGGTTGGACTATAGTAAAAGAGACTATAGTAAAGTGGGGAGGGGGGGGGAACCCAGGTCCATGAACTGGTACCAGGCCACAACATGCCAGAAAGTAGTCTGTGCAAACAAGTGAAGGTCCATCCACAGGATGCAGTCAGTACATGACACAACACCATCTCTGATCCGCAGAAAAACCTCTCCATGGAACCGGTCCCTGAAGCCCAAAAGGTTGGGAGCTGTTGCTCTAAAGCATCAGCGGAGTAATGGCACTCAACTTCCACTTTTGTACTCAACTCCTGTCCCCATTAGGGATGCAATGGGTCAGTGCGGTGAAGGATGCTGAGTCTTAGACCACTAAAGGTACGCAGCTCAGCAGTTTGAGACCGAGTGTTACAAGACGGAGCGAGCTCCTGTCACTTGTTCCAACCTAGCGGTTTGAAAGCATGTAAATGCAAGCAGATGAATAGGTACCACATACAAGCACACAGGAAGGCAACAGCATTTTGTGTTTCGCTGCACGCTCTGTGATGCAGCGTGATGCCATGTACATGACTGTGGAAATCCCAAAGGTTCTTTTTCAAAAGGCAACTGGACTTTCCTGCTTTTTCTTTGAAGACATTTCACTTCTCATCCAAGAAGCTTCTTCATCTCTGACTGGAAGGTGAGGAATGGAAGGATTTATACTCCTTGCAGACAGCTGGTCATTTGCGTTCTTTCAGAGAGTCATTGGGGCCACTTGGATGTTTGTCTGTGTCCTCAAGATCACATGAATAGTGAAAATATGGGGTTGGGCCTTCTAGGAACTGCTGAAAGGAGCTATGCTTTCTGTAGGATGTTTTTCTCTGTCCTGTGTTTCTTCTCTGTTGAAGACAGGTGCAGGCAGTTGGGGATGAACCTGTCTTATCTTCACCTCAAACTAAAGCAAAAATAATTCCTGTAGTCCATTCTGAGATCCATTGCATTCCCCACCATGCAGTCAGAGCTGAAGAAGCTTCTTGGATGAGAAGCAAAGCATCTTCAAAGAAAAACCAGAAAGTCCAGTTTCCTCTTGATAAAGCACCTTTGGGACAACCAAGACCTGTCCCTATTTTGATCATGTGACTGTGGGGGGATGCTGAATGTGTGACCTAGGCAAGTATACTACTTGTTTTGCAAGAGATGAGTGGTTTGCATTCATTTTTAAAACATGAAAATGCACTCCTGTATTTATTGTCTACTCAGCAGCAATTTCATTTATATATATACATATATATATACATATATATATACATATATATATACATATATATATATATATATATATATATATATATATATATATATATATATATATGTGTGTGTGTGTGTGTGTGTGTGTCTGTGTGTGTGTGTGTGTGTGTCTGTGTGTCTGTGTGTGTCTGTGTATGTGTGATATATATGTTTTCTTAAGTTTTCGCGGGTACTTACATGTCTGGCATTCAGCTTTGTTCGGGTATTTTCCCACGTGGTGCTTTTAAAGTTGTAGCAACGTTTCAGCAGAATCTCATCTGCCATCATCAGGCTTCTGTATGGTGTTTGTCTGGGAGTCAGACTTTTACAGTGGTTTCAGATTTAAATTTGGGGCAGCCTATTGCTGTGTCAGAATGGTTTTTTCTTCCTTCTGATTGGTTGAGAGTCTTGGTCTGTGTTTATTGGTCTTGGAGTTTGCTGTGTTCTGCTACTAGTATCTTCTGTCTGTTTTTTTTGGGGGGGGGCTCTTTTTGTATCTTGATTGGCTGGCAACATTGTGTTACTTTATTGGAGGCCTTTAGTGCAGCTTGGCTTCGGGTAAATGGACGGCTATCATTGGTTAGGAAGCTGGGTTTCATCTGGGTGCCTGGTTGGGGTGTGTTTGAGCTGGAGGTATCAGGGGGGATCTGTTTGTGCCCAGGTGTTTGCCTGGCTTGCGGCGTGGAGATTTTTTTGTTTGTGAGTGCAGGTTTCCAAATGATTGACAGCCTGGTGGAATCATCTCTTCTGTTCATGCTTTCTGGTCTTTTTTCAATCTCTATGGCTTCTCTGATGATTCTGTGGCTGGGATTTTCTATGGTGGCTAGGGTTTTGGTGCCATTGAAGTTGATGTTATGACCTGTGGCTTCCATGTGTTGGACGAGTGAGGAAGTGTGTTCCAGCTTTTTGACTGCATTCTTGTGTTCATCCAGGCGGGTGCTTATTCTTCTATTGGTCTGTCCAATGTATGTGGCCGGGCATGATGCACAGGGGACTTCATATATGCCTTGGTTTTCCAGGTCAATTTTGTCTTTGGGGTTCCTGAGGATGGCTGCTATTTTTCTGTCTGTTTTGAAGGCAGTCTTGATGTGGTGTTTGTATAGAATCTTACTAATTTTTTCTGTAGTGCCTCTTATGTAGGGCAGGACAGCTGTTCCATGGGTCTGTTCATCTTCTGGGTCTCTATTATGTCTCAGTGTGCTTTTGTGGATCAAGTTGGTGATTTTGCTTTTGTGGAAGCCGTTGGCTGTCAATATTTTAGTCAGGGTGCATAGTTCAGCCTTAATGTGTGTCTTGTCTGCCAGGCGTTTGGTTCTGGTAATTAGTGTTTTAGCCACGGAGTTTATCTGTGCTGGGTGGTGGTGGGATTGGGCGTTGAGGTAGCGGTTGGTGTGTGTTTTCTTCTGGTATATGGTGTGTCCTAGTGTGCCATCTGTTTTCTTGTAGATTAGTACATCTAGGAATGGTAGTTGTTTGTTTGTTTCTGTTTCCATGGTGAACTTGATTTTGGGGTGTGCGCTGTTTAGGTGTGTTAGGAAGTTGTTTAGGTTTTCTTGTCCATGGGGCCAAATCACGAATGTGTCATCGATATATCTTAACCATAGTTTGGGTTTGAGTATGGCATTGTACTAATCTACAAGAAAACAGATGGCACACTAGGACACACCATATACCAGAAGAAAACACACACCAACCGCTACCTCAATGCCCAATCCCACCACCACCCAGCACAGATAAACTCCGTGGCTAAAACACTAATTACCAGAACCAAACGCCTGGCAGACAAGACACACATTAAGACTGAACTATGCACCCTGACTAAAATATTGACAGCCAACGGCTTCCACAAAAGCAAAATCACCAACTTGATCCACAAAAGCACACTGAGACATAATAGAGACCCAGAAGATGAACAGACCCATGGAACAGCTGTCCTGCCCTACATAAGAGGCACTACAGACAAAATTAGTAAGATTCTATACAAACACCACATCAAGACTGCCTTCAAAACAGACAGAAAAATAGCAGCCATCCTCAGGAACCCCAAAGACAAAATTGACCTGGAAAACCAAGGCATATATGAAGTCCCCTGTGCATCATGCCCGGCCACATACATTGGACAGACCAATAGAAGAATAAGCACCCGCCTGGATGAACACAAGAATGCAGTCAAAAAGCTGGAACACACTTCCTCACTTGTCCAACACATGGAAGCCACAGGTCATAACATCAACTTCAATGGCACCAAAACCCTAGCCACCATAGAAAATCCCAGCCACAGAATCATCAGAGAAGCCACAGAGATTGAAAAAAGACCAGAAAGCATGAACAGAAGAGATGATTCCACCAGGCTGTCAATCATTTGGAAACCTGCACTCACAAACAAAAAAATCTCCACGCCGCAAGCCAGGCAAACACCTGGGCACAAACAGATCCCCCCTGATACCTCCAGCTCAAACACACCCCAACCAGGCACCCAGATGAAACCCAGCTTCCTAACCAATGATAGCCGTCCATTTACCCGAAGCCAAGCTGCACTAAAGGCCTCCAATAAAGTAACACAATGTTGCCAGCCAATCAAGATACAAAAAGAGCCCCCCCCCAAAAAAACAGACAGAAGATACTAGTAGCAGAACACAGCAAACTCCAAGACCAATAAACACAGACCAAGACTCTCAACCAATCAGAAGGAAGAAAAAAACCATTCTGACACAGCAATAGGCTGCCCCAAATTTAAATCTGAAACCACTGTAAAAGTCTGACTCCCAGACAAACACCATACAGAAGCCTGATGATGGCAGATGAGATTCTGCTGAAACGTGGGAAAATACCCGAACAAAGCTGAATGCCAGATATAGAAGGGGCTTCAGGGTAAGTCTCTATGGAGAGTCCGAGCCATCCAAGTTACGGTTGTTCTAAAGGTGCTTTTTCAAAAGGCATAGCACTTCCTTTGTTTTTCCTTGAAGACAGTATGCTTCTCATCCAAGAAACTTCTTCAGTGAACTAAAGAAGCTCCCTGGAAAAGAGGCAAAATGTCTTCAAGAAAAAAACAAAAAAAGTTCAGTTGCCTTTTGAAAAAACCCATTTGGTTGCTCAAATCTACTTTGTGGAATCTAATTGTGAGTCTTCACTATACTAAAGATTTTTAGAAGCATATCTGTATATGTTCCTACATGAATTTTCTTCAATCTGGTGCTATGATGACACGAAGACATATGTAATCTACACATTTGGGGGGAAAATGAGGGGAAAATGACTAAAACAACTTCAGCTGGAATTTTTTTCATTCTTATGAAATGATTTCATCAATGTATCTTTTACAGACATCCTAACTAAGTATCTTGCTGTAATAAGAGGATATATTAAGCAGAAATCAAGAAATAGGCTAGGCAGGAGCAACCTAGGATGTTAGTTTGATTGTGACAAAGGGAAAATGGTGCTTATAAATGAAATTAATAATTTTTAAACTACCTGTTATGAACTAATAAAACGCTTAAATAAAGTTTTGTCAAACCTTTAGAAATAGCAGGGTTCTAATCCTGCACTTCTGATTGGCCGATAATAGCGATATCGGATTGGTCCGTTCAAGAGAATCTGATTGGCTGTTAATGAGCCACTCTCATTGGTTAAAGGGGTTAACTTCTCATTGGTTACTAGATCAGCAGCTTGCCTATAAAAAGGCTGCTGCTGTCCTAGGTTTTTGCTCTGTTCAGAATGATTAATAAAGAGTTGAAGTTCACTGTTCACCGTCTCGTCTCCGTTCCTTGCGCCCATGCGCAGAACTTAACACTGGCAACGAAGGTGGGATGCGGAGACGTCAGAGCTGACTGAACACTACAGAGCACCAAACGGAGCACGTGGCTGAAGGCGCATCAACGGCAGAAACCATGTCCGGCAGCGCCATACCACCCGCTCCATTTGACCCAGCAAAAGAAGACTGGGACTCATACATGAACCGGTTCCAGATGTTTCTGGAGACCAACAACTTGAAGGATGCCAATACTGGAAAAAAGAGAGCGGTATTCCTGACCCACTGCGGACCTGCCGTTTTTAAGATGGCTAAGGCACTGGCGAAACTGGCTGAAGTGAAATCCATGGACTGGGATGTCCTCGAGCCCCTCCTATGGGCCCACTATGCACCTACCATACCAACGCTTGTCCGAAGACATGAATTTTACCAGAGAGACCAGCGGAAAGGAGAAAGCGTTGCAGATTTCATCGTGGATCTCCGGAACCTGGGAGCCTCTGCAGGTTCGCTGACCTCGAAGAAGCTCTAAGAGACCGAATAGTTCTGGGTTTAGATGCACCACACGTGCAAAGTAAGCTGATGGCGAAAGGCGACATCAGCCTTGCAGATACCATCGCTGACGCTACTGCAGGAGAAGCAACTAGGAAGTCGGCTGCCTGAATGCACCGCACCAACTCACCGCTCCGCCAACTCGCCGGCGAAACCTCACCTCACCTAGAGGGACATATAATGGCAACCCACCACAAGGACCTTGAATCGTCATCAGAAAGTGATGAGGAAGAGGTCAATCGGCTCCAGTCTGAACGAGACCAACGCCACCAGCGTAATCAGAGACTGCAGCATCAATGCGCAGGTTGTGGGGCAAACCTCCCACAATCAGACTGCAAATTCCTCTACGCGCTCTGCCATGTTTGTGGGAAGAGAGGCCACTTCGGAAAGGTCTGTAGAAGCAAGCAAGGATCCAGCCAATTTCAGAGGGGGACCAACTACCGCCAAACCACAGGAAATCGTCCTGTGAGTCGGGAACATTTGAACCACCAATGGAACAACCACTCCTACAGAAATAAACCACTGGCCAATTCAACGAAACGAGAAGAGGCACACTAAACCATTACAACTGGTCACGCCTCATCATTAGATGCAAAGAAAATCCGAGTGAAGGTCGCCATCGAAAACCAGCCCTGCATGATGGAAGTCGATTCAGGATCGTCCCTCTCGATGGTTTCCTGGAAGACCCTTAAACAATTAATCCCTGCCGTCTGGCGGCAAGACCTCAGAACCCAAAGAATTATACTCAAGGATTATCAGGGAAACCGAATTCCGGTCGTTGGATCCAGCCTAGTCCAGGTCTCATTCAAAAATCGTACTGCATCTTTACCATTGACTGTCGTCGACTGTGATCGGCCTAGCTTGTTAGGCCTCCAATGGTTCGCTCCAATCGGGATTGAGGTAGCTGGCATTCACCAAACCAGAAGCGACGACTGGGAGGAGGCCCTCGTCCAGGAATTCCAGGATGTCTTTGCAGACAAACTAGGCGAGTACAAGGGGACCCCAATATCATTTAACCTGAACCCTGAAGTAGCCCCCATCCGCCTTAAGCCTCGTCGGGTACCTTTTGCCCTTAAACCAAAGATTGATGAGCAGCTTGATAAATTAATAGCCCAGGGTGTTTTAGAACCAACAGACCACGCTCGTTGGGAAACTCCAATCGTAACACCCATCAAACTGGATGGATCGTTAAGGATTTGTGGGGACTACTGTGCCACCCTGAATCACGCCCTTCAACAGAACGCTTTACCCGGTACCAGTGGTACAACACCTCCTCCATTCCCTGGGGGGCAGAAAAGTCTTCGCTAAATTGGATTTAGCACAGGCATACCAACAACTGCCTGTAGATAAAAAAACAGCAGAGGCACAAACGATCGTTACGCACCGAGGCGCCTTTAAGTGCAACCGACTCCAATTCAGAGTGAGCGTAGCCCCAGGGATTTTTCAGAGTTTGATGGAGAGACTCTTACAGGGGATGAAAGGGGTCATACCATACTTTGATGACTTTTTAATTGCTGTCCCGAATAGAGAAATACTAAAAGATTAGTTAAATTAGTTCTCCAGAAATTTAAAGACTCCGGCCTTATGGTTAAAAGAAATAAATGTCAACTGTGCACAAACAAAGTAGAGTTCCTGGGGTACCTAATTGATAAACAAGGCATTCACTCCACCAATAGCAAACTAAAAGCAATCAAGAACGCCCCAAGACCCAGAAATAAGACTGATCTCCAAGCTTTCCTGGGGCTCATTAATTTTTACAACATCTTCCTGCCCCACAAAGTGACCGTAGCTGAGCCTCTACATAGGCTTCTCGACAAAAAAGCAACCTGGGTCTGGGGACACCGAGAGGAGCACGCGTTCCGACAAGTGAAAACTTATTAACCTCAGATGCTGTTTTAATGCAGTATAACGAGACTTTGCCTTTAACAATTACATGTGACGCGTCACCGTTTGGAGTAGGAGCCATTTTGAGCCATGTGTTACCAAATGGTAGTGAAGCCCCTATTGCCTATTTTTCAAGGACCCTATCAAAGGCTGAACGTAACTATAGTCAAATCGATAAAGAGGCTCTTGCTGTTGTATCTGCTGTGAAACGGTTTCATGAATATGTATATGGACGAGTTTTTACTATTGTTACCGACCACAAACCTTTGCTTGGGATTATAGCGGGAGACAAGCCAACCCCCTATATATTATCACCTAGAATGACTCACTGGTCAGAGTTTTTGGCTGCGTACAATTATAGGCTGCAACACCGCCCGGGGAAAGCCATTCCCCACACTGACACCCTGAGCCGTGCACCACTTCCAGAAACCGTTGACGACCCAGCTCCATCCCTTACGACACTCCAGATTGAAATGCTACATTCACCGCCGCTAACAGCTAGAGATATTACGATTGAAACAAAACGCGATCCTATCTTAACGCGAGTTCTTAGCTGGGTCGAACGGGGATGGCCAGTAGATCAAACCCCTGATGACTTCACCCCCTTCAAGAACTGGCAAACAGAACTTTTTTCGCAAAAAGGCTGCATCTTATGGGGGGATAGAGTCGTTGTCCCAGAGCGGTTACAACGAACAGTATTAAAAACACTGCATGAGGGTCACCCCGGTATTGTGCATATGAAAGCGCTCGCACAAAGCTACGCGTGGTGGCCGGGCATTGACAAACAGATCGAAGCCTGGGTAAAGACTTGTTTAAAGTGCCAGGAAGTTAGCAATGCCCCACCTAAAGCAACTCCAACAGAATGGGAAACACCCTGGGGACTGTGGTCCCGCATCCACATTGACTTTGCGGGACCTACTAAGGGACATACGTTCCTACTAACAGTGGATGCCTATTCCAAATGGCTCGAGATCCACGAAATGAAGAGTACTACAACCGAATCCATCATCCGGAAGTTGAACAGGCTATTCGCAACGCATGGATTGCCAGACGTCCTGGTCTCTGACAACGGACCCCAGTTTACCGCTCTACCCTTTGAACAATACTTAGCGGACCGGGGTATTCGCCAAGCGCTAACTTTGCCAGTGCACCCTGCTGCTAATGGAAGAGCCGAGCGCATGGTACAATTTGTTAAAAAAAACCCTCTGCAAAATCGACTATGGGGACATTGAAGATAAAATAAACAAAATACTTCTCCAACACATCACTCCACACAGCATCACCAACAAGACTCCAGCTGAACTATTAATGGGACGCAAACTCTGTTCCCACCTCGACCAGCTTCACCCGTCTTATGAGCCAGAGAAACCCTGTGGATCTAGATGAAAATGCCATGAGTTCAAGATAGACAACTTAGTTTTCGCCAGAAACCTTTCTGGTGAACTGTTTTTGGTCGAGGCAACTGTAATTCAAGCCACTGGACCCAGGTCGTACCGGGTGAAAACCTGCGACGGAAAAATATGAAAATGCCATATAGATCAGCTTCACTCAAGGCTACAACCTAGTTTCCGCGACTCCGATAACTCCCAAACTGAGGGGGGAGGGGATGTCGAAGAAATCGAATTCGAGATGGCGGAAAGCAGGAGCGAAAGAAGTCAGCAATCGGGCATAACAAATGAAGAAGAATCAGGGAGGGGCGTGTCCTTGCCACAGAGGAACACCTCAACAGAGGCAAGCCCACAAAGAGCAGAGGACAACAACGAGAACATTAGCGGCACCGAGTCATCCAATGAGGAACCACCGGCACCCGACTTGCCCAAAAACGTCCTGCCGAAACCGGGTTACAGACAGGAACTGGTTGGACAGCGTAAATCCAATAGACAGTCAAAACAACCTTCATACCTCAGGGATTACGTCACCGCACCCCTTAAATGGAACCCGGGGGGAAGGGGTGTTATGAACTAATAAAACTTTTAAATAAAGTTTTTTCAAACCTTTAGAAATAGCAGGGTTCTAATCCTGCATTTCTGATTGGCCGATAATAGCGATATCAGATTGGTCCGTTCAGGAGAATCTGATTGGCTGTTAATGAGCCACACTCATTGGTTAAAGGGGTTAACACTCCACGTTTCTCATTGGTTACTAGATCAGCAGCTTGCCTATAAAAAGGCTGCTGCTGCCCTAGGTTTTTGCTCTGTTCAGAATAATTAATAAAGAGTTGAAGTTCACTGTTCACCGTCTCATCTCCGTTCCTTGCACCCATGCGCAGAACTTAACACTACCTGTATATGCTGTTTGCAGCAATAAAAAAATTAGACAAGACTCTTTTGCAGTCTTGTTTTCAAAGCTTGGATAACAGAATCCATTATTAGCTTAGATTGTGTTAGGGCTGTAATTTAAAAAATAAAGTAAGTTGAGATTGCAATTTCTTAAGGCACAAACATTAACCAGCATTAATGGGGATGTCCCAAAGCTGAAGGAGAGGCATTTCTTAAGTAACTCACTGCTTTCTCAAGGGATCCAATTCAAGTGCTGTTAAATCTATAAAAATCAATAGAGAAGACTATGCATTATGTGGCAGTTTCCATCTAAAATATCTAGTATAGAATATGGGCCAGATACAATAGAGCAGCAGAGCGTGAGTAATTTGCCAAACAAACCTAAAGCACTTCATATTGATTTTTGCAGTTTTCTAGCCCCTAGTCACTACGCAGAGTGGGGCTGGATGAGGGGAGGACGGGGAAGGACTCACGAGTTCTTGGGGCGATGGCAATTTTTTACTGTCTCCAAAGCAGACTTGCTTGCTGACCAGTTGTCACTCTGAATAAATTTCTGGGTCTCTCTCTCTCTCTCTCTCTCTCCCCCATTCCCATCCTTTGCTAGATTTATTTTTATTAGCCTGAAATAAATGCTTTAAAAAAAAATGTTTCCAAATTGCATCGGTCTCATGTTTTAATCTACAATTATCCAAAGGCAATGACTGAAGATGAAGACAAAGAGGTGTGCATGCTTGTTTCCACAGTCCTGTTTTGAGAACGAAAGAAAGAACAGATCAGCAGAACTTCTTGGTTTGCAAAGAGGAAGGGATTTGAAAGGGAAAAATGCCATGTGTTAGACGTCCAAATACAAATTACGACATGCTTTCAACCAACATCCTTTCTCAATGTTTCAATACTGCATGTTCTCAGGTGTTTCTCTCCCTCCGTCCCTTCTCCTCTCTTGCCAAGTACCTACTTCTACCTAGGTATCCGGGGGAAAAATACATGCGCTGCTAGAGTAGCATCCAACTATGAAATGAATTGGTGGGATAAACTAAATGAAACAAGAGAAGTCATCCTTTCTGATTTAGGAATGCTGTGTGTAGAATGGGACATTCCCATTTCATTTACTGCCAAGTATCACTAACACACTTAAGACCTATAACCTTGATTGCCATCTCTCTCTCTCTCTCTTTTTTTCAGTTTTCCTCTCTTCACATCTTTAATAGGCCTGTACTTATCTATTTCAGTCAAATGTATTTCTTATCAAAACAGAGAGAGACAGAGAGCAACCGTTATCGAATTTTTTCAGCTGAGACCTACATGTCATTCAGCAGGCCGACATGTCGGGGCTTGATTGATGGATGGGTTTGCGACAAATAAAGCCAGGATCAACAGCTTAGCACCTTCTCCACCCACCCCCGTCAGGAACCCAGAGTAAAGCACAACTCTGTAACAATGGGCAGCTTAGGGATGCATTAGCTCTTCATTGACCTCAGCCCATCCGTTCCCATCAATACTTTCCACTTAATAACCTGAAGCTATGATAAGAAAACAAAAGAAGGAGAAAGGGGCAGAAGAAAACAAATCAATAAAAGAAGGGAATGTCCATGAGATATACTGTCCGAAGGAAGATTTTTTTTATATTATTATTATTTTGCTGAATTGGTAGGATAATGCCCCTTGACAAGAGAACAATGTACTGTCAAGGTTTATCAGGCAGAAATTGGCACATTGCTAAGCACAGGTTTGGCATCTGAACGATGGTACTTACTGAGGCTAGAAAAATACTACATTCCCAGAGTATAGACAATACTGCCAATATTCCTCAAACATTTCCTCAACATTACAAATCTTTGAGAATCACATCCATATGTTATGATCCAGAGTCTTGTTTTTGCTACTACCACCAAAATATATATTCCCTTTCCCTGACCAAAACTCAGCAGGAAAAATAGCTTCCACAAATCACTGGACTCAGATGAAGTTTATTTGAAGGACAGTCTGTTACATTTATTGTTAACTTGTGTCAACCTTTCTGGGACAAATGTTTTGCTCTCCTAAACCTGGAAACCACAAATCAAACCCCAAAATTCAAAATTCATGTGAAGTACTGGATTAGTACCACCTTATAAAGCCTTGGTAAGGCCACCCCTAGAATACTGCATTCAGTTTTGGTCATCATATTACAAAAGAAATGTTGAGATTTTGGAAAAAGTGCAGAGAAGAACAATGAAGATGATTAAAGGCCAGGAGACTAAAACATATGAAAAACAGGTTTGTTTGTTTGTTTGTTTGTTTGTTTATTTGATTTGTCAATCACTTACAAGATATTATGTATAAGGATAAAAATAGTTATGAATACAAGAAGTGAGTACATATAAGAAAAATAAAAGAAACAATAGGACAGGGATGGTAGGCACATTGGTGCACTTATGCATGCCCCCTATAGACCTCTTAGGAAAGGGGTGAGGTCAATAGTAGACAGGCTAAGGTTAAAGTTTTTGGGGTTTGGGGAAGAAACTATAAAGTTAGGTAGAGTATTCCAGGCATTGACCACTCTGTTGCTGAAGTCGTATTTCCTGCAATCAAATTTGGTGCAGTTAACCTTGAGTTTGTATCTATTGTTTGCTCTTGTGTTGTTATGGTTGAAGCTGAAGTATTCATTGACAGGTAGGACATTGCAATGTATGATTTTATATGTTATACTTAGATCGGACGGAAGGCGGCGTAGTTCTAGACTTTCTAGATCTAGAATTTCGAGTCTGGTGGCATAAGGTATTGTGCAATGAGTAGAGGAGTGGAGAACTCTTCTTATGAAATATTTCTGGACTTTCTCAACTGTGTTAATATCAGATACATAATGTGGGTTCCAGACTGACAGTTGCAGGATTTGGGTATGGCTAGTTTGGAGAAAAGAAGGACTGGTGGGGACATGATAGCAGTATTCCAGTGTTTGAGGAGCTGCCACAAGAAGTCATCAACTTATTTTCCAAAGCATCAGAGGGCAGGACAAGAAGCAATGGATGGAAACTAATCAAGGAGAGAAGCAACCTATTTGCATCTTCAAAATAATTCTGTTTAGAGTTTCTAATTTTCTGTGCCAATTCTTCTTTCTCTATTAATTCCATTTTATGTTTGATTACATCCAGCTTCAATTTAATATCCTTTTTCTGTGGCATTTTCTGTAATTCTTTTTCAATAGTTTTATACTCATTTTCCAAGGCCTTAGAAGCTTGCCTTTTCCTAATATTCTTTTTTCTTGTATAATCTATTATCAAACCTCTAGCGTATGCCTTCATAGTATCCCACACATTTTGCGTTGAAGTATCTTCTTTTTTATTTTCTCTAAAGAAAAAAGCCAATTCCTTCTCCATCCATTGTGTAAAATCTTTCTCCTTTAAAATAGTATTATTTAATGTCCATCTCGATCTTTTTTTTTGTCCCTTCCATTTAATTGTCATTGGGCTATGATCTGCCCAGGTACTTGTTTCAATGCTTGTTTCTTTAATATTAGATATTAGTTCTGTTGAGATCCAAATCATATCTAATCTGGACCATGATAAATGTCTATTTGAATAAAAAGTATATTGTTTAGCTTTAACGTTTCTTTCTCTCCAAATATCTTTTAAAGTTAATTCATCTGTCATTTTAAAAAAAGACCTTGGGAGAACCTTTCTATTTTGCTTTGTTGTTGTTGCTATATAGTCCAGTTTATTGTCCACAATTCCATTAAAATCTCCCATCATAATTATATTAACATAGTCCAGTCCAATTATTTTCATGTGCAGTTTTTTATAAAACTCTTCTTGTTTAT
This sequence comes from Hydrophis major, assembly GCA_033807585.1. Taxonomy (NCBI): domain Eukaryota; kingdom Metazoa; phylum Chordata; class Lepidosauria; order Squamata; family Elapidae; genus Hydrophis; species Hydrophis major. The sequence continues at coordinate 9,773,328 of CM066331.1, forward strand.
CATTCGGAGCATAAATTGCAATCAAGAGTATTTTTATATTATTATCCATTATTTCTACCATTAATACTCTTCTATCATCATCCGAGTAAATCAATTTTGCTGGAATAGCCTCTTTAATGTATAAAACCACACCTCTTTTCTTACATTGGGTCAAAGAGGTAAATGTTTTCCCTAATTTTGGCTGTAATAACAATTGTTCATGTTGTTTTTTAATGTGAACTTCTTGTAAACAAATTATATCAAATTTTAATTTCTCTAATTTATGAGAAACTAATTTAAGCAACCTAGAACTAAGAAGAAATTTCCTGGTAGTGAGAACAATTAACCAGTGGAACAACTTGCCTCCAGAAGTTGTGGGTGCTCCATCACTGGAGGTTTTTAAGAAGAGACTGGACAGCCACTTGTCTGGAATGGTATAGAGTCTCCTGCTTGAACAAGGGAGTTTGAATGCATCCAGATTAGCCAAACGTAAAGCTCTCTGTTTAGCCTTGCATTTGAAATTAATTTGGAGATTTCATCTAGCACAGAACGTAGCCACTTGTATATTTGTGGAGTTTCATGAATTATTCGATTCAAATTTGGTGCTGGGATGCCAGGGATTTTCCACAAGAGAGATGGTTTTTAAAACCTGAGTTTAGTTCAAGTTATTTGAGGACAACCTCTACGTACATGACCCACTTTGGTGTAATCTCTGGATACCTGTTTCATGGATCACCACCAAGCTTCAAGTTTCTTCAACTTCTGCTCTGGATAGTTTTTAAGACTGTTGACAATCATTTAAATCAAATAAAATATGTCTACAGACACTGCAAATCTTCCTGTTTATTCAGGACACATGGGAAAAGGCCTGTCTGCCTTTAATGAAAATATATAACAGACAGACTTCCCAGAGAACACAGACGATTGAACCCTGCTGGAATTCTGTTTGTGTGAACTGGAGCTACTGGGTATGTCAAGAGACACTTGGAGGACTCATCTGCAGCTGAGGACCCATCAGAAGCAAGCAGGAGCAGAGTGATCCATAGAATGGACTAGCCAGTGACACTAAAACAATCACAGAATCATAGATTCATATGGCTTGGATGGACTACGGAGGTCTTCTAGTCCAACTACCTGTCCAAGGCTGGAGTCCTTTTACTATCCCTTATATTATAAACCTCCAAGTGGCCTCAATGACTGTTTAAAAGAATGCAAATGACCAGCTATCTGCAAGGAGCATAAATCCTTCCATTCTCTACCATCCATTCAGAACTGAAGAAGCTTCTTGGATGAGAAGTGAAACATCTTCAAAGAAAAAACCAGAAAGTCCAGATGCCTCCTGAAAAAAAGAACCTTTGGGACAACCATGACCTGGATTGATGACTGAGAATTCCTATAGACTTTTAGCTATGCACTTTGGGAGAAACCTCCCCTTGAATAGTATGGGAGTATGAACGGATTTTCCAGAAAAATTACAGATTACAGGAACCATTTGAGTTTGAGATGCAGACCGCATAGACTCATCCCCAACAGCCTGCATCTGTCTTAAATAGGGAAGGGACACAGGGCAGAAAACATCCTGTAAGCCAAGAAGGCTCCACACACATTTGAACTACTCAGGTAACCCTGAGGACACAGATAAACCTCCAGGTGGCCTCAAGGACCTTCTAAAAGGATGCAAATGATCAGCTGTCTGCAAGGAGTATAAACCCTTCCATTGTCTACCATCCAATCAGAGCTGAAGAACCTTCTTGGATGAGAAGAAGCTTCATAGAAAAACAAAAATGTCTAGTTGCCTCCTGAAAAAAAAAAATCACCTTTGGGACATCCCAGACAAATGGTTGTCCAGTCTTTTGTTGAAAACTTCCAGCAATGGAGCACCCACAATTCCGTGAGGCAAACTATTCCATTGATTAATTCTTCCCACTTTCAGGAAATCCCTCCTTATTTCCAACCTCCCTCTGATGAACTTCCACCCATTGCTTCTTGCCCTTACATAAGAACTTCGCACCTACATTCACAAAAATTCTTAATGAAAAATTATTTCTTGATTGAAGCAATGGCAGCATAAACATTCCTTATCAAATGTACAATGTTGCCCATGGGAAAATCAGAAAAGCAATGCATGTACCCGAAAGGGGGATCCTTTTCATGGTGATAAAAAAAAGAGATGCAGAGAGATTTTAAATAGAATGAAACCTGCAGGAAGTAACAGAAATATATCTGAATTCTGATTTAATTGAATGACAACTAATTCCATAAACAGTGGATTTGAAGGTGCAGAAAGAAAACAACACTCTGACTAATACTGACAGGGAGAGAGTCACTGTATATAAACCTAGAGCAAATCCCACTCCCTTTTAGCATTGATGATGTTACCTAGTTTGGTAGTGAGATGTCTGCAAAAAAATAACCAAGCACCGAGGACCCCACCAAAAGTTGCATTATTTGGAAAGCATAACTCACACATCAGGGCCAAAGAAGAAGTGAAAGAAGCCCAGAAGACAGTTGTTTTCTCCCCTCTTTCTGTTCTCCTCTACAGATTAAAAGAACAAATTCCAGGAAGTGAAAATACTGGAGCTGTCTAACAGTGTGATGTACCTCAAGACAGGAAGCCACACTTGTGGAATCAGGGAGAGAATCAAGCAAGAGAATAAACAAAGTAGACAAAGACATATATACAAGTGTTTGTGTAGAAATGTATGCATGCATGTATATAGGGTTGTCCACAAGCTAGGTCCAAAAAGTCATGATGGTGATTGTGATGGTATGGTTAAAGTTCTTTATTTTAATCTACTTCAGCCTCAACCATAACAACACAAGAGTACACAATAGATACAAACTCAAGGTAAACCGCACCAAACTTGATTGCAAGAAATACAACTTCAGCAACAGAGTGGTCAATGTCTGGAATACTCTACCTGACTCTGTGGTTTCTTCCCCAAACCCCAAAAACTTTAACATTAGACTGTCTACTATTGACCTCACCCCTTTCCTAAGAGGTCTGTAGGGGGTGTGCATAAGCGCACCAACGTGCCTACTGTCCCTGTCCTATTGTTTCTTTTTATTTTTCTTATATGTATCCATTTCATGTATTCATAACTATGTTTATACTTATACCTGTTATCTTATAATTGCTTGACAAATAAAATAAATAAATAAATCAATACATTACAAACAACAGAGCTTCATACCCATTATCTTGATTTTTTTCACCATGTTCCATGGCCTTGTCCATACGTACAGCCCATACGTAAGGACACTATGTTAGCTGTAAGCATAAATTATTTACCTAAAAGCATGGTATTGGCAACCATCATTGTCATTTAGAGAAGAACAATGGTGTTTGTGTATTTGTGTGTCCTGAAAGTTCCTGCCCCTTTTTTGATTTTCTGATGGAGGCTTAGCTAAGGCATAACTAGTCTACCTTTGACATGTAAACAGAGTAAATATTTCGTATTTGTTCATTGTGAATGTAATTCTCATGTGCTGTTTAACATTTTTGCCTTTTGCTAAATAAATAATTAGCTAAGGCATTGGGCACATATATACACATCCTTCTTTTCATGAACAGTTCCAGTCCTCACAAAGGCTTACAAAGGGATACACACACACACACACACACACATGCATATGTATATGTATGGTATATGCAAATGTAAATGTATAGGTATATGTATATGTACAGTATCTCTCTCTCTCTCTCTCTCTCTCTGTGTGTGTGTATAACAATAGCATTTAGATTTATATACTGCTTCACGGTGCTTGATGAGTGCTTTACAGAAGGGGTTGCCAACCTTTTGGACCTCAGGGACTACCAAACTCATAATTTTAAATCCCACGGACCAGAAACCCTGGGAAAAGCCCAAAAAAAGTCTGCAGGAAAATTCCCCACCCCATTTTCCTACCGATTGATCATTCTTTATTTGGGATCACAGGATACCATCTCCAGCTCCGTTCTCAGGGGACTTTTGGTTTAATGCAAGGAAAGCAGCAGAAATCTTTCTTTCTCTCCCCCAAACTGCCAGAAATGAGTCTTTGTAAGACTTGTCCCACTGGTGCAGCCTCTTGGAGCAGGGTGCCCTGCAGGGTCCCAAGGACTCATTTCTGGTGGAGTTTGGGGGAGAGAAAGAAAGAGTTTGCTGCTTTCCTTGCATGCAGCCAAAAGTAAAAAAAGAAAGAAGTGGGAAGAAGCAGCCCAGTAGCCAGGCCAGGCGCATGGGGCGAGTGGGGCAAGTCCACCCCCCGCCCTTTCTCCTATCCCCTCACTACCTTGTGTTGTTTGCAATGCAAGCGACACAAGCCTTGTGTTCCCACGCAGTCTGGATTAATTACTTTGGGGGTTTTGGGGGGGTGACATTTCTCTGCGTACTACCAAATTTTTCTCATGGATCACCAGTGGCAACCACTACAGGGTCTGCTTATTTGCCCCCAATAATTTGGGTTCTCATTTTACTCACCTCAGAAAGATGGAAAGCTGAGTCAACCTTGAGCCTGGTGAGGTTCGAACTGCTAGCAGTGTACAGAATTAGCCTGCAATACTGCATTCTAACCACTGCGCCATCACGGCCCTTACACCTGTTCCCTTCTCCTCTTGAAATAAGTAAGGCTTAAACAGACTATATTGGAGTATCACATGTTATTGCAAACTGATAACGTCCCATTTATTTTCCATTACTATAAATAAAGAAGAATAACAACTCATTTTCCGCCTTGATAAGTTATTGATGTTTGCTGTGATAGAGAGAACAGCGGAAAGAGCAAGATCTCCTTTCCGAATACGTGCCTACTACACAAATATCCATTTTATTTACATTTGTACTTTCAAACAAGGGCCATGAATTGGAGAGAGAATCTGTTGCAATTTTCTCAGTTAATAAATAGGGCTGTCCCCATTGTAGATGCAATTTTCAATGGAGGCAATTTAATTTTAAATTCACAATTAATTGCTGCTTCTCTTTTTCCACCACACATAAAATAATTACCATCTTATGGTAATATCATCGTCTCTAGAAAAACCAATTATGTCCTCAGGAATAGCAAGTGTGGAGGGCAAAAAAAACCTTGAGTAGGTTGATCCCTTGCTCTTTTGTGCCTTGCCAAAAAGATAAGATACAGATACAGATAATCAGAGTTGGAAGGGACCTTGTAGGTCATCTAGTCCAACCCCCCTGCCCAAGCAGGAGACACTACACCATTTTTGACAGATGGCAGTCCAGTCTTTTCTTGAAAGCTTCCAATGATGAAGCTCCCACAATTTCTGAAGGCAACTTCTGTCCCATGGGTTGATTGTTCACACTGTCAGAAACTTTCTCCTTATTTCCAGGTTGAATCTCTCCTTGTTCAGTTTCCATTATTCCTTGTCTGGCCTTCAGGTGCTTTGGAAAATAGCTTGACCCCTTCCTCTCTGTGGCAGCCCCTCAAATATTGAGTGCTTGCACACAATCCTGCTATTCCAATAACCTGGGTGCATTTTTCACATGCCATACCTGAAAGCTTTAATTTTTCCACCAGTGGAGTGGATACATGAGCAGGACGGATTCATAATTCCCCAATTAAATGAAATATTCACAATATGAATATTATACCCCAAAGCAACTCAAAAGAATAAGGTTTCATACCATTACAACTTTCATGCTTAACATAAGGAAATTATCAGGGAAAACACTAACAATGTTTATTCAGTTTGGATTACAGTAGATTCATCTACAATCAAGGGGAAAAATTACTGCACGTAGTCTCCGATGGATGGCTCCAACTGAACCCAAAATCTCTGTTGCTAAGTGAGACAGTTGTTAAGTGAGTTTTGCCCCATCTGACAACCTTACCTGCCACTGTTGTTAAGTGAATCACTGTAGTTGTTAAGTTAAAAACACGGTTGTTAAGTGAACCTGACTTCCTCATTGTCTTTGCTTGTCAGAAGGAAGCAAAAATTATCACATGACCCCGGGGGGACACTGCAGCCATCTTCAATGTGAGTCAGTTGCCAGGTGACTGAATATGACCAAGAGACTGATCATGTGACCAAGAGAATGATGACCAAGAGACTGATCATGTGACCAAGACTGATCATGTGACCAAGAGAATGGAACAATGGTTGTAAGCGTGAAAACTGGTCATAAATCACTTTTTCAGCGCCCTTGTAATTTCAAACAGTTACTAAACAAATGATTGTAAGCCGAGGGTTACCTCAATATCAAAAGTGCCACTTTCCTTAGAAAAGCTCTAACAATCTGTCCCTAGAATTAGTTTTTGCCTAAGACTCCAAGCAGACCTAACCCTAACCCTAACTATACTGTAATGTAGAGAATGTAGAGAAAAGTAAAGTCCTACATTTAGGCAAAAAAACCCAAAAGTACACATATAGACTGGGTGAAACCAGGCTCAACTGGGAGAGGGATCTTGGAGTCTTAGTGGACAACCAGCTAAATATGAGCCAGCAGTGTGCAGCCGCCGCCAAAAAAGCTAATGCAGTCCTAAATTGTATTAACAGAGGGATACAATCAAGATCAAGGGAGATACTAATGCCACTCTATAAAGCCTTAGGAAGACCACACCTAGAGTACTGCATCCAGTTTTGGTCACCACATTATAAAAAAGATGTTGAGACTCTAGAAAAAGTACAGAGAAAAGAAATCAGGATGATTAGGGGACTGGAGACTAAAACATACAACGAACGGTTGCAGGAACTGGGCTTGGCTGGTCTAGTGAAGAAAAGGACCAGGGGAGACAGGATAGCAGTCTTCCAATATTTGAGGGGCTGCCACAGGGAGGAAGGGGTCAAGCTGTTTTCCAATCACCCGAAGGCCAGACAAGGAATAATGGATGGAAACTGAACAAAAGGTTCAACCAAGAAATAAGGAGAAATTTTCTGAAAGTGAGAACAATTAACTAATAGAACAGCTTGCCCTCGGAAGTTGTGGGAGCGCCATCACTTGAGACTTTCAAGAAGAGATTGGACTGCCATCTGTTAAGAATGGTGTAGGGTCTCCTGCTTGGGCGGGAGGTTGGACTAGATAACCTACAAGGTCCCTTCCAACTCTGATTATCTCTTATCTAGTTTCCTTTTCATTGTCAATGGGATTTTTCCATGTATTTTACTGTGGACCAAAAAGAAGTCAGAATGTAAATCTGTAACCATCACTTTCCGTAGAAAACCTCTAAGAATCTGTCCCTATCATAAGTTTTTGGCTCAGGCTCCAAGTAGACCTAATCCTAATCCTAACTCTAATCCTAGTTTCACTGTCATTCTCAATGGGATTTTCCCATGGATTTTACTGCGGATCAAAAACAAGTCAGAATGAAAAGCTGTAGCTCTTACTGTCCTTAGAAAACATTTAGGAATTTATCCCTAGCACGGGTTTGTGACTCAGACTCCAAGCAGACCTAACTTTAAGCCCGTCCCTAACTCTACTAACCCTAGTTTCATTTTCATTGGCAAGGGTTTTTTCCTGTATTTTCTACTGTAGTTCACAAACAAGTCAGAAAGAAAAGTTGTCAGCATCGCTTTCCTTAAAAAAAAACCCCTCTAAAAATCTATCCCAAGCATTAGTTTTCAGCTATGGCTTCATGCTGAGTAACCCTAACCCTAGTTTCATTTCCTTTGGTTTGGGCCAATCAGCAGGGCCCTGTGAGTCCTAGTCCCACTTTAGGAATGAAAGTCAGCATGGGACTTTGAAAACCTTGACTTATAAAACTAATAAAGGCAGGATAAAAATCAAATAAATAAATAAAAATAAACTATATCCTTGTTATATAAAAGACAGCGCATATCAAAAGAAGAATTCTTCGCTAAGCTACCTAAGAATAAACTGGTTACTATTTCTTCTTTTATTGATGGGGCAAAACGGTCATCGTATAATTTTAAGCAAAAGTAGTGGAAAAAGTTATTTACAAAACAAATCAATGGCTGTGAATTTACCATCATTCAGAAAGAGTGTGTCCTGAAAGGGAGGGACAGGAGTGGGATTCAAACTTTTTTACTACTGGTTCTGTGGGTGTGGCTTGGTGGGCGTGGCAGGGGAAGGATACTGTAAAATCTCAAGTCAGAAGTGGTATTTCCAGTTCACCAAACTACTCAAAATTTCTGCTACCGATTCTCCAGAACTGGTCAGAACCTGCTGAAGACCACCTCTGAAGAGGCAGATCTTGGTTACTTACACACAAGAGCTGACTTCCTAATACTCGTGCAACTCCCATCTTAAGTTATAGATTTGATTTCAGTGAGGTTACTGCAAACAATGAGAAGAAGCTGGATCTTTGCTTCCAGTTTTCCAGCTAATGTTTTTGAATACCGTTGCAAATTACGAAATTTAATTAGACAGAAAACTGCCGGGAAGAACAAAGAGGGTGGTATTATCTTGGTATCTTTTCTGAAATTAGTTTTTTAGAGGAAATTTGCCATATTAATCATTTAAAAATATTTTTGATCACTGAATTATTAGTTTCCCCTCCAGCCCAGCCTGTTTTCAGGTATTCACTGCTATAGGTGATTGCCTCTTAATTACTACATGGATGCCTTCTATTCATTCGCATTAATTCATGTCTTCTGGCAAAGTCCCAAATGGCAGCTTTGCCCTATATCTTCTAATTACTTCTATAATTGAATTTGCCCACTTTTCCTAACCTATTTTTTTAAACTGACTGTGTTTGTTCATGGTTTATTGTGTCTTTTTTGTGTTAGCTCTCAGCAAGCAGAATGTACATTGATTCTTTCTTCATTTCTCATTAATTTTCAAGAGCTGGGCTGTACGTCTATTTTTTCTGCCTGTCAGGTATATTGCTAGTTCAAAAAAAAGGTGGGGGGAGGAAAAAGAGAAAGAGAGAGAGAGAGAGACTCTTATTATTAAAGGTTAGGTAAAATAGACTGAAGTTAATTAATTCATTGGCAACTCTGAGCCAATTACTGAAACCTCTCTTATTTATATTCTTGTTAACAAGACAGGAATGAGAAATAACTGTTAAAGGCATATTCAGGTACTGGACAAACCTCTCTAGAACTTAAGCATTTAGTTCTCTTAATAAAAAAAATATGATTCCAAATCAGAGGTTTACTGCTCAATTGCCAAATCAATTGTGAGCTGTTAGAGGATTTCCATGCACAACACATAGAAAACCTTGAGATTTTCCAATCCATATTATTTACACCGAGGCATGGCTCTTGTCAATGAAAAACAGACCCGTTGTTAGCTAAACTTGCAGATGTAACTAATAGGACAGGGAAGAGGAACCTCTGCTAAGTGATACTTGAAAAATGTTTTTATCCCCTAGTAACATTTATAGAGAAAAGAGAATTGTCCTTGTCTCCATCTTTGCCACCTGCTCCTCAGTAATTGATGGGTTTCTTTGGAGAACACAGTTGAGAATGGCATTGCTGGGTGGATTCTCCCAAGAGATGCAATCCCTTCGTAGGAACCAGTGGGGCCCAATCCACTACATTTCATGTAAATGACTTAATTGAATGTCAATGTTTGGTCTTTTGGAATGTGACTATTGGGCGAAGGAATCAAAACCATCCATAAGGCTGCAGTATGGAGCCCATACACAAGTACATTAAGCCTACACACAAGAATCTGGTCAATTGAAGCTCAACACATAATTGGTGCCAGTAAGAGTCAATGGAATTCAGAAGGGCTTGGACTTGGGAGCGCTTGTGGAAATGCAACGACTCCAAGCTTATGATGCCTTTAACTCTGCCCCTGTTCCCCCAGCACTACCTGCTCTTCTCCTACATCAACTTTCAGAATATTTTCCTTCAAAACCAAAGGTGGGACTCGGATCAGAAATGTGTTGTTCACTAGATTTGAAATGATTTTACAATGTAATTGTGTCCCAAAGTTGCTTTTTCAAGAGGCAACTGGCCTTTCTGTTTGTTTTTTCCTCTGAAGACATTTTGCTTCTCACCCAAGAAGCTTCTTCAGCTCTGACTAGATGGTGGGGAACAGTTCCAAGAAGGCTCCACACCCATTTATGTTACTCCGATGACCCCAATGACACAGTGAAATCTCCAAGTGGCCTCAATGACTCGCTAAAAGAATGCAAATGACCAAGCTGTCTGCAAGGGGTATAAATTCTTCCATTCCCCACCATCCAGTCATAGCTGAGAAAAACATGACCTGGACACCTGAGAATCTCCATGAATAAATGTAATTGTATGTGTGTGTGTGTGTGCATATGATGATGATAATGTTATCCATTCAGTCATGTCTGACTCTTGGCAATTTGATGGGCCAGGTCTCTCCATATCTTCCTATCTTGCACTATTCCTTTGAGTCGTTGTATGATCTGGCTGGTGTCAGCTTTGATTATGTCCAGCCACCATGTTCTTCTCCCCCTCCCCCTTTATCATTTTTATTTTATTATATAAAATATAAAGAAGAAAAGAAAAAATAAGAAATTAGGAGCAGGGGAAAAGGGGTGTGAGATGCAAGGGGACAGAAAAAAAAGAAAGAAAAGGGGGCAATGACTTTCATCTCTTCTTAGCACAGTACAAGCTAAAACAAGTTTTGAAAGATAAAACAAGATAAAACTAGTTTTTTTTCCTTCACAAGTACAAATTCCAGAAGTGATATCCAAATGAAAACTTATTTTCTTCATTGAATAAAATAATCAATTTAACCATTCCTGCTTTATCTTCCTTGCTATGGAAATAATGTGTATTTCTATTTGCACTTGGTAATATTTGTGAGTGGTCACCATTTTTATTTACAAAATTTATTGTATTCTTTCAAATTCTTTGGCATTACTGAAAAAAGGGACCCCCCCCATTTTCACCCTTTTTTCCCTTCAAAGTACTAAACTTTTTTTTAAAAAAAACACCAGCTGTACCAGCCACCATGTTTTTTGATGGCCTGGTTTCCTTCTACCATTGACTCTCCCCAACATAATTGCTTTCTCCAGTGAATTCCCCCGCATGATGCGGCCAAAGTAAGCGTGAAGCAGTTTTGTGATTTTGCCCTCTAGTGACATGTCTGGTGTTATATGCTTCATACTTGCTTGTTGTTGTGTTTCCCCAAAAATACAACCTACCCTGAAAATAAGTCCTAGCTTGATTTTTACACATGCACCCAATATAAGCCCTACCCTCAAAATAAGCCCTAATTAAGACCCCACCCATGCCAGGGTACATGGGTAAAAATTAAGCTAGAGTGGGGATGGGGAAGTGGAGCTGCCCTACGACTTACCTTCGGACAGTTACAGCCAGGCCTCACACATCCCAACACCTGCCTTGCCAGGCCATTTTTTCTGCAGCTAGCAAGGCTTTCCTGAAGGCCTCTGCAGCCGATAACAGAGCTCCGGATAGATCTGGAGCTCTGTTATCTGTTTCAGAAGCCTTCAGGAAAGTCTTGCCAGCCTGAAAGTGAAAAGGAGGCCGGGGGTGAAAAGCGCAAGTGATGTAAATCGTTCTCTCCCAAAATAAGACCTGGTGCCTTTTTAGGTGACAAAAAATATAAGACAGGGTCTTACTTTTGGGAAAACATGGGTAGTCACCTTTGCTGTTTAGGGAATACAGAGAAGCCTTCTCCAGCATCATAGCTCAAATGAATGATTTCCTTCCTGTCTTGCTATTTTTAAGATCCAGTGTATGCCTCTATAATAATCATTTCTGGATAATATTACTCACATTACACTCTTAACTGACTCCCACTTGTTAATTCATATTTTCTTTTTATTAACAATGAAACATTATTCAATTCCCTTAAGTCTCTTTCTGATTCAGAACTTCAATCCACAACACTATGAGCAGTTCATGGTTTGGACCTTCTGGATTCAACATTATTCAGACTATTCATTCTTCTATTTATTCTTACATTACTCATTCAACTCACCCAGCCTCTTAACTCTCAACCTCTAACTGACATTTTAAATGGGGTTTCTTCTCGGTAGATGCTCTCCAGCAAGGGCAGTTAGATCATTTCCACTCCTTCTCATGAATACATGGCATTAAGCATTGAAAACAGTACCATTCTTTTTTAAGACATTCTTTTTAATTTACATTAAAATTACAGATGTTTCAGATTCAGAAATATAAAGCATTTTAAGAAGATGAAATATCACAATAATCCAAAAATTGCAATAATAACGGAGTTCTGGGTTTACCAATAGGTGGTTAGCAAGGTGAACTGCTGTGGCACAGTGTTTAGAGCGTAATACTGCAGGCTACATCTGCTGACTGTCTGCAATTTGGCAGTTCCAATCCCACCAGGCTCAAGGTTGACTCAGCCTTCCATCCTTCCGAAGTCGGTAAAATGATGGCTCAATTTGTTGGGGCAATATGCTGACTTTGTAAACCGCTTAGAGAGGGCTGTAAAGCACTGTGAAGTGGTATATAAGTCTAAGTGGTATTGTTGTAACAGCTAGCCTAACATGGTTTTCCTATTTGTCCATCCATTCCATGCATATTATCTTATCAGATAGCCCAGTATAGGTAGTCCTCAATTTATGATCATAACTAAACCTGTCATTACATATGTATTATGACCCAGGTCAGCTAGGCAGAGGCAGACTTCTGTAAAGTCCTTTTTGCTGTTCCACAACAAATAGCCAGTGAAGCTCCACCCTAAACTTTCCTGAAGGCAGCCATCCACTGTCAGTGTAACCCAAGCCCACAAACTAAGGCCTATGGTCTCCAGAGCCGATTCACAAAGGCAAAGAGGAAGTTCCTAATCCAAAACAAGGTATAAGTCCACAAGGCAAGATGCAGAGTTTGCAAGCAAGGTTCAGAATCCAAAACACGACTCAGGACAGAGTTTTCCCAAGGCGGGGGAAGTGCATCCCAGAACAAAACAATTGTTCCTGACAAAGGCACCATCCTCTGGCCTCTGCTTAAATCAACTTAAGCCAGGTGTTCCTTGTGAGGAGGAGCAGGGCAGCCTCCTGGCCAGCAGCTTCGCAGATCTCCTTTGAGCTTTCCTCTGCTCCACTCTACGTGCCCTTGGATCGAGTGGAGGAGGCAGCTGTTCCTCACCGGAGGGAATCTGCTGCGTCTCATCACCTCTGCTTGTCTTCAGCTGATCCTCCCTTTTGTTCATAATGAAAGGCAGCTCCCTGTCTGGTCAATCCTCTCCCCAATAACAGAGGGCCTGGGATAGCATTGTCCTCATCCCCTGGATTCTCCAGACATTCCAAGGGAGATGTGCCATCCCTGTTAGAAGGTCCCAGTTCCAACTCTTTCTCCTTCCAAACCGGGATCTGATTGGGCCATGACAATAAGAGAACTGATATCACATCATTTTTTGTGGTAGCCATTTTGTCAACTCTGAGGTGAACCTGGCTGAAGCCACCTTGTGCTGCCTCACAGTTGCCACGAAGTCTGAGAGAGGGAAAGGAGGGGGGAAAGTAGACAGCCCAGCTAAAAGTCAAAATAAAAAGTTTCCCTGTGGGAACCAAGGTCATCGTAACAGGTCACCTTGGTTGTCCCAAGGGTGATATTTTTTCAAGAGGCAATTGGATTTTCTAGTTTTCTTTGAAGACGTTTTGCTTCTCATCCAAGAAGCTTCTTCAGCTCTGTGTGTTCCACTCTCTCTTTCAAAACCTCTGAGGTGACGAAGCTTCTTGGATGAGAAATGAAAAGTCTTCAAAGAAAAACCAGAAAGTCCCATTGCCTCTTGAAAAGGAGGGGAAAAAAAAACACCTTTGGGGTAACTTAAATGGTTGCTAAGCAACTAGTCATAAGCCAAGGACTATATTTTGGGAATTATAGGCAAAGATGTTGCAATAGAGGCTGTGTGATAACTTGTAAATGTGAGGTGGTTGCCAAGCGCCCAAAATATGACCATGTGATTGTGGGGACAAGACAAGAGTGGCAACCATCACTTTGTAGACAGGTCATAAATACTTTTTTAAAGAGTTCATCGTAAATTTGAATAGTTGCTAAATGATAATTAATACAGCGTACAATTCAATAAAAATAGGATACAAAGAACCTGGAGATATTAATTGCATTGGGGATATTGTCAGAGATGCAAGGGGACTCAATAAAAGTGATACTCTATCTGAGAAAACCTGGTAGCCAAGCATTTAGACGGCAGGGGTGTCTTCAAAAATTATCTCCATGGATGAGCAGGTTAATTCGTTTGGGTCTCTAGTGTCAACTTTATGAAATCTGTTTGAGATGTATCACTAAACTTGTAACAGCTCCCTGACCTGGAGTTGGCAAGCCTTAAAAGGTTTTCCCAGTAAGATCAATAGGAGTTTCAGAAACAAGAAATCCAGATTTATTTAGCCTGTACATATACCATGCATTAATCAAACTATTCCATGTTTCTTTGGAGGAAATTAGTGGGGAAAAAATTACCAGCGGAGATCATTGAAAGCTTACTAAAAAATAAATGCAAATGCAAATCAATATAAATCTGATGGATATATTGATGTCATGTTATAAAATTAAATTATTATCACTTTTTCAGTTTTGTAAAAATAAGAAAAAGGGATATTAAAAATATTCACAGAACAACTTTTTAAACTTGTTCAGGTATTATAAACACAGGCTTTCTTTCTTCCTATAAAAATTGAAAGAAAGAAAGAAAGAAAGAAAGAAAGAAAGAAAGAAAGAAAGAAAGAAAGAAAGAAAGAAAGAAAGAAAGAAAGGAGGGATGGAGGGAGGGAGGAGGGAAGGAGCAGACAATCAAAGATAAAAGGGTGGAAAGAAATAAAATAAAATACAAGGTGACAAAATATGGAATTTACATGCATTATAAAATTAAAGTTTTCAGTAATTTACTAATTAGTTTTAAGGAGCTGAATATATTACGTTGCTATATAAAATTAGAAGTTACTGTAGATTTTATTCAAGTTACTATTTTGATTTTACATGTTAAGTATGGAGCATGGGCGAGAAAGAATGGAGACGAGCCTCTAGAATGGTGAACTTCAACTCTTTATTTACATAGTGACTGCTCAAACTCCATGGCAGTTATAGCCCTCCTTATATAGGCAACCCAATAACTATTAACCAACAACAATCTAGGAGCGCTAGCTCCCTTAACCAATAAGAACGCTCCGTTAATGGCCAATCGGATTCCCCGGAACGGGCCAATCTGTTCCTGCCGTTAATAGCCAATTAGAAGTGCAGGGCCAGAACCCTGCACTTGACTCCAAGCTTAAGATATCTTTAGTAAGGCCTATGCATTCACAACACCCCTTCCCCCTGGCTTCTGATTACAGGGCGCAGTTCCATAGTCCTTTAGGTACGGTTGCTTTATTAGTCTTTTTGATTTTCACTGTGTGTTTTGCATTTGGCTGCAATCTCACTGAGGTAGATCGTTGTTTGTCGACGGGGTTGCCTCTGGTTCAGAGTTCACGTTTCCGTCGTCGCCAATATCTTCGGCAACTCCCTGAAGTGAATCTATTCCCTTCTCTAGTTCCAATTCCTTTGTCTCTATTCTGCCATCATTCCCTTCGAACAGGTTTTCTTCTAATTGAAATTCGTCTTCTTCCGTATCTCCCCCCCCCCTCAGTTTGGTCATAAGGGAGTTCAGAATTGCCCGACCGGAGCCGTGATCGTAATTGATCGATATGGCATTTCCATAGTCTATTGTCAAGGCATTGTACAAGGTAGGATCTCGGGCCGGTTACACGAACTACTGTCACCTCTACCTACAGCGGATCGCTCGATAGGTTTTTTGCGTATACCAAATCGCCTACCTGGAAGGCACGACATCGGCCGCTGGATCCTAGTGCTTTTTCCGGTTCATAAGCTGGGTGTAACCGGTCGAGGTGGGAGCGGAGTTTTCATCCCATTAGCAGTTCGGCGGAAGTTTTGTTGGTGATGCTTTGAGGTGTGATGTGTTGTAGAAAAAGGATTTGGTTGATTTTGTCATCGATGTTATCGTAGTCTAATTTCTGCAAGGTTTTCTTAACAAATTGGACCATGCACTCAGCCCTGCCATTGGTCGCAGGGTGCGCAGGCGAGGTGAGCGCATGTCGGATGCCGTGGTCAGCCAGGTACTGCTCGAAGGAAAGCGTGGTAAATTGGGGCCCGTTGTCGGATACCAGAACATCTGGTAATCCGTGGGTTGCAAACAGTCTTTCAAATTTTTTGATAACCGCTTCAGTGGTTGTGTTTATCATGCGGTGAATCTCGAGCCAATTCGAGTAGGCGTCGACAGTTAGAAGAAAGGTGTGGCCTTTGGTCGGCCCCGCAAAATTCAGGTGAATACGGGACCAGGGTCCTCGTGGTGTCTCCTATTCGGTAGGGATGGCTTTTGGTGGGGCATTGCTCACTTCCTGGCATCTATGACAAGCTTTAACCCAATTTTCGATTTGCTTGTCGATGCCTGGCCACCATGCGTAGCTTCGTGCGAGAGCTTTCATCTGCACGATACCGGGGTGGCCATCGTGCAAGGTTCTCAGTGCTGCTTTTTGGAGTCATTCTGGGATAACGACTCTATCGCCCCAGATGACACAGCCTTTTTGAGAGAACAACTCCGTTTGTCGAGTCTTGAATGGTGTGAAGTCATCTGATGATTGGTCCAATGACCATCTGCGTTCTACTCAGCCTAGGACTCGCACCACGTCTGGTTTCTCTCGCGATATCTCGAGCGGTTAGTGGCGGTGAGTGGAGTGTTTCAATTTGTAACGGGGTTACCGTTGGTGCGGGATCGTCGAGAGTCTCTGGAAGTGGTGCTCGGCTCAATGCGTCGGCGTGGGGAATGGCTTTCCCCAGGTGGTATTGCAGCCGATAATTATAAGCAGCCAAAAATTCTGTCCAGCGAGTCATCCTGGGGGATAATATGTAGGGAGTCGGCTTATCTCCAGCTATTATCCCCAATAACGGTTTATGGTCAGTCACGATAGTAAAAGGCCAGCCATACACGTACTCGTGAAATCTTTTAATGGCCGATACAATTGCAAGGGCTTCTTTATCGATTTGGCCATAATTTCGCTCAGTTTTTGAAAGTGTCTTTGAAAAATATGCAACAGGGGCTTCGTTACCATTAGGCAGTACATGGCTCAGAATGGTGCCTACTCCGAAGGGCGAAGCATCACATATGATATTTAACGGCAAAGTCTCATTGTACTGCATGAGTACAGAGTCAGAAGTCAGTAGTTTTTTTACATTACGGAACGCCTGTTCTTCTTTATGACCCCATAACCAATTTGCTTTCTTGTCTAGCGACAGTTGCTTTATGTGGTAGAAATACATTATAAAAGTTGATGAGGCCTAGGAACGCCTGGAGATTGGCCTTGTTCCAAGGCCTGGGAGCGTTTTTTATTGCTCTTAATTTACTGTCGGTAGGGTGAATACCCTGACTCTCAATTAGGTACCCTAAAAACTCAACACTATCTGTACACAATTTACACTTATTCCTTTTGCACCTTAAGACCGGCGTCTTGGAATTTTTGTAGGACCAATTTTAAACGATCCCATAAGATTTTTTTTGTAGGTGCAGCAATTAATACATCGTCAAAGTAGGGGACCACGCCTTTAATCCCTTGTAGTAGCCTCTCTATAAGGCTCTGAAATATCCCCGGGGCTACACTGACTCTGAATTGGAGCCGGGTACATTTAAAGGCACCTCGGTGCATCACAATCGTTTGTGCCTGTGCCGTCTTTTCATCAACAGGTAATTGCTGATATGCCTGAGCTAAGTCTAATTTGGCGAAGACTTTTCCGCCCCCAAGGGAATGGAGGAGATGCTGCACCACCGGCACCGGATATGCATTTTGCTGTAGGGCATGGTTCAGGGTGGCCCGGTAGTCCCCACAAATTTGGATTGAACCATCCGGCTTAATGGGTGTTACGATTGGGGTTTCCCAGGGAGAGTGATTGGTAGGTTCTAGCACCCCCTGAGCTATTACTTTATTGAGTTGTTCATTGATTTTCGGCTTTAAGGCAAACGGAACTCGACAAGGCTTAAGGCGGATGGGAGCTATCTTTAGATTAAGGCTGAATGATATTGGGGTCCCCTTGTACTCGCCTAATTTTTCCGCGAATACGTCCTTGAATTCATAGATGAGGTCCTCCTCCCAGTCACTTCCGCTGACCCGGTTTATGCCTGCCACTTCAATGCCAAGTGGCGTGAACCATTGGAGACCTAGCAGACTAGGCCGATCTTTGTCGATCACAGTTAGCAGTAAGTACGCTGTGTGCTTCTTGAATGAGACTCGGACTCGGCAGGAACCAACAACAGGGATTCGATTCCCTTGATAGTCCTTAAGAATAAGTTTTTGGAAGTGGAGGTCTTGGTGCTGGATCGTGAGGATGAGTTGCTTGAGGGTCTTCCAGGACACCATCGAGAGGGACGATCCTGAGTCGACTTCCATGTGGCAAGGCTGGTTCTCGATGGCCACTGTAATTCGGATTTTCTTGGCATCCAAGGCAGAAGCGTGATCGATAGTGATAGTATGGTGAGCCTCTTCTCACTGCAAAACTCGGTTTCTGTAGGAATGGTTTACTGGTTCTTGCCTTACAGGACGGTTTCCTGTCAATTGGCGATAGTTAGCCCCTTTTGAGGTCTGGCCGGGTCCTTGTAAACTTCGGCAAACCTGTCCGATGTGGCCTCTCTTCCCGCACTCATGGCAGAGCGTGTCGCGGAATTTGCATTTGGACCTGGCATGGTTGGCTCCACAGCCAGCGCAAGGGCGTAGGGACTTTGGGTGGTGGTCCCGGTTGAACCGAAGTCGATGGACCTCTTCTTCGTCACTGTCTGATGACAAAAAGAGGTCCTCGTGGTGTGTTGTTGAAAGCTGCCCTTCTGACTTGGATAAAATTTCGCTTGTCGGTTGGTGTACCGGAGCACGGTTGCGGCGTAATTGTGCAGCCGACTTCCTGGTTGCTTCTGCTGCAGTAGCATCGGCGATGGCATCGGCAAGGCTGATGTCGCCTTTCACCATCAGCTTGCTCTGCACGCTTGGTGCATCTAATCCCAGAACTATTCGATCTCTCAGTGCCTCTTCCAAATCGGCGAATCCGCAGAGGCCTCCCAGGTTTCGGAGGTCTGCTATGAAGTCGGCGACGCTTTCTCCTTTTTGCTGGTTTCTCTGATAGAACTCGTGCCGTCTCACGAGCGTGGGCATGGTCGGTGCGTAATGAGCTCTTAGTAGGGGTTCAAGGTCGTCCCAATCCATCGTCTTCACTTCGGTAGGTTTGGCTAGTGCTTTAGCCATCTTAAATATGGTTAGACCGCAATGCGTTAGGAATACCACCTGTTTCTTCCCGGCTGTGGCATCCTTTAAATTGTTAGTTTCCAAAAACATTTGGAAACGATCCATGTAGGACTCCCAGTCCTCTTGCACTGGATCGAACGGAGCGGGTGGTACGACGCCGCTGGACATGGTTCCGTCGTGTAGCGCTGTCAGCCACATGCTCGGTGTTTGTTCTTAGTTCAGTCGGCTCCATATCCCACCTTCGTCGCCAGTGTTCAGTATGGAGCATGGGCGAGAAAGAATGGAGACGAGCCTCTGGAACGGTGAACTTCAACTCTTTATTTACATAGTGACTGCTCAAACTCCATGGCAGTTATAGCCCTTCTTATATAGGCAACCCAATAACTATTAACCAATTACAATCTAGGAGCGCTAGCTCCCTTAATCAATAAGAACACTCCATTAATGGCCAATCGGATTCCCCGGAACGGGCCAATCCGATCCTGCCGTTAACAGCCAATCAGAAGTGCAGGGCTAGAACCCTTCACTTGACTCCAAGCTTAAGATATCTTTATTAAGGCCTATGCATTCACAACGTTACAGGTCCTCTAAAGCTAGAACATGTAAAATTTATATTAAGAGAAACCCTTTGTTTCATAAGTTTTTGTCTTAAATATGTCTAACTTCTGTCAGGTTTCTAAGTGTTCCCTCTTGTTTTTGCAGTAATGCTGTATCTCTTAACTGAAAATATTAAACTATATCTTGATAGTGAATCTAGCCATTTCAAAAAGAAAGTTTCAAAGATTTTATCTTTGTCTTATTGATATTCAAATCTTGCAATTTATAAATTCTGTTATCTCTTCACTGAGCAAATTGCTTTTTCAAATATAGAGAGAACTTTTTTTTTAAAGGTACAATTCAGTGAATAGGGTTCCTTCAAGCTTCATATCAATACTTTGTTTCTGCAATCCTGAATGTATAAAATATTTTTTCGGCTGTCCAATTGCTAATCCATTGATACATAATTCAAAAGAACGTGAGCACAAAGAAAAACTAATCTTTCAGAATAAAACTAATATGGGATATTGTTTGGCCAAAAGAGATCCATTATACACGATCACCACATCTGGCCACAATTAAGTGAACCTATCTGTTTTTTTCCTGAATATATTGGGTTGCTTTTTTCTTCCTTTCCTTCTGATTCTTGTTTTTATTTGCATTTAAAATAAAAGACACTTTTTAAAATATTGCAGGTGAAAAGAAGGAGTACAGATGAGTTTCTACTACTTCTAGAAGCCAAGTTACAAGGCAAAGCATTCAGCTGCTCATCTGTCCATTTTGTAAGTGATTTAATTTTTCAATTTCAATTATTCTGTCAAAGCACACAGAAAGTTCATGTTATAAAGTGAGACAGAGCCAAGAAACTGTGAGTTAGAGCTTCTTTTGAAAGTTAATGCAATGTTGTTATGTTCATTTCCAGAACTGTCTCTGAAATGGGATATGCTAAGCCTACAAAATATTCCAACTTTCTTATCCAATGTAATAATAATAATAAAAAAAATTGTAGCTCAGAGTTGAACTGCTCTTGGTGCTCTGTGAGGCTTGGTTATTTTCTTGCAGATGTTTCATTACCCAGTTAGGTGATATCATCAGTCTTAGTGTTGCCCAACTAGTAGGGTAATGAAACCTCTGCAAAGTAAACAACCAAGCTCAGAGAGCATCAAAGACTTTACTTATCCAATCTCTCGGAATATTAGGTGGTGTTTTTTTTTTTTTTAGAAAAATGTAGGTTTGAACTTGAATGAAATAGCAGGAAAATTTATTGAGGCTAAGACTCAAATGTCTGCATGAACTGAAAGAAGTTAAGAGACATGTTTTTCTTTCGCATTTCTTCTGGTTACTGATCTTTGAGATGAAGCAATATGGAACTTGTTTCCTGTATTGCAGTACTAAAGAAGTATTTAGAAAGAGACCATGCCTGCCTCTGCTTTGAAAAAATGCTTTAAAGCATGAGCACATCTTTTGTCCGAGCCTATCCTAAGATGTGCCTGCATTAATAAGTCACATTAGACATGCTACTGTTTTAATGAGTCAACTCATTTGCTGTAGCCCTGGTCATCTAAACCAAGAGGATCTTGATAGGGGTGGCAAGAAATTGTAAAAGGACAGACTACAAGATTATTGAACAGATTATATCCAGCCTTTGGCACTTACTATAGTACACAAGATTAAAAAGAAGGCAGTTTGAAAAACATTGAAACCTTATTGGAGGAGAAGTCTCAAACCCTCTCCTCAGACAGAAATCTAACTTAATATAAATTACGTGGATAAATTATGTGCATGGGAACCAGAGCTTTATCTGCAAAACCTAACTTTCTCTGAGAACAGCATTTTTTAAAGCTAGATCCAATATGTTCTTCCATCAGCACTACTCCTAGACAGCTTTAATAAAATCCCCACAACAGAGTGCATTTGTCCATGTGGTGATAAGGAAGTTGAAAACCATTTTACATGTATTATTATGTTGTAAATTTTATAGGGACATAAGGTCTATTTATATTTTTCCTCTAATAGATAAATTCTCAGGGATATCAGACAAATTTTATCTGAATTATCTTCTCTAGGATTTTAAATCTGCTATTACCTGTGCAGTAGGTAAGAAGGCTAAACTGAATGTAAACTCTATCAGCAAATATGCTTATTTCCTATGCTTTTTCTAATAAGATTTTGAAGACTTCACTATCTGAGTGCAGTGCACCATATATTCAAGGAAATATTTTTCTATTTGCTGCTCACTTATTGTAAGAGGAGGGCCAAATTCCTTCAAGGATCATCAGTTAGAGCCAAAAATCAATCATGAATGGACTTGAAACAAGCAAGCAATGAGTAACCAAAAGTAACCAGAATTGTCTTATTTGCCACCCTTCTGATATATCCATTTTCTCTAATAATTTCTCATTTGCGTCTCACTGACTTGTTTACATGATACATTTAGCCTGGTTACTGATTTAATCCTTTTTCAGAGACTGTACAATATAGTGAATTAGGCAATCACATGAACTGTGCTTATACAAAATACTACACACACACAAAGCAAGGTTTAAACAAACCAAGCCTGACAAATACAGCCACTAAGTCTTTACATTTCTTGTTTAAACATTTCTTACACACTCAGATCTTCAATTCTTTGTAACCTTGTGTCTCTTTCAAAGAAGCAGCCACTGAAAGATGGGTAGCATTTATCAAAGGCCTGGACCTATCATTTGTAGTCAGCAGTTAAGAGAGCCAGTCTGGTGTAGTGGTTAAAGCATCGGGTGAGAAACAAGACCAGAGGTGGTATTCAGCAGGTTCTGACCAGTTCTGGAGAACCGGTAGTGGAAAGGTGGAGTAGTTCAGAGAACCGGCAAATCCCACCTCTGACTGCCCCCGCCCCCATCTATTCTCTGCCTCCTGAGTCCCAGCTGATTGGCTGGGTCTTCTTTTGTTGCCCTGCACAAAGAACGGAGCTGGAAAGCAGGTTAGTGGGGTGGGGAGGGAATGGGGATTTTACAGTATCCTTCCCCTGCCACGCCCACCAAGCCACGCCACACTCACCAAGCCACACCATGCCCACCAACACAGAACCAGCAGTAAAAAAAATTGAATACCACCACTTGCAGGAGACCATGAGTTCTGGCCTTGCTCAGCCTTCTATCCTTCTGAAGTCGGTAAAATGAGGACCCAGATTGTTGGGGGCAATATGCTGACTGTGTAAACTGCTTAGAGAGGGCTGTAAAGCACTGCAAAGTGGTATATAAATCTAAGTGTTAATGCTATTGCTATTACATACCAAGTTACCTGGGTGACCTTGGGCCAGTCAGTCTCTCTCAGACAAGAGCAAACCACTTCTGGAAAAATCTTGCCACGAAAACTGCAGGGACTGTTCCAAGATGCCCCTGAAATTTTCCATCCAGTCCCTGGATAGCAACTAATCAAGAAGAGAAGCAATTTAGAACTAAGGAGAAATTTCCTGTCAGTTAAGACAATGAGTGGAACAAGTTTCCTCCAGAAGTTGTGAATGCTTCAACATTGGACGATTTTTAGAAGAGATTGGACAACTATTTGTCTCAAATGGTATAGGGTCTCCTGCCTAAGCATGGGGTTAGACTAGAAGACCTCTAAGGTCCCTTCCAACTCTGTTACTCTGCTCTAAGTTGCCAGGAGTCAAAAACTGACCTGAAGACACCCTTCAAAAAGATGCCTTCAAAGCACAATAATATATTCAGCTACTTAAGCACTTGTAAGCTATTTAAGCTGCTTGAGGATTTGTTTTTGTCAGTGTCCTTACAAATGTAAATAAAATTACTGAGATAGTTGCCTGAAAGGAAAGAAAAATGTTAAGGTTTAAATGAGCTGAGGAATCTTAATGCTGCATTGGAAGGTGAACAAGAAGTCAGATGAATTTTCTCAATAGAATCTCCTGCAACAAAAGAGCAACAACTAGAAGGTCATGATTTATTATTGGGTTGGCATGCTTTTTTATGGTATAAGGGAACTAAATCACAGGGTTATTTTAGAAGGCATTATATACGGGAATCGTTATGGTTGAATTGGGAGAAAATTAAGAAACAATGTTATTTGAAAATTCCAGTTTGGTTATCAACTATTGAAGCTTTTTCGTATCCTATAACTTATAAGAAGGAACAAACAGTTAGATATGGGGAAATATTGGATGAAAAGGATGAACTTAAAACGATGCAAAATTTAGAAGAACAAGGTATAAAGATGAATTGGTTTTCATATGCGCAAATACATGCAAGGTATCTTAAAGATTCTAAAATAGAAGGATTTTATGATAAATTGACTGACTTAGATAGGATTTTGACAGGTATTGATGAAAAAGTGATTAAAAAACTATATAGTTATTTGTTGGAAATTAAATTAGAGGAAGAACAAGTTAAAGAAACAATGATTGCTTGGGGGAAGAATTTTGGATATGAGATTGATTTAGAGAAATGGCAAAAATTGTGGTCATAAAATTATAAAATGACAATGTCAACAGCATATAAAGAAAATTTGTATAAGATGTTTTACAGGTGGCATTTCCCCCCGACAAGAATAGCAAAAATGTTCAAGAATAAATCTGAAAAGTGCTGGAAATGTCATCAGATACCTGGCTCATATTACCATATGTGGTGGACTTGTGAGGAGGCCAGGAAATACTGGACTAGAATTCGCATATGGCTGGAAAAAATGACAAAGAAACACATAGATTTGAAACCAGAGATTTTTTTATTGGGAATTGTACCTGATATATATAATAAAAATTTAAAGTATTTGATTGTAAATGTATTAACAGCGGCTAGGATTGTATTGGCTAAACATTGGAAAAGTGAGAAAATACCATTAGAGGAAGAAATTGTTAAGAAAATATTGGAATGTGCTGAAATGAGTAGATTGACATTTGAAATTAGAGAACAAGAAGATAAACAATTTTATGAAGTTTGGGATCTTTTTATCTATGGTTAGATAATACAATATAATAATAGAATATTTAGAAATTTAGGAAATAATGAATACATAATTTTTCTTGGTTTTGATAATTTTTTAGAATATTTTATTAAGATAGATTTGGTATGATTCTATGATTTGTTATAGAATAATTTAACTTAATTATAGTTATCTCACTTAAATATGAATTAGTAAAATTATAGTCAAATGATTGTTCAATAATGATATTGGGATATTTTAGTGATGATTGATAATGTGAGTTATTATGTAATATAATTATTCTGATGACTATGAAATGGATGTACAAAAGGGAGTGGTAAACCAACCGATACACTGTAAATTTATGAAGAATGATGTTTTTTTTTATGTTATGTTTTATGTCTTATATGTTTTTTGGTTGTTGTTAAAATCAATAAAACTTTTATCAAAAAAAAAAAAAGAGCAACAACTGAGAAACCATCGTCTCTAGGACCTGCATTATCTGGGGGGGGGGGAGGGAGGATCAAAAGGGGTAGAATGGTTAATGTTGCTTCACAACCACCACTTTGTCCATTTTTTGATTCTCCTCCCATTGCTCTGAGCTTCAGAGTTAGAAGGCTCTTTGAAAAAGCCTTCAAAGATGACATTGAACCAACTGCTAGACACGTGGGGTTGTGAAGGCATTCTACCAGGTACTGAGGTTCAAAACCATGGAAAATCTTATAGTCAAAACAGCTACTTTGGATATAGCTTAGAAAGACTTGCAGGGATGGCGTGTTGTACAACAAGGTTACATAGGATATTAAGTTTGAGTCTGGGTTAGGGACTTCTGTTCTCACTGTGAGTTGTGTGTGGGTGTGGGTGTGCACAAATGGAGGCTCAGCCAATCTCATTGTACACATGTTGTACTCTGACAATAAAGGTAATAATAATAAATGAACTGGGAGCCAGTGCAAACCAGAATTGGCTGGTATAATATGTTCTAGCTGCCTGATCCTAGTTATAACTTTTCCCCCACCAGTTTTTTCCAAACTGCCTTCAAAGAGAACCTGAGGTATGACAATCTCGAATTTGGTTTCTTCGACATCCCCTCCCCCCTCAGTTTGAGAGTCACAGGAGTTGCGGGAACTGGGTTGTAGCCTAGAGCGAAGCTGATCTATATGGCGTTTCCATATTTTTCCATCCCAGGTTTGCACATGGTAAGATCTGGGCCCGGTGGTTTGAATTATGGTTGCTTTGACCCATAATGGTTCGCCGGAGAGGTTTTTAGCAAAAACTAAGTCGCCTACCTTGAACTCGCAGCATTTTCTGCTAGATCCACAGGGTTTCTCTGGCTTGTAGGACGGGTGGAGCCGGTCGAGGTGGGAACGGAGCTTGCGTCAACAGTTCAGCTGGTGTCTTGTTGGTGACACCGTGCGGAGTGATGTGTTGGAGTAGGAGTATTCTGTTTAGTTTGTCGTCAATGTCCCCATAGTCCATTTTGTGGAGACTTTTTTAACAAATTGGACCATGCGCTCGGCCCTGCCATTAGCCGCAGGGTGCGCCGGTGAAGTTAGCGCATGGCGGATACCCCGGTCTGCTAAGTATTGTTCAAACGCCAGGGCGGTGAACTGGGGTCCGTTGTCGGAGACCAGAATGTCTGGCAGCCCATGCGTTGCAAATAGCCTATTCAAGTTTTGGATGATGGACTCAGTTGTAGTATTCTTCATTTCGTGGATCTCGAGCCAGTTGGAATAGGCATCCACTGTTAGGAGGAACGTATGTTCCTTAGTAGGTCCCGCAAAGTCAACGTGGATACAGGAGCACGGCCCCCCGGGGGGTTTCCCACTCTGTTGGAGTTGCTCTCGGTGGGGCACTGCTGACTTCTTGGCACTTTAGACAAGTCTTTACCCAGGCTTCGATCTGCTTGTCGATGCCCGGCCACCACGTGTAGCTTCGTGCGAGCACTTTCATACGCCCGATGCCGGGGTGACCGTCATGCAATGTTTTCAATATTGCTCATTGTAACCGCTCTGGGATGATGACTCTGTCTCCCCATAGGATGCAGCCTTTTTGCGAAAAAAGTTCTGTTTGCCGGTTTCTGAAAGGGGTGAAGTCGTCAGGGGTTTGTTCCATTGGCCATCTTCGCTCGACCCAGCTGAGAACTCGCGCCAGGACAGGGTTAAGGTTAAATGATATCGGGGTCCCCTTGTACTTGCCTAGTTTGTCTGCAAAGACGTCCTGGAATTCCTGGATGAGGGCCTCCTCCCAGTCGTCGCTTCTGGTTTGGTGAATGCCGGCTACCTCGATCCCGAGTGGGGCAAACCATTGAAGGCCTAACAAACTAGGCCGGTTGTGGTCAACGACGGTCAGTGGTAATGACGCAGTACTATTTTTGAATGATACTTGGACTTGGCTGGATCCAATGACCAGAATTTGGTTCCCCTGATAATCTTTGAGTATGATTATTTGGGCTCTGAGGTCTTGACGCCGGACAGCAGGGATTAATTGTTTAAGGGTCTTCCAGGAAACCATCGAGAGGGACGATCTTGAATCGACTTCCATCACGCAAGGCTGGTTTTCGATGGCGACCTTCACTTGGATCTTCTTTGCATCTAGCGATGAAGCGTGACCAATTGTAATGGTTTGGTGTGCCTCTTCTCATCTCGTTGAAGTGGCCAGTGTTTTATTTCTGTAGGAGTGGTTGTTCCATTGGTGGTTCAAATGTTCCCGACTCACAGGACGATTCCCTGTGGTCTGGCGGAAGTTGTTTCCCCTCTGAAGTGGGCTGGATCCTTGCTTGCTTCTACAGACCTTCCCGATGTGGCCTCTTTTCCCACAGAAATGGCAGAGCGCATCGAGGAATTTGCAGTCTGATCATGGGTGGTTTGCCCCACAACCTGCGCAATTGGTGCGGTAGTCTTTGATTCCGCTGGTGGCGTTTGTCTCATTCAGACCGGAGCCGGTTGACCTCCTCCTCATCACTTTCTGATGGCGATTCGAGGTCCTCGTGGTGGATCGCTGTTGTGTGCCTCTCTAGGCGAGGTGAGGTATCGCTGGCGAGTTGATGGAGCGGTGCGTTGGTGCGGCGCATTCGGGCGGCCGACTTCCTGGTTGCTTCTGCTGCAGTAGCGTCTTTGATGACATCAGCAAGGTTGATGTCCCCTTTTGCCATGATCTTGCTCTGTATCGTCTGGTCATCTAATCCCAGAACTATTTGGTCTCTCAGAGCTTCTTCGAGGTCTGCGAACCCACAGAGGCCTCCCAGGTTCCGGAGGTCCACGATGAAATCTGCAATGCTCTTTCCTTTCCGCTGGTCCCTCTGGAAAAATTCATGTCTTCGGACAAGCATTGGTACGGCAGGTGCATAGTGGGCCCGTAGAAGGGGCGCAAGGACGTCCCAGTCCATGGTTTTCACCTCAGCCGGTTTCGCTAGTGCCTTGGCCATCTTAAAGACGGCAGGCCTGCAATGGGTCAGGAATACTGCTCAATTTTTCCCCGTAGTGGCATCTTTCAAGTTGTTGGTCTCCAGAAACATCTGGAACCAGTCTATGTATGAGTGCCAGTCTTCTTGTGCCGGGTCAAATGGAGCGGGTGGTATGGCACCACCGGACATGTTTCCGTTGTCGATGCGCCTTCAGCCACGTGCTCTGTTTGATGCTCTGTAGTGTTCAGTCAGCTCTGATGTCTCCGCATCCCATCCTCGTCACCAGTGTTAAGTTCTGCGCATGGGTGCAAGGAACGGAGACGAGGCAAAGAACAGTGAACTTCAACTCTTTATTAATCATGCTGAACAGAGCAAAACCCTAGGGCAGCAGCAGCCCTTTTATGGGGTAGGCTGCTGACCTATTAGCCGATGAGAAACATGGAAGTGTTAAACCCTTGAACCAATGAGAGTTGGCTCATTAACAGCCAATCAGATTCCCAAGAAAGGACCAATCCGTTATCGCTATTATCGGCCAATCAGAAGTGCAGGATCAGAACCCTGCTTTTCCTTAAGGTTTGTTAAAACTTTATTAAACGCCTTTATTAGTTCATAACAATAATAATCCTAATAATTCTGGTGAAACAAGGGTTGGAATAGATGGCATTTAAGTATGGCATTCTTTAAGAATTCTGGCTAATTCAGATTGCAGAAAAACATAGCACCGATGGAATTACACAGCACTTTATTTTTATCAATGGCGTTCTACCATTAGATTCCTAAGTAAAGTAAAGTAAAGTAAAGTAAAACCAGCAAATTATGAATGGATTATTAGGTTTCTGAAGCATTCTTGAATGATTCCCAACAGGAGCAATATATGAAAATAGTGAAGAAAAACATAAAACTAATTCCATAATTTTTTTTAGCACATTGTGTATTTTAAATGCTATCAATTTCTTTATTTTAGCAATTTCACTCAAGTGTTCTATTTTCAAAACCATACTTAACCAAATTTAAACAATAGGCACCTAACTTCTCAGAAATCCAGAACATTGGTAAATTAACACCAGAAAATCATATATGTTTGCACTGGTTTATACTACTTTATGAAGTTCATGGCTTGATGGTGTGCATGAATGTGTTAGTTCCACAAACTTATTAGCTGTTTGGTTTGTTGCTTTCAATCTTTATTTATATTGATTTTTCTCAGTCATGCTCCTGTACATTTCAATATACCTGCCTGAAAATTTCATTCACTAGTAAGGTACAACAAAGAATTCACTGACACAAAAACTAAAGTCTTTCTTGCTTGCTTGTTCAAATTATTTACAGCTGATAAAAATGCTGTATCCTTTCCTTTGGAGAACATTTCTGTTATTTTTCATTTGTTTTTTTGATAATTGTAACAAATATGATTTCTCATTTAATATTCCTCAAGTTATGGTATGGAATTTTAGCATATTCCCAATCTATTCCATTGCATTGTCATGTTCTAAAACTTTAATACTGCTAGTTAAAATTTTAGTGGCCTCAGTGGCAGATTGCTACAGAGATTAAAAGCAAAGGTCAGAAGCGACTGTGGGTGATAGTTGATGATTTTGATAATGCTAATTGTATATTGTGACAGAATGAAGGTGGGAAAGAAAATACAAGTGCTTTAAAAAAAGACAAACATCCCAAATGCTGCATTTAAAAGAAGGAGAGGGGAGGTGGGTTTAAAACATCTTTGTAGTGCCCTGTCACGAATTAAAGTCATAATGATGTCTGAATTAAAAATGTCAGTTCCTGTGAACGTTGATATCTTGGTGCTTTGTTCTTCAAGTCAAAATGTGTCTATTTGATGGGCTAAAATGACAGTTTGAAAATGGGAGATGCATAAACTAAAAATAAATAAATAAAAGGAGGAAGAAGAAAGGTGCCCCTCCTGAAGACATCTCAAAAGAAGGCCATAAAATGTAGTCCTTTAAGGAGAAGACAAGCAGGGTAGAAGGCAGAATCTTTAGGATGTAACCAAGCAGCACTAAAAGGCAATGTCCATGGCCAATCAAAATTATTTCTGTAGCTTCTGGGCTCTTGCAATTCAGTCTTTACACTAGACTGGAAACTCTTTGTACTAATTGCTAGACTGTATCAGATTTTCTGGTTCAGTTCCATCCTATAATTGAGTGACAATGATGAGCATGGAAGGGGGAAAAATTTCAAACTCACCACTCCAACCAGGAAGGGTTAGAAATGGTTTCACAGAGAGCCCATCACTGCTTGGCACTAAATGCAGAGGTTAAGAAAGAATCATCTGCGTAGGATGAGAACAAGATCTTACAAATCCGTAGTACATATGCCCACTTCAAAAAAAGAAGTCAAAACAACAACAAAAAAAAAAAAACACAGCTCTTTGTGACAACAAGGAATGCTTGCAGACTGCCAATGTGCAGCTATGGTGATGATTTTGTTAATTACATGTTTCCTGTAACTGTGGATACTCAGGCTGACCTCCCATTCCTGTATGCCATTCTAAAATTACAAAATTTGAAAGCTGCCATTGTCTTGAGTAGAGATTAAATATCTGCTGGTGCGGAAATTTCCTTAACACAATCTCTAGGCATGCCTCAAATATATAGTTAAGTATAATATTATTCCTGATAGAAAAGGCAGGCATATTGTGCATTATTTGTCTTTTAGCTGACTTGACTTGGTGAATTTTTACTTTTATTTTGGTTCAATTCATTCAGTAACTGAATATTGTACAAATTATATTGTCCTCGTGCTAACATATTGTACAAACGTCCATGATGTGATTTTCATTAACTCATTCCTGGCTTGACAAAGAATTGACTTGATGGTCAATCCTTGGTTTGCAATCCTCAATCCTGTATCAGAAATATCTGGCACTGAATGCCCTGGGACTTAAAGCTCGTGTCATCCGACCTAATATTACACTGTCAACTGACAAGAATGTGAAAAGAATATCATTAGACAGATGGAACCCCAGGGATGTCTTTAAAGCTTTGAAAACTTTGAGCAAATATTCCGTTTGTTCTTCTCTCCCACTTCATTTCAAAGACTTCACACACATAGCTATACACAGACTTGTGCATGCACGCAAACACACACACACACACACACATACCTGTGAGGTATACCCACAGAATAGCAGCTGTTCTCATAGCAAAACTGAGCTTTCCACTTTCCCAGTCAACACAGGGCAAAACAGTTGGATAGTTTTCCAAATAATTTGGATCAGAGCATCCTTGTAAAACCTACCCTTAAATCAGTTCTAACCTCAGTCTTTCTATCATCAGGGCACACATTTGCCCCTCAGTTCCACCAATGCCATACATCACAGTGATTCAGCCTTTATTTCATGCTTTTTCTTCTCCTTCTATTTTGGTATATCACATTGCACCCCAATTCTTTCCATTCTCTTCCCCCCATTTTTGTACGCCGCTTTGATTGCAAGAGTTTGGAAAACCCCGATACCTCTAAGACAGAGAGAGAGAGAGAGTTTGCAAAGTTTCATGCCTCGGCCAAACAGGTTGACATCAGATAAACAAGGGCAGCAGAGTTAAGTAAAAGCTTACCTTTCCAACACTGAAAAGAGCTTCTGTGTGCCCCTTATGAGACCTACACCAGCTGACAGGTTGCAGATTTTTCCTCAAATACAGAGCCCCGAGCAGGTAAAAATGGAGAGCTAGCAAAATACCTGAGAACAGGGCTGGGAAAGTCAAGGAAACAGAGAAACCCTAAAATGACTTTCCAGATACACAGTCAGCTCTTAAACATGGGATATTACGAATGCTCTGGCTATAGACTTTTGCCAAAGCTGTAGTCCCCCCACTTCTGTCTTTTCTTTTTCCCCTCTCTGTCTCTTTTAGTGAAGCTAGATTAGTTCATACAAAACTCAACAATACACCACTGAAACCCATTGTTGATATTCAACATTTTTCACATAGCAGAATAGAAGAGACAATACGGTGTCTAGGAAACCATGGGCTGGATTATACAGTGATGCTATCTTTTCCTTCTGTCAGGCCCTGTAATTTTTTCCATTCCAACCTACCACAGCAGAGTAGTATGAAACACCAGGGCATCAAAACTCAGTGCCCTAAAAATCAGAAGAGGCACCTGCTCTGGTTTTTAAAAATAACAAGAGAGAGAGAGAGAGAGAGAGAGAGAGAGAGAGAGAGAGAGAGAGAGAGAGAGGAAAGCAGCCAAGAAAAATTAAAATAAATGCAGCGTTTAGCCCATGAAACATAGATAATTTTTTTAAAAAAAACCCATCTCTACAGATAACTGAACGCTTTCCTGTTGTCATGTCATTTATTGCTTCAAACTGAAAAGAAATATTTTTTTCTTTGAAATACGCTCTGGAAAAACACAAGCAGCCAATAGTTTTATGTTAAAGATGTTAACTCTAATTCACTTTTATCAGCAATTCTAAAATTCAAACATGGCCTACCTATATTGTCAGACTAGCTCTGATTTCTACTTGAGAGAAGAAATGGCCATTCACAACACCGTTGCACAAGTTTTGCACTACTTTAGGATCCATGGGATGTCCAACTAAGCTTCTAGAGTGACTTATTACCTTCTGTGCAGAGATTAATTTTCCAGACACTCAGCTCACAATTAGGATTTCATTTATTTATGGAAGACACCAGTGAGAAAATTGTTCCCTCTTAACCATGCTTTAAATAATCCCGACGGCTCTCAGAACTTTAATCAATTCTTTTTTTTTTTTTTCTGTCTGGAATTTGAATCCTTTATTTCATAATGCCACTAA
Source organism: Hydrophis major (assembly GCA_033807585.1). NCBI lineage: Eukaryota > Metazoa > Chordata > Lepidosauria > Squamata > Elapidae > Hydrophis > Hydrophis major. The sequence continues at coordinate 9,806,048 of CM066331.1, forward strand.
CTCTGAAGCTCATTCCATTTTCACTTAATCCGGTTCCCATATTTTCATCCAAACTTCCAATTGTCTAGGTAGCCACTGAAAGTGATTGTTCCTACCAGTTTCTTTTCATCACTGCTGCAATTGACCAATTGACAACTGATTGATGGTTATCTTTTCACTTCAACAATGCAAGAAATTACCATCACTATGGCTATGTACAGTAAATGTCTCCAAAGTAAATTACATGATTCTAAAATTCTTCTTAGCTCACTTAGTAAAACATCAACATTGAAAGTTTTTTTTCCGTTTTCTTTTCTTTTTTTGCCCACCCTCCTCCTCTCTTTCTCACTCTCTTCCTATATTGCAGATCTGGCCTGCCTTGTCAGTGCCAGAAAAGAGACTGACAGCTTCTTTAATAGGAAGGATAGAAAAGAACTTGAATAAGAGATGGCATAAGGCTTGCCTAAGACTTCATTCTCTGCAAGCGGCTATTATTTGCAAAAAAAGAGAGAGAGAGAGAGAGAGAGAGGCATGTGTGGAAAAATAAATGATGTCAAAATATTCCAAGAATATTCACAGGAACTTTGAAGCTTTCCTTTAACTGTATGCATAACTAAATTTATAACATTTCACAAGTCTGCTTTCTTTCTAATTCTAATGTTAAGTTTAAATACCCTTCTCGTTCTATTGGCCAATAAATTAGATGATAGGAAGGAGTGTATCAATGTTTATTTCGTAATTCAAACAGAATATTTGGAACAGAGTGAGCCTCAGAGGGTCAAAACAGGCAAAAAGATGACCATGGCTAGCCCTGCTCTTGATAAAGAGTCCCTTGAGAGCTAACTAGGCGGCCTACAAATTTAATAAAGAAATAAATAAATGCCACTTTTAGGTGCAACACATGTAATAAACGGCAGGCCTTTATTCATGCTATCACAACCTCCATCCTGATTTCTTTTTATTCTTCCTGCAGTTACTCTTTGACTACAATGAGGACCCCAAATTGTTGGGGGGCAATATACTGACTCTGTAAATCACTCAGAAAAAGCCTTGAAGCACTGAGAAGTGGTATATAAGTCTAAAATTGCTATTTACCTGATTAAGATCATTTATTAACATTTATCAAGATTCATGTATGTAATACAAACATACAGACGGACTAATGTATGTCAACAACCAAACTTAAATTTTGGCTTTGAGTAACTGAAAACTCATCCCATTCGAAACACCAAGCGATCATCCAATGGATAAACCAAGACTACTTATTTATCTATTTTTTATTATTCCAGGAATGATTTGGTCCATTCATATGTTTAATTGAAACAGTATCAATGGGAAACCCCCCTCCCCAATCATCATCCACCAGGCAGACTGCAGTGAACAGACCTATTCATCAACTGGAAGAGAGTGTGGCTTGTTCCATTGAGGCTAAAGAGTAGTGACACCATTGTGTGTCTCCAGATGATATCGGGGCAAAAGGATAGCTAAGTTAATAATGTTAAAGCTAAGATAATAAGATTTAAGAAAAGACTAGACAGCCACCTATCTGAAATGGTATAGAGTCTCCTGCTTGAGCAGTGGGTTGGACTAGATAACCTCTAAGGTCCCTTCTAGCTCAATTCTGATTTATTGATTAGTGTCAATGTCCTTATTCAAAATGGTACCGACTGCAACATCACTGGTCTCTATTAAGACTGCTGACACTATATGTATGCATACCATGTTTCCCCGAAAATAAGAACTTGTCTTATATTTTTTTGCCACCAAAAAAGGCACCAGGTCTTATTTTCGGGGATGTCATCCATTGACTGACTTTACTTGCGCTCGTCACTCCTGGCCTCCTTTTTTACTTTCAGAGACCTTCAGTGTCATAGATTCAGGCATGGTTAGAATGAATGGAGACAGTCTTAGTTGGTGAACTTTCAACTCTTTATTGCATAGTGACTTCTAACTTGTATAACAACAACTCTGCTTATATCGGTAATGCTAATGTTAAATAACCAATAGGAGCTTGTGAAATGCTAGCTCCAGTACCAATAAGAGTCCTTCATTAAGGGCCAATCAGATTCTCAGAACCCGACCAATCCGATCTAGCCGCTTAACACCCAATCAGAAGTGCAGGGCCAGAACCCTGCACTTTACCCCAAGCTTGCCTTTATTCAATTATTTACATACATAACACCCCTTCCCCCTGGCTTCACAATTAGTTTGTGACTATGTAGTCCTTTAAATAGGACGGTTGTCTCTTGGGTCTGTCAGATTTTCTTTGGACTGGCTGCGTGCAGTCCTGTTGAGGTAGGGTGTTGTTTTGTAGTGGCTCGGCTTCTCGTTCTGGTGTGATTTCCCTTGGAGCGTACGATTCTTCTTCTTGCTCCATTTCCTGGGTTTCACTTGATTCATCGCTTTCCTGGAACAGGTTTTCTGGCATATCGTCATCTTCTCTTCCTTCCCCCCCCTCAGTTTGGTCGTTGGGAAGTTGTTGGCTAGCAGTTATAAGTCGTGACCGTAATTGGTCAATATGTCTTTTCCATAGTCTCTCATCAATACATTTTACAATATAGGATCTGGGCCCAGTCTCGCGTATTACCGTTGCTTCAATCCAAACTGGGTCGCCCGATAAATTCCTTGCATAAACAGGGTCGCCTACCTTGAAGGTACGGTAGCGTCCACTGGATCCTGGAGGCTTCTCTGGCTCGTAAGCAGGGTGCAGTCGGTCGAGGCGGGAACGGAGTTTTCGCCCCATGAGAAGTTCAGCGGGAGTTCTGCCGGTTTTGCTGTGCGGAGTGATGTGTTGTAGAAGTAGAATGCGGTTTATTTTTTCGTCAAGATTATCATAGTCCATCTTTTGTAAAGTCTTTTTTACAAATTGTACCATGCGTTCCGCTCGGCCGTTGGTAGCAGGATGCGCCGGCGAGGTGAGCGCATGGCGGATGCCGTTGTCAGCAAGGTACTGTTCAAACATTAGCGCTGTAAACTGTGGTCCGTTATCGGACACTAGGACGTCCGGCAATCCATGAGTTGCAAAGAGTCTATTGAGGACTTTAATTACTGCCTCGGAGGTTGTATTGGCCATCCGATGAATTTCTAACCAATTAGAGTATGCATCGACAGTCAACAGCAATGTCTGTCCTTTGATCAGCCCTGCGAAATCCAGGTGGATTCTGGACCAGGGTCCACGTGGCGTCTCCCATTCGGTCGGTGCAGCCTTTGGCGGTGCGTTGCTGGTTTGTTGGCACTTGGTGCAGGCCTTGACCCATTGCTCAATGTGTCAGTCCATGCCTGGCCACCACGCGTAGCTCCGTGCGAGTGCCTTCATTCGTACGATCCCGGGATGTCCCTCGTGCAAGATTTGTAACAGCGTCTTTTGGAGTCGTTCTGGGATGACGACTCTATCGCCCCAGATAACACAGCCTTTTTGAGAAAAAAGTTCAGTTTGTCTTGTTTTAAATGGCGCGAAGTCATCTGGGATCTGGTCCGATGGCCATCCACGCTCTACCCAGCCTAGGACTCGTGCTAGGGTGTGGTCTCGTCTGGTCTCTCTCGCGATATCTCGAGCGGTCATAGGAGGCGAGTTGAGCGTTTCGATTTGTAACGCCGATACTGTTGGTGCCGGATCGTCGAGGGTCTCTGGTAGCGGTGCTCTGCTGAGTGCGTCGGCATGGGGAATGGCTTTCCCCGGTCGATGTAACAATCGATAATTATAAGCAGCTAGAAACTCTGACCATCGAGTCATTCTTGGGGACAATATATAGGGAGTTGGTTTGTCCCCAGCGATTATCCCCAATAAAGGTTTGTGGTCGGTTACAATTGTAAATGTCCTTCCATATACATACTCATGGAATTTTTTTACGGCTGACACAATTGCAAGAGCCTCCTTGTCTATTTGTCCATAGTTACGTTCTGCCTGGGATAGAGTCTTCGAAAAGTATGCAATGGGAGCCTCATTTCCATTTGGTAGCACGTAGCTCAAAATAGCGCCCACCCCAAACAGTGAGGCATCACAAGTTATAACCAAGGGTAATGTTTCATTATATTGCATAAGTACAGAATCAGATGTAAGTAAATCTTTTACATTTCTAAACGCTTTTTCTTCTCGGTAACCCCAAACCCATAATGCTTTCTTATCTAATAACCGGTGTAATGGTTCAGCCACAGTCGCCTTGTGCGGTAAAAACACATTGTAGAAATTGATAAGGCCTAAAAATGCTTGAAGATCAGTTTTGTTACGAGGTCTGGGAGCATTTCTAATCGCCCTTAATTTACTCTCAGTTGGGTGAATACCCTGCCTATCAATGCGATAACCTAGAAATTCAACACTGTCGGTATACAGATGACATTTATCCCTTTTTACTTTCAATCCCACTTCTTGGAATTTTTTAAGTACACATTTTAAACGATTCTGCAGAATTTTTTTTACTAGGAGCTGCAATCAATACGTCATCAAAATACGGAACCACGCCCTTGATTCCCTGTAACAATCGTTCCATTAAACTTTGGAATATTCCCGGGGCCACACTCACCCCGAACTGCAATCGGGTACATTTAAAAGCACCTCTGTGCGTTACTATCGTTTGGGCATGGGCTGTTTTATCGTCCACGGGCAATTGTTGATAGGCTTGAGCTAAATCTAGCTTAGCGAAAACCTTTCCACCTCCCAGGGAATGAAGGAGGTGCTGCACCACCGGCACTGGATACGCGTTCTGTTGGAGGGCGTGGTTTAGAGTGGCCCGGTAGTCCCCACAGATTCAGATTGACCCATCTGGTTTAATGGGGGTTACAATAGGAATTTCCCATGGGGAATGATCAATGGGTTGCAGTACCCCTTGTTTAATTAGTTTGTCAAGTTGTTCATCTATCTTGGCCTTAAGGGCGAACGGAACTCGACGGGGCTTTAAACGGATCGGGGCGACCTTAGGGTCGAGGCTGAACGAGATTGGGGTCCCCTTATACTCGCCCAGACGATCTGCGAAGACATCGCTGAATTCAGACATAAGATCCTCCTCCCACTCGCAATCACCGACTCGGTTCACGCCGGCTAGTTCGATGCCGAGTGGCGCAAACCATTGGAGGCCCAACAAACTAGGCCTGTCCCTATCGATGATCATTAGAGGTAAGTATGCCGTATGCTTTTTAAACGAGACGCGGACTCGACAAGACCCGACCACAGGGATCCGATTCCCTTGGTAATCTTTAAGGATAAGGCGTTGCATTCGAAGGTCTTGGCGTTGGATGGTAGGAATGAGTTGCTTTAATGTCTTCCACGACACCATCGAGAGGGACGATCCCGAATCGACCTCCATGTGGCAGGGTTGGTTCTCTATGGCTACTGTAACTTGAATCTTCTTAGCGTCCAGGGCCGAGGCCTGACCTATAGTGATAGTATGGTGAGCCTCTTCTTTCTGCAACGCTCGATATCTGTAGGAGTGGTTTGCTGGGTCTCGCCTTACAGGACGGTTTCCTGCCGATTGGCGAAAGTTGGTTTCCTTTGAGGCCGGGCTTGGTCCCGGTAAACTGCGACAGACTCGACCGATGTGGCCTCGTTTCCCGCACTCGTGGCAGAGTGCGTCGCGGAATTTGCAGCCTGCCCTGGGATGGTTTGCCCCACAGCCAGCGCAAGGGCGTGAGGTTTTAGGACGAGGGTCCCGGTCGGAACGCAGTCGATGGACCCCTTCTTCGTCACTGTCTGACGACGAAGAGAGGTCCTCGTAGTGCGTTGTTGCCAACTGCCCTTCTGAGCTGGGTGAGATGTTGCCTGTCGGTGGGTTTGTGGAGTTTCGGCTTCGCCGTAGCTGCGCCGCTGACTTTTTTGTTGCCTCAGCGGCGGTGGCTTCGGCGATGGCGTCAACAAGGCCGATGTCGCCCTTCACCATCAGCTTGCTCTGCACGTTTGGTGCATCTAATCCCAGAATTAGGCGGTCTCTCAATGCTTCATCTAAGTCTGCGAACCCGCAGAGGCCTCCCAAGTGCCAGAGGTCTGCCACGAAGTCAGCCACACTCTCTCCTTTTCGTTGGCTTCGTTGATAGAACTCATGGCATCTCACGAGTGTGGGTATGGTTGGCGCGTAATGGTCTCTCAGGAGAGGTTCGAGGTCGTCCCAGCTTATTGTTTTCACTTCTCGAGGCTTCGCGAGGGCTTTAGCCATTTTAAAGACAGCCGGGCCGCAGTACGTCAGGAACAGCGCCCACTTCTTGGCTGGTGTGGCGTCCTTCAGGTTGTTCGTTTCGAGGAACATCTGAAAGCGATCCATGTAGGATTCCCAATCCTCTTGGGATGGATCGTACGGAGCGGGTGGTACAATGCCGCCGGACATGGCTTCCGTTGGTGGCACCGCTTTTTTACACGTGCTCTGTTTTTTCTTCCAAGTTCCTTAAGATCAGATGCCTCCAAATGCCACCTTCGTCGCCAGTGTCATAGATTCAGGCATGGGTAGAATGAATGGAGACAGTCTTAGTTGGTGAACTTTCAACTCTTTATTGCATAGTGACTTCTAACTTGTATAACACAACTCTGCTTATATAGGTAATGCTAATGTTAAATAAACAATAGGAGCTTGTGAAATGCTAGCTCCAGTACCAATAAGAGTCCTTCGTTAAGGGCCAATCAGATTCTCAGAACCCGACCAATCCGATCTAGCCGCTTAACACCCAATCAGAAGTGCAGGGCCAGAACCCTGCACTTTACCCCAAGCTTGCCTTTATTCAATTATTTACATACATAACATTCAGGAACTTCTTCTTCTGTGGCCGGCAAGGCTTTCCTGAAGGCCTATGCAGCCAATAACAGAGCTCTGGATCAATCCGGAGCTTTATTATCAGCTACAGAGACCTTCAGGAAAGGCTAGCTAGCCTGGCTGGCTGCAGAAGAAATGGGCTGGCAAGGCAGGTGCTGGGGCGTGCGAAGCCTGGCTACAACTGTCCAAAGATAAGTAGTAGGGCAGCTCCAGTCCTCCATCCCCACATTAGCTTAATTTTTACCCAGGCACTCTGGAGTGGGTGGGATCTTAGTTAGGGCATATTTCAGGGGGGTAGGGCTTATATTGGGTGCCTGTTTAAAAATCATGCTATGACTTACTCTCAGGGTAGGTTGTATTTTCAGGGAAATGGTATCATAGTGTTGATCTAGCTCAATACTTCTCAACCCTGGCACCTTTAAAATGTGTGGACTTCAACTCCCAGAATCCCCCAAAATTTCCAAGTTTCAGAAACACTGAGCCAGCTACTTCTTGCTTGAATAGAGTCTACCTACTCAAACCTTTTATTGCTCTCTATATTGCTCTTTTCCATTAGTACTCAGTGTTGACAGTTGCTTATTTTATTCTGCCTCATCTCTCCAAGGGCACAAGGGCTCTTTTTTATGTTCTATTTTTGAAGTTCCGTGTTCTTTCATCCCCCTTCCCTCCAATCTTTCTTTTAACTACCCAACTCTTCTCCCATCACTTAAGGGAGAAAGCAACAGGAAGACCTGCTGTACGCTACAATGTTGACTTGAAAATCATTGTCCTAGTTATCTAATGAGCAGTACTGAGTGAGCTTCTTATTGACAAGTCATTGGATTGAAAGTAAAACAAAGAATTCAGGAGAAAATCTATGCTGATTCTTTATCCCAGAGTCCCTTAAACCATCCATTGCGATTTTTTTTTTTTAATCATACTTCGCTAAATTCTGCCACCCTTTACTAAATTCTCCATTGATTTAATATACTTGCTGTATTTGTATAAGTACAGTGAAAGTCCATGGAGATCCTCAATTGTCCAGGTCATGGTTGTCCCAAAAGTACTTTTCTCCAAAAGGCAACTAGACTTTCTTGGTGTGGTCTTGGTGAGAAGAGAAGCATTTTTGAAGAAAAAAAAATCAAGAAAGTCCAGTTACCTTTTGAAAAAGCACTTTTGGGACACCCATGACCGAGAATCTCCATAGACATCAAACACTAGCAGAGTCAATGAATAAATTCCATCGTGATCCAACGGTACAGCTATTAAATATAAACATTTTTGCATTGGTCGCCTAAACCTCTAAGGAAATTCTGAATAATTAGCTAGAAATAGTTCTGGAGCTCTGGACCAAATGCCAAAAGAGCAGCTGGGCAATTCTTTTGAAACAGCTTCAGAGGCAGAAGAAGGGACAAAAGTTATAAAGAGAGGACAGATCTCAAAACTAAGTTGCCTGCCTGCCCGCTATGAAATTATGTGGATGACCTTTTAGATGAAAATAGCACAAATCAGTTATCTTTTCATGAAGACAGTTATCATTTCATTCCATGTGTTTATAAACCATGTAGGTCTTTAAAAGCTCATACCCCATTAATAGAGAATAAAACTCAACTAAATCTCATTATAATGTCGTTCTCAATTTAACCCCGGAGAAATCTCCAGTAGATTGATCTGATAGTGAATTTTGTTTTGACATATTTCCTAGATAGACCATTTCCATAAAAATATTACATGAACAGAATATAAGACTTTATATCCATTAAAGTTGATTTCTGGGCGGTTCGCATGGAAATCCTCACCTAAAATCTCAATTTTCTGTTTTGCTTGGGGAAGCCAGTTTTTAAAAAGTTTACTAAAAGAAAAGGGCAGAATATATATAATTTATGCAGGCTTGCATTTTAAACTTTATTAAGCAGCAGAAGATTATGTCATGGGAGAATAGGTCCAGCTTAGAGCCAGTTCAACACACTTGGGTTTTCACTTACTGTATGTGCTCAATCGTCTAAGAAAGCAGCTGTAAAACTATAATAATATATATTTCTTTCTGAAAGTACAGGAGGAAAAAAAATCCAAGACCAATTTTCTCAGAGAAAGATTGTTCTTGCATTTACAGCCAAAGACTGATCAAATACTAAAGTGGGGTTTGAAGTTTTATCCCTTTACAATTTTCAGCAGAACAAATCATGTAGAAATGGTTAATTTTGTTAATGAAATGTGCCAGCAAGGACAAGCTGTACAATGGTTTAAGGTTTAATACAAGTCATATAACTTTTTCAGATTAAGGACAAAATGTAAGTAGTTCTGCACTATTTCTCTTTCAGATTCTAAATGGAAAATCAGACATGCTAACAGAACGGGTTTTAGTAAATGGATATGAAAACCATTCAAAAGAGGTTAATTCAAAAAGCATATTATGGGTGAAACATCTCTTCTCAAACAGTTACTTGTTAATTAGGGTTATATCCCATCTATCTTCAAAACAACTCTCTTTTAAGTTTCCACTTCAACAATTTTATTTGATTTATTTCTTTTATTTATTAAACAAATTACATAGCCATTCAACTCACACACAGGAAATGAGTTAATTTTCTATGGATGATGATGGACTTCAGCATGAGTCTTTCTGAACAAAACCTGATACCTCAAGTACAGGTAGTCCTCGATTTATGACAATTGAACCCAACATTTATGTTGTTAAGTGAGGCATTTGTTAAGTGAATTTTGCCCCATTTTAAAACCTTTCTTGTTGTTAAGTGAATCACTGCAGTTGTTAAGTTAGTAGCATAGTTCTTGAGTGAATCTGGCTTCCCACTGAACTGGCTTGCCAAGGGGGCCGCAAAAGGGGAACCACATGACTCCAGGACACTGCAACCGTCATAAATATGAATCAATTGCCAAGCATCTAAATTTTGATCACGTGATCATAGGGATATTGCAAGGAGTGATGTGGTAGCCTAAAAGTGGAGCTCTCACCTCACAATCAAGGAGCTGTGAGTTCGATCCTAGGTAGAGGCAGTTATTTCTCTCTCTGGGCACACTGAGAATATATCTGCTGAACAAAAACTCTGCATTGGTGACAGGAAGGGCATCTGGCCAGTAAACACTCAGCTCCATTCAGTTGCTCAGACTCCACCCCACAAAGGATTATGGGATAGTTAAAAGAGGATGATGGTCATGGGGATGCTGTAATGATCGTAGGTGTGAAAAACGGTCATAGGTCATCTTTTCAGTGGCGGTGTAACTTTGAATAGTCACTAAATGGACTACCAGTACGACCCCGTACTGCTTTTCCTACACTGGATAAAACAATCCCATCATTTAGATGTGAATAAATTGCTTTGAAAGTTGTTCTTATCTCTGATAGCTTTCAAAAGAAGAAAAGAAGGCTACTTCATCTATTTATTTATATGCTTCTCCACTCAAACAGGCTCAAGGAGGCTTATCAAAATCATAAATATTCAGCATTAAAATAAATTAAAAAAAAAAACATAAACAACAGCAAAAAACAAAACAAAACAACATCCTGTCTCAAAGCAGGAGAAGTCACAAAAAAATAGTTTGGGCAGAGAACGTTCACTGTTACAAACAGCATCAAGATCACGCACCCACAATGCAACTTTAGGAACTTTCCCAGCAAACAAATTGTTACTGTCATTCCATGGCACACATATTTAATCTCTGCCACGCTGCCATGGTGACGCCACAACTTTCCAGAACTGATGATGTCATAAAGATGTCCCTCGGAGACTTCCGTTTACTATTATTATAAAGACTAGAGTGTGCCTTGTAAAGGCCATTCATTATGCTGTCAGTGGGCTGGAACATCTGTTTTTTACCCTAGGACTGTAGTCCTGACCAAAAATCAGGATATTTCTTTGACTCACCATTGGGTTGTTTTGATTTTTTTGACTCTTTGATCTTGGGGCATGAGTGAAGAGAGGGTTGTACGTAGTTCAAGCAGGCTGGAAGAAGATCCAGATGGTGGTGCAGAGGAGCAGGCCACTCAGTGTTTCCAGGGTCCAAGCTTATGTTGTTGTATTCCTACAAGGTAAGAAGAAGAAAAAACACAATTGCTTTTTCACACACCAGCTGAGTAAATGATTTCAGATGGAAAGTTACTAATGCAATCCAATCACAGGCCTTTGACAACTATTTTGTCTTTAGCTACTTAACAGATGCAGGGACATGGTGGCTCAGTGGCTAAGATGCTGAGCTTATCGATCAGAAATGTCGGCAGTTCGGCGGTTCAAATCCCTAGCGCCCAACTAATGGAGTGAGCTCCCATGACTTGTTCCAGCTTCTGCCAACCTAGCAGTTCCAAAGCATGTAAAAATATGCAAGTAGAAAAATAGGGACCACTTTGGTGGGAAGGTAACAGTGTTCCATGCTTTGGCGTTCAGTCATGCTGGCCACATGACCATGGAAACATCTTTGGACAGCTCTGGCTTCTTCGGCTTTGCAACGGAGATGAGCACTGCCCCCTAGAACCAGAAACAACTAGCACATATGTGCAAGGAGAACCTTTAGACCTTACTTAACAGATGTTTCACTAGCAGGAAATGTAGGAGAAATACTGTAAGAAAGTAGAAATGAAGATGGGCTCATCTGTTCCCATTAGAAGAACCCATAAATAAGGGCTCAGTACTAGGAAATACAAATCTCATCTTGGGAGCATTCAACATTTAGAGAGAGCCCTTCCTGAAGAAGCAAAGCTTAAGAAAGGAGAGAGATGAATGTAGCAATCTATTACTGTTAAGCAGCTACCAACGTGTAATTAGGCACACTGACGGAGGTCATTTGCCAAACTCTGGCAACATGAGAGAAGGCTGAGGGAAGAAGTAAAGTTTTTTTTATTATTATTAACAGCTGTCATCATTGATGCTTTCCTGCTTCCATCCTTAATTCTGCTTTTTATATCTGCAGGCGGATGGGAGGGAGGCGACCCAAGGAGAGAAAGGGAAAAAATGGTAAAAAGAACGCCAATCTCCCATCTCTTGATGACATCGTGTTTCCAGATCGACAGCAGAACCGAGATCGAGACAGTTGGAGCATGGCGTCCATAGGAGACCTGGGTGGCCTACCGGTAGTGAACCTCAAACCAGCTCCAATCCAGCCCCGCAATGACAATTCTCAGGAACCCCACAGACCTGTGCTTCTAAGCGACATCTTCTTGGAAGAGAAGAAAAGACACGATGACAAAGCAAATGCAAATGCACAGACCAAAGATTGCGAACGGAAAGAGGCGTTAGATGACTCAAGAATACCCCCTCTGGAAACAGGACGTACACATTCAGTGGATAGGGTCTCAGAGGTGAAGAGCCACCCAGTTGTGTCAGTCAAAGAAAACAGGCAGCCTGGAAAACGTGACCTGGATGTGTTGATTAAGGAAGGAGCCTACAAAAAAGGACACAATGAAGGGGGTGACCATATGAACCGAGTCACGCAAGACATGCCTTGTAAGAAGGAGATGAACCAGGGCCACCAAGATATGCCACCTGAGGAGCTGCAGAAATCTAGAGAATTAGAACTTGAGAGCATATTGATGACCGAGGAGAAGATATTGCTTGAGCAAAGCATCAGCCTGGGTTCTGAAGGCGTTATTTCTTTACAGGAATTGCTCAATCAATACAGTGAGGAAGAAAAATTTTTGGAGCAAGAAGAGCTTGCCATGGGTGCAGCTCATATGAGGGGGAAACAAATCACCTCGAGCCAATGGTATTCTTCATCCGAGGGAGAGGCATGCCGTGAGGACCAGATCTGTCAAAATGAGGCCCAGAAACCCACAGAACTAAAGTACCTCAATACTTTATCCACCGTGTCTGAAAGCCACGAGGAGGAAGAGGCAGGGGAAGAGCAACGTGTACAATCTGGGACAGAAGCTTCCCTCACCAGTCTCGAGTACAGTTACATAAACCTATTTGATTGGGAAGACCAGTTTCCTGTTACATCCTCTGAAAACAACCAGAAGGAAGCACAAGCTACCAGAAGCTCTGCATCAAATATTGCTTTCATCAAGGTAGACGACCATCAGTATATACCCTACAACCTTTACCAACAAACCACAGCATCAGAAAGCACCATATTGCCCCTGAATGCAACCAGTATGACAAATCTTCAAACGTTAGATAATACAAATTCCACATCTGATGATGTTGCTATCCACATTCCAGAGCAGAAACACCCAGGGACTCAGGAATATATTTTACTGGAGCAAATTAACACGTATGATCAGAGTAAAGGAAAAGAACAGCACAGTGAGGTAAAAGACACACATTTTGGATCTAAGGCTGCTGATGAAGAGGAGAATCAACAACCTGTTGTTTCGGAAGATTTAAGCAAACTCCCTGGCAATATTAGGTTTGAGAAAGAACAAGAAAGGAAGCTAGATGGTGGAGATTCTGGGTCTGAGGGCATTTATGACAAGGAGGAGCAAGGTTGCCAGGACAATCCTTGCACTGATGTACAACAGCCTCTAATAGTTTCGAAACTCACCTCTTTGCTTTTGAGTAGCTCCGAGATATTGTGTGAAAAGAAGGATAGCACCCTGGTCAGCAATCGAGACATTCATTGTCTGGATGAAAGCCCAGAAGAACGGGATGGACAATGCACAATGCATACAGATGACTCCTCAGATGAGAAAGAAACAACGCTAGCACCCGAAGAGGAATGGCTCACAATGCCCTTACTGTCAGAAGGTGACAAAGAAGATCGACCAACACTAGAATCAAAGCACACCCCAGAGGGAGCGTCTATGCTTCATGAGCAGCAGCAGGAGAAGGAAGAACTGGACTTGAACAGGACCTGCGAGGAACAACAAAGGAAACAAAAGGAAGATCTGTCACCTACCACTTTCTCAGGTGATGCTGTACAGGATGAGGGACTTAGGCAAGGAAGACATTTCTTCTGAGGCAAAAATCCTCAAAGTAGCTACTTTTTCCTTGTTTCAAAACTATCTCTACTGAAATATGAAAACTGAAAAGAGATAGCATTGCTTTTTTATTTTGTACAAAGGTATAGTTACATACAGGGATAGACAGTATACTAGGCCAGACTATAGTTATTTGTTAAGACCTTTGATTTTGGAGTAAACGTTGTTAAATAGGACTAGTAAAGGAAGTGCTGGAGAATATTGGATGGAGAGTTTTCCACATTCAGCGTAAAGTCTTTTCTTAAGGAGCGAAGTTATATCTAAGAATACAAGATTTCACCTGTAGAATGATAGGTACATATTATTTAATTCCAGTGTGGAAGTCACACAGATGAAAAAAAAAAAGTTTGATGACAAATATGCTGGAAAGTAGTGGCTTTTCCAGAAATTGTGTGCATTATCATCCTCATTGTGTATGCATTATTTAAATTTTCTTTCCTTCACTGTGGAAGGAAACCATACCAACAGTAAAAACATGCAGAAGGGACACAGTCATCTTTAATTTTTTCCTATTAACCAGTTGGAGGAGGGAAGTTGAAGACACGTGCTGACTATTTTCTAGCAGTGCTAAAACAGTACTTCTGGTTGGTGGGTGGAAGGTCGCGGCCTGCATTTTATTGCCAGTCTATTGGATGGACTTTGAGAAGACCTTCTCTGTCCTTGCATACGTCAAGTCTAAGCAATGTAAACTTTTCAATTTTCAATATTGTACGATGTATTTATTGGCATTATATTAGTTATCATGGCAGCCATATTTGCCAAAAATAAATTTCAGACATCCTTTGCATCAAAACAAAATTGAAAAAAAGACCATACTAAAAATATATATGTTCAAATAAACAATGAAAGGTTGGGGGCCCTTCTTTTCGCAAGCTATGGCAACTTAACATTTCCTTTCCCTCCTCCCTCCCATGATCATTAAAATGCATGGCATAAATTTGCTTATTAAACAGCATGGAGTAGCTTTTTGTTGTTGTTGTTGTTGCTTTGGTGTTATTTGTTTTTGTGCGTAACACCAGACACAAGAACATCTAGAAAAATAAAACACAAAGAAGAGAAGGAAGTGTCGAAAAGGTGCAACACCTCAGAAATAGAGTGTTCCACCCTCAATATACAAATGGCTTCACAATAGAGGAAAGGAAATTAAAAATTAGGATATGATTGGGATCAGGCATCTTTGTTCTCATTTTCGGAAGTTGTGTGTCTCCATTATACAACAAAGCACACTGGCTTCTGCATCACTAATTCTATCAAGTTTGCTTTCTCTTGTGATCTACTTCACCTATTCTCTCTGTCTCTCTCTCTCTCCTCTCTCATTTCTCATCTCCTATCTATCTAGTTTTCAAGACCTCTAAAGTAACCATAACAGCAAAGGAAACCATGAAATCTCACAGATCTACCTCTCCCTCTATATTCCCTCCATCTATCTATCTATCTATCTATCTATCTATCTATCTATCTATCTATCTATCTATCTATCTATCTTCCTCTCTCTCTCCCCTCCACACAAAGACACAACCTCCAAAGATGTGACTTATGGCAATCACACGCACAGATCCATGAAGTTTTCCAAGCCACAATTCAAAAATTGCTTGACCTTTCTTTTTTCTTCTTAGGGCTGAGAGAGCGGGACTGGCCCATGGTTATCCAGTTGACTTAAATTTATTTGACATTCAGAACTTCTTACAATCCTTGTATTCTTTGTTCTTTTTTTCATTTATTTGACATTCAGAACCTCTTACAATCCTTGTATTCTTTGTTCTTTCATTTCCATATTCCTTTTGCAAGTGTATGCATGAATAGAGATACTATTTACTCACAGGTCTTTGAATCAAAGCATTTTCTAAGCAGCTACTCATCAAAACTCACCATTCTCATTCATTTCAGGGTCTCCAAATGGACCAATCCCATTTTCTGTACTCTTTCAATTTGTTCCTTCCCATCCTTATATGTTACGGATAGTTCTTGGCTTACAACAGTTTAGTGACCATTCGAAGTTATGACCATTTTTCACCTGACCATTGCAGCATTCCCCATGGTCATGTGATCAAATTTGGCCAAGTTGGAGGCATTAAAGGACATTTATTTACGTTTTGGATTATGTTACACTCCGGGTCATCACACTATAATTGTGTAGACCAGGTTGCTCTGATAAACCAGTTCCACTGGAGAAAACACACTTGGTCACTCAGTTGCTGTGGGAATGCTGACTTGCACATGGTGCTGATGAAGGATGGAAAGAACAACAGCAGGGATAGAAAATTCTTACATCAGAGAATCTTCAGGTAATCCTAATCTCTTCCAACAAATTCAAACTGAGAATTAAAAATTGTTCTGCTTTAGCACCATTTGGAACCACCCAGTCTGTGCTGTCCCATTCTCTCTCTCTCACACACACACACATACACACAACTGTGGTGTAGTGGGTTTATTAATGTTCTCCTGCAACTCCCTTTACCAAACACCTAGAACTGTCCCAATTAAATCCAGCCACAAGCAAACCAATGCGAGTAATCCACAGAGCAATGGCCAATAAATCTACAAGGCACTTGAACATTTCTCAGTCAACATAAGCTCAACCAGGCAAAATTAAATCCACAATACAAGAGGGCTCACAAGGCAAGAGAAATCCAGAGTTCACAAGGCATGATCCAAGTCAATCCAAAGCAAGGCAAGAATCGCAATGATCAGAAGCACACAGCAAGGAAATGAACATGTTGTTCCAGCATCACTCTGCTGTGCTAAATAGACAGCTTTTGGTCCAATCAAGAAGGGCAAGGCTGCTTCCTCATGAGTAATCTGGCTGACCTTCTCTGCTGCCTTTTCTCTACTGTTCTTGGTGCAGAAGGCAGTCCCTCTTCCTCCTCACTGACTGGCTGCAGCTGCATGCTTTCCCCACCTGAAGCCTCTGGGCTGTCCTGCTGCAGCTGTGCTTCCACTAAATCCCTCTCAGATGGCTGCTTGGAGCCACTGACCAACTCCCCTCCAGATGTGCCTGGAACTGGTTCATCCTGTTCTGAATTGACATCTCGTGAGCTATCTGGGGAAACGAAGTGTTTGGGTGAGTCATCATGCAGTCAATCACTCAATCAGTCGAAAATGGTAAAAAGAAACAATAGAAATAGCCAACAGACTGTAACCCAAAACATGATGCTCCTATGGAAATAATAAATGGCTCTGTAACATCTCATTCTAAAATGACTTTCCATTGTACTAGAAAACAAGTACACTATTTGATCCTACTATGAGATTTTATGAGGTTTTACACCATTGTGAGATTAAATGTTTTCAATTTACTCAGAGAGGAGAGGCATTTAAAGTAGATCTTCTGCAGAACAGATTCATAGCAATACAAAATGCAAAAATCAATAATAAGGGAGTCTGATATATTCAATAGCTTTTCACACTGTGACACATCTCCTAAAACAACTCATTAAAACAGTGCTGAGCCGTACTACAAGTAACTAAACAGATATTACATCAAAATGGGAACATTAAAATCATCTCTCCAGCTGACCATCTATTATTATCATCCAGCTTTTATAACAGAAAAGTATTGTTTTCTTTTCCAATAAGCGTCAGAAAAATGCTCCTGTCACAGTTACTTGTTTTGAATGTTTGAGGGAACTCAATACTTTCTGAGTCAGTAGCTCGATTCACATATAAAACTAAGCTTCTCTAAACTACAGTTTGTCAAACCCTAATTGCTTCATTTGTATAAAATGCTAAATCATAATGGGCAAGTTCACACATCATTCTAAGCCAAAAAGAAACAAGTCAACTACAGTACAGCACAAATTCTACACCCAGATAATCAGATAAAGTTGGCAAGATACAATGAAGGCCAATCACCAACCCATATATTAATGACTGATTAACTTGATGTGACATCAAATTATTTTTTATTCCTAGCAACTAGATAGATAGATAGATAGATAGATAGATAGATAGATAGATAGATAGATAGATAGATAGATAGATAGATAATGGTACAAGATTGATAGATTCATGGCACAAGATAACTATTTGAACAAATTTTGTCCATGCTATGCTACGGTGGACATTCATGTATGATCAGTTTTTGGCAGCTGTGGCAATGGAATGGAAAATATTTCCAAGGCTGGAAAACATGGTAGTTTTCTTAGGAAAAATATAGGTAAGGATATATGGCAACAGAAGTGTAACTGGATTACATACTAAACCACAGTCTGGTTCTGTTTGCTATCTTGGCCAGATCATGATTAAAGAGGAAGCCATAGCCACAATTTGCCACCATGGCTATGCCATGGGGAATTCACATTCATAACAGATAGAAAACAAGGATGATTAGGGGATTGGAGGCTAAAACATATGAAGAATGCTTGCAGGAATTGGGTATGTCTAGTTTAATGCAAAGAAGGACTGGGAGTGACATGATAGCAGTGTTCCAATACCTGAAGGGCTGCCATGAAGAAGAGGAGGTCAACCTATTCTCCAAAGTATCTGAAGGCAGAAAAAGAAGCAATGGATGGAAACTCAAGGAGAGAACCAACCTAAGAAAAGAAGAAATTTCCTGATAGTTAGAACAATTAATCAGTGAAACAGTTTGCCTTCAGAATTTGTGGGTGCTCCAACACTGGAGGTTTTTAAGAAGAGATTAAACAATAATTTGTCTGAAACGATATAGGGTCTCTTGTTAGAAGACCTCCAAAGTCCCTTGTAATACTGTTGTTGTTCTGTTGGTAGTCAAACAGAGCTTCTCCTTCAGCATTTTTTTCTCTATGAGTGGCTGATCATCAGTTGGTTTACCACACAATAAGGACCTATTTACCACAAACATACTACACAGTACTGCAGGGCTTGCCCTGATGCCAATAGGTTTCCAGGTGCAATTTAAAGTATTTATTTTAACCTTGCTTGGTCCCTCACTATCTGCAGGACTGCCTTCTCCATGTAGAATTGTCCCATCCAACATGTCCCTTCAAGAAAATCTACTCACAGTAGACTTTGGCCAGGAAATGTTATTGTTGTTATTGTTTTCTATAATAGCTCCAACTTTTGGAAAAGTCTCTCCCTAGAATCTCAGTTAACCCTATCTTTGATTTCTGGGAATTAATTATGACCAATGGTTTTGAAATCAAAATTCAAGGATATCTCAAAGGTGCCTTTTTCAGGAGGCAACTAGAATTCTTTGTTTTTTCTTTGAAGCCCCTTTAAATGATTTGGGAAAAAGAATGGATTTCCAGAAAAAAAAATTGCAGATTTCAGGAACTAGGAACACCACTCAGATGACCCTAAGAACTCAGATAAACCCTCTAAGAGGTTGCAAATGACCAGCTGCCTGCAAGTAATATAAATCCTTCCATTACCCACTGTCCTGTCAGAGATGAAGAAGCTTTTTGGATGAGAAGCGAAATATCTTCAAAGAAAAACAAAGAAAGTCCAGTTGCCTCATGAAAAAGCACCTTTGGGGCAACCATGACCTGGATGACTGAGAATCTCCACAAAATTCAGGGATGTACATTATATTGGCATTTACATTTCCTTCTTTATAAACAATGTTTTATTATCATTTTTAAACCAAATAATTAACAAGAGCTAATATTTAGAATGAAAAAAAGAATGAAAGAAGAGCAAATACAAAAGGTGCAGAACTAAAAAATAAAAGAATAAAGTGATTTCTGAATTTATTTTGTAGTAGTCATACGTATAAATATAAAATAACCTCTTACTCTGTTGTTACAGCATTGTTTGCAATTTCTATACAATATATTATTTCTATTCTAATCCTCTCAACAATATATCATAACATTTTTTTCTATTGCCTGCAAAAGTTCTATAATTAATGATGTCTTTTGGTGCACATTTCTGAGTCCTTGCTTTAAGACTAGTTAATATTAATTCTTGATTAATATTTCTTGATATATATAATTCTTGATTAATTCTTGTGTATATATATAATTCTTGATTAATTCTTGTGTGAATAATGGTTTAGAGTTAATACATAGTGCTAAACCATGTTCAATCATGAATTTTACTGAATAAATCCCAGGTGACTAGACTCATTAAGTTATAAACTTAGAAAGCAATGCCACGGTTCAAAAGCAAGCTATGTCATAGCATTGTGTGAATCCAGGAAGCACCAAATAAGTTATATGTAAACAAAGTGCAAATAAATCAGGTCAAGCAGAATTCATTTAGTTAACATATTAATTAATCCCGTGCTCTCACTTCATGCTCAGTCAGGTTAGTTAACACAAGTAGTGTTGTGCATTTGTACAACATAGTTAGCTTTTTTTAAAATCACGGCTTTTCACACTACTTGAGAACAGCCACTTTGGTTAGTCTATGTTTAAGTTTATTATGAGAACCCCAACATTTGGTTCATCCAGTAACTAGTCCATTATATGAATGCACCCTATAGGTTGTCCAATAAGATAGTTCAGTTGCCTTTCAAATATATGTTTTATTTTGCAGTAAAGCATACAATATTAAAGACAAAATCCCCAATCTTTCATACGAACATGGCAGTTATTTCTTGGTAAGATCACTGAATATTTCCAATCCAGTCATTAGGAAACCTTAGAAAGTCCTTTCTGAATTATATTTTCCCGGGTATATTTTGGCTCAGAAATTATATCTTGTTGCAACTTTTTCCTTGCCTGAAAAGGGAACGCTAGAAATATAGAGCAAATTTACTTAGCCTTGAAAGTAAGCATGATCACATTGCAGACAAACCTTTCATCCATATTTGAACTAATTTGGTGAAGAAAATTTAACAAAGAGATTCCTCAGACAGAAGGGACAATCCTTTTTGTATCTCAGCCCCATCGTCTCTGAAACTCACAGCTGACCACAACAATAGTCCAATCCACAACAAGCTGTGAAAAGCAAAGGAGAGACCTCCTTGTGTTCATCGTGTTTTTATAAAAATAAATAAATAAGTCTGCATCTAGATTCACCATCTGCTAGCCCCTCCACAGAGCTGAGATATTGGGGATTTTGAGCGTGGGGTGGAGAGTGGCCAGACACAAACCCTCTCATCATCATATACATTTCAGCGGCAAAATTTTGGTGATGCGGAGTGTCCAGGGATGGTTTGGGAAAACAAGGTTTATTCATAATAAGTTCACTCCCCTTTATGCACAGTCAGGGTAGTAAAAATTGGTACAATGAAAGATTTTTCGGTTAGTTTATAGTGCAGTTGTTGGTTATAATCAGCATGGCTTACAACTATACAAGAATACAAGCCCCAGTGATCAACCCAGATTGGATCCTGCAACCTTACCCTTGGACACAAATATTCGCCTTCATTTGTATATCAGAATAGTTATTTTGGACTGAGAATAAAAGTTATTTTGGACAGGAATAAAAGCATGCAAAGTTCCACATCTAGGAACTTCATTATCACTATCTCTATACCTCTCTGCAATCCTGCAATCTGTTCTGCGTTATTTCTTTTTCAGGTTAGAGTTGTCTGTTCTAGTTAATTTTTTTTTTAATTTGATTTATTTCATTTCTTGTAAGGTTTGTGATTGTAAATCCCTTGCAATGCATCCAAAGCTGGCATATAGGTATGACAATGAAATGAAATGCAGGCATATAGGTATGACAAAATAAAAACAATTATATCTTACTTTGAGAGACAGGGGTAAATGCAGGACATAAGGTGATTCGATCAGTTTATGTTTGAATCAAGCATTTTGACTAAACAAGTTTGGGGGCAAAACTTATATATTTTACAGCCTATTTCCTAAAAATGAAACTCTGTTTTGACTTTGTGGAAAAGTATACATTGCCTATTAAAATATTTTAGGGAATATAAAAGTTGGTCGTGATAATATATGGAGATCTATCGAAATATTAATCCGTATGGAGTATTAGTTTAAAAAAATATATCAAACTAATACCAAAAGCAGGAATACCCTTATTTTGATCTGAAATTTTCTTAAATGTGTCAGTGGATATTTCCTATGAGTTACAGAAGGGAAAAACAGTGTATCTTAAAATGACTAATATTTACATCATAACATCGCAAGTATATTCCTTGAACATGTTATTTACAGTAGTCCATGTAAGTCTCTAAAATAACAATTAATAATCAACCAAAAGAAATGCAGAATCATGTCCAAACTACAGAGAAGTGATGAGGAGAAGAAAAACACAATAATTTATCCTATTCCATATGGCTGAAAACTACATTATTTAAAAAATGTGCTGTTAACTGGCTTAAAAATGCCGCCAATACAAGATAAAGCAAATAAATTCTCAGTATTGAAAGAAAAATGGGGCACAAAGACACGTCAAACCTATTTATACTCACTTGTACTTCATTATAAATAAAATTTTATAATTCTTCCTGTTCTTTCTGAGCCATTCTACAGAGACTGTAGTTTGTTCCATGTTAAAATGGTTGTTAAACTTGCTAGTGGTGCTGCATAAATGCACAAGATATTTCATGGGTAGTATCTGTAGCAGCTAATGGCTGCATTGAAAGTCGAAGTTGGGGAAGAACATTACGCGCACACAAAAATAAACACATGCACCCAACTCTATTTCTAGACCCATTGTTAATGCTTACTATATACAACCTTGGAAAAGTTGGTATTATTTGCAAGTCAAAGCCACCTTTATTCGTGCGCTTTTAAATAAGCTCAATTCATCCACGATTCATCCACCTTGCGCAAGTCTGACACATTTACCAAACCAGTTGTAAATATTCAGATTTTTCTCCCTGCTGTCACACTGAAGGTTATCTCCCTGGTAATGATGGGTAGGGTGGGAGAAGGAGATGGGGGGGTAAATTCAGGTGACAGCCATTTCCCGTGATGCTTTAAGGGTTGTCAAGCTGTCCATCAATCTGTCACCTGACCAATCACTGCCATGGTTCTTTTCGACTCTTCCTATGACAAATTGAAAGGCGCTATTATCTGCCAGGGTGGGTGAAAAGGAACTGCTTGAGCTTTGATAAGATATCAGTAGTCCCAGGTGAGAGCAAGCTGACAGCACATCAAGACAAGACAACGCATGGCAACACCGAACATAGCAGCCGCTTAGTTTACAAACATCTGTTGTCATTATTTATTACCCCTTTCTCTCCCAGCTTTTATTTTCTAATGCTGGGCTAGGCTGCTTTAAAAGCAGACACTGTTTCCCATCAACAAGGGAGAGAGGATGCTATTTTTGCTGGGGGAAAGGAAAAAAAAAAAGTGGGGGAGGGAAGAGTATGATAGCACAGACATCTCTGTGAATCATCTTACCTTATTTGGAACAGCGCATGCTGCTAAGAGCCTAAGGAATCACATGGTGGATTTATCTTGCAAAATTGCTCCGCCTGTTTGTTTATTTGTTTTTTTTTTTTGCAAACACCAGAAAGCCTAAAAAAGATAGAAAGATTGCTATTATTTCCTTGCTGGGCCTGTAGGCTCTGCAATTAATGCTAAGGCTCCAGTGTCTATTACAGGCTTACTGGCCCAACCTTTCCTCATTCATAACTCTCTCTGTAGCCCGAGCTCCCAAATTTATCTTTGCAGCTCCAGCTGACAACAATGTGTTTGTTAATTAAGGTGAGATTGTGACAATGGTAAAACATAGTTGGTTGCTAACATCCCCACCTTGTGTACGAATTCTTTCTTGCATGCGGTTCTGTAATGACATGGAAGAGGTAGGGTAATAACGTTTTCTATACTGGTGAATGTTGCTTGTTTTGGGGGGAACTCATTACATTATTTAGAAAAAGAAGAAAATAGGAGGTGAGGTGGAAGTAAAGGAATAGACATCACCCAGAACAGTGCACGAGGCTAAAAATTTAAGAGCAGAGGGCAAAGGGACATTGGATTCCTTTTGAGACTGGGGCATGAAATGATAACTCACAGTGTTTTTCTGTACCTTGCATCACCCCAAACTCAATATTTTTCAATGGAGAATAATTTGCATTTTAATTGAAAGTGGATTGATAAAGGATAATTTTTGAACCATTTCTATTCAGTAGCACATCCTGGTCAGTACAGCAGGTATATACATTTTATACTTATGAATAAATGCCACATGGGGATGTTATGAATCACTTTGTATTGAGTTAAACACTATACCAAACTCCCTCATCCCTACTGCCGTCTGATTGTAAAAATAAGATTGATGGAGTTTGTATAGTAGATTAATCTGGTTTGCTTAACTATGAAGGCACAACGAATAGCCAGGTTCATCAAAAATCTTAGGCAAAAACCAAATCAGTTATATTACTGCTTAGTATGAGTATAGAGAGAGAACATCAGCGTGGAAATCTTCATCACATCATGGAAATTGGCTAGAGAAACCTGAATTATTATATATCCATAATTCAAAGAACATTTCCCATTATTTAACAGCCTCATTGCTCCTAAATAGGGACATAGCATAATTCTTTCCTGGTACACTCAAATGATTGGATGTCTGATAAAATAGAACTTGAGGGGCATGGGTTTAATCCCTACTCAAACATGAAATTTAGTGGGTGATCTTGGGTATGTATTTTCTTGCAATTTTAATGGGTGTTTAGTCTGCTTGTGTCAGGTGAAAAAGATCAGGACCATATTATGTTAATTTGCAGCACGGAAGATATATTCAAGCCTATATGCAAGAATCCAGTCAACTAGCGATGAGCACTTAATTGTCACTCAATAAAGATCAAAGGAAATCAAGAAGGGTTGGACTTGTATCATTTGTGGCAATGTAAGGACTCTAAACTGATGACATGTTTAACTCTGCCCTCCCGTTCTGCCTGCTTTTCAACATCTTGTCTATTTCTGAGCCGAATTCACCATTTACTTTTGAGTTTTGCTTTTACAGTTCTGAATTTCTTGGAGTCAAGTAACTTAAAGAGTGACTTTTCTCTCAACAGGAGTGGGCTCTAGGACAAACTGTGGAGGTCCACCTCTAAGGGGGACAGTCTTGTCAGTATATAGAGCAGGTAATCAATAAGCAAATTCTAAAATAGCCTTCCAAAGTTGTTCACCAGACTTGCTTCCTTGCAGAAGCCATGGAAGGCCAGGATGAACCAGAGGGAGGAGTCAAACTCATCATTAGTCATGAGTCTGTTCATGCCTACAAGACATTTAAGTCCAGCCCACCCTGAATTCTGTGGACTCTTATCTACTGCCAATTTGCTTCGATTGTCAGTTGTTCAGATTCTTGTGGAGAGCTTAAGCTTGATATAAATCTTTATACCCATTTGAACTGTCTGGGTCTTCCGATTTCCCTGGCACTTGACCATGGGTCTCAAAAGAGATTGTATTGATAACGGGCGACACCTCAAGCAACATATTAGAGACTTGGAAGGCCCAATCTGCTGTACCCAAGAATATGCTTTCCAGGAGCCAAACCAGGAGTGGGCTGCTGGGGATTTGCAGAGGTTTGGGGGAGCCCCTAGCTAAGATTCTGCACAGTTTGGAGAACCCTCAAATCCCACTCCTGGCTGGCCCTACCCCCCCTCCCATTTTGGATGCAGATAAGTGGCCCGTTTTGGATGCAGGTAAGTGCAGGGTGTGCGTGGAGGCTCAGGGAGGGTAAAAAACGGACATCGCGGAAGACCAGAAATGGGCCTGTTTCTCCCTTCCAGAGAGCCCGGGGAGGCCATTTTTGCCCTTCCGGAGGCTCAAGAAAAGCCTCCAGAGCCTGAAGAGAGTGAAAATGCACCCCCGCCATGGTGCAGGATGCCAACTAGGCCACACACACCCAGCAACCGTGTAGACAACTCTTTGCTAAAATTCTTGAAGCCCACTCCTGAGCCAGCCCCTTCTCTTTTTCAGCCCAGTATAATATTTAAATCAAATCACTGTTCCCAACATAGTTATTTAATTTGATCTGAAACAGAAGTTATTTCATTATTTTGTTAGCCTGCAGAATTCTAGTCAAGGACTGTAATGAATATCTGCTGTTCACTGAACATTTCTTCAGTGCTCGCAAAATGCTCCAGAAAGATGTAAGTTCGGAAAGAAAGGCTGCTGATATGTAATGCAAACATCAGAGAGCTCACACATCCAATCTGTCATCTTGGACAAGTGTTCCAGATCAGCTAAAAGTTCTGCTACTTCTTAATTGAATGTAGTAACTGCCTATTTTCACAAGGGTTGCATTCAAACAATGACAAATGAATTCCAAGCTATCCAGATGGTGCTGGACCATAAGTTTTCAAAGCCATCGTAATCATATTTTATATTTGATAATGAATGTATGTACTTTTGTTTCTACTAGGAAACTGTTTCTGGACTTTCCTTTTGAAACCAGGAAAAAAAATGAAAGTTTGATTTTAGGTTTTGATGATTAAAGTGATTTTGTTTTTGTCGAAATGGCTTGAAATGCTGAAAACTATAAAGTAAAAGGTTGAGGTGGCAATTTTTTTTGCATTCTACTACACTGAAAAAAGTCCCTATTTTTAAAATTTCTTTTTGTTTCTTTTTACATTTTTATCTTTAATAAAGACTTAGTAGAACTAAAATATATTTTAAATATAATAGAATAATTTCAAATAAATATAATATCAACATTAAAATGAAATATAAAATAATTTTATATTTGAAATAAATTTAACTATTTCAACTATTTATGGAACTATTTCAGCTGGAAACATTCCGCCCCCTTAAAAAAGGGTAGATGGTTATCTGAAAATGGGATGTACAATCTATACAAGAATAAAGGCTTACAACAAGGTCAAAACAACAATATAAAACATTAAAATTTTAAAATCATATTCACATTAAAATTAATAAACAAAAAAGCATTATTTGATTCCTGAAGCACCTGCTGATATTCAGCCAAAATCTTTCAGCACAAAAACTGAAAGTTTTCTTTTAAGCACCATTTTAGAATTGCTTGCAAAGCATGACTCAGTTATTTGGCATAATCTGATTTTTTATAGGTGAAGTTTGGCTTTCCAGTGTCCGTCTGTCTCTCTGTCTCTCTCACTTTGTGGCAACTGCGAGAGAAATATTTTGATGACATGTACAAACATGGATGATCTGTGGTAATATGCTACAGACCACTGCACAAATTGTTAAACTCACATGAGTGCCATTTCTGACTTCCTACTGGTTTCCCCATTGACTGCTGCGGGGAAGTTGGCAGGGCATTTCAGAAATCACATGTGACCGCAGGGTTACTGTGATGACCAGACCTCTTTTTAGAAAGAGCCAGCATAGTCATACTCCACTCAGTATCAAAGATGCAGGTGTAGAGATGGTCAACAGTATTAAGTATCTAGGGGTGCAGATAACTAACAACCTGAATTGGTCTCTCCACACATCATCCTTAGTGAAGCGTACAAACCAATGTCTGCATTTCCTGCATTGAATGAGGAGAGTACATCTTTTTCCTTCTGTCCTGGCCACTTTTTACAGAGGCACGATTGAGAGCATTTTAACAAACTGCACCACTGTTTGGTTTGGTGGCAGCAGTTTGGTGCCTCAGATAGAAAGTCCCTACAGAGAGTGTTGAGGAGAGCGGAGAAGATTATAGGAAGCTCCCTTACTGTCATTCAGGATACTGCTTATAAGCGCTATGTGCTTAAAGCCCAAAGCATTGTTAGAGACTTCATACACCCACTTCATGGTCTGTTTCTGTTGCTCCTCTCTTGGAGGGGATTTTGAAGTATTTCTAGGAGGACTACCCAATTCTGTAACAGCTTTGTTCCCTGGGCCATCTGTTTGGTAAACTCGCAATATACATCTGAACTAGACAGTGTTGTTTCTCTGTGTCATACAATATACGTGGGCATATACATAATTTTGTATTTATTTATTGGTCATGTTGATGTAGTGTATGTTGGAGGTGGTAACCTTTTGAGAGCTGTATGGAATGAAATTTCATTCTAACGTATGCCAATTAGTGTATGTTCAAAGTGACAATAAAGTTATTTTATAACCCTGGGGATCTGGCATAAGTCCCCCTCATTTAGCACTGTTGCAAATTTGAACAGTTGTTAATCGAGGGGTTATAATTCAAGACTCACCTGTAAGACCCATTCAAATACGAATACATAGTTTGCATCATAGAATGTATAGTACATTGCTTTTCACAACTTGGGCTGCGAAATCAAGTAGGTAGAAGGAGCAAAAAAAAACAACAACGTCTAGCAATTCTCTCCAAGGCAAGGTTCATTCCTTATCAAATTACTACATATTAATTTACATAACTGCGATGTGCCACAAGTTGAGAGGCATTGATAAAATGAGTAGAGACTCAAATCCAGCTTCAGAACCCAGAAGTACAGAGACGCAACCCCAAAGGTTAAAAGCTAGTGAAGCAAGCCCTATTCTACAGGGAAACCTGAAAGCTGCAAAAGGAGCAAATCAATAAATGGAATTTTAATAGAGATAAATGGTCATGAATGGCTTTCAATTATGCAAAGTCTAGTTTTCAGTGCTGTACTGGTCATAATCCTCCCTCTGAGAGGTAAGAAAGAACATTACGTTTTGTTATAGAATTCAAACATAATGAGAAACTTTGAACCATGAGCAAAACCAAGCCAAATCTTTTTCTTTGAGCTCATTATTATAGCCTATGTGTAATAATACTGGGTTTGATAGGCAGAGAGGCTTATACAGGTGCCTGGGCCCAACTGATTAATCCAAACAAATTAAAATTCTCACTTGATGAAGAAGGAAACTTCTGCTTTTTGTGGTAGCTATTTTGACTTAACACCTTAGGGCCAGTTGCTATAATGAAAGACAGAGAAAGACTGAGAGACACACAGGAAGAGACAGGGAGAGAAAGAGAGAGAGTCAGAGACAGAGAGACAGAGACAGAGAGACACAGAGAGAAAGAGACAGAGAGAAAGACAGAGAGACAGAGACAGAGAGACACAGGGAGAGAGACACAGAGACACAGACAGAGAGACACAGGGAGAGAGACACAGAGGGAAAGACAGAGAGACACAGGGAGAGAGACACAGGGAGAGAGACACAGAGGGAAAGACAGAGAGACTGAGACAGAGAGACACAGGGAGAGAGACACAGGGAGAGAGACACAGAGGGAAAGACAGAGAGACAGAGAGATAGAGACAGAGAGACACACAGAGAGAAAGACAGAGAGACAGAGACAGACAGAGAAAGACAGAGAGACAGAGACAGAGAAACACACACAGAGAGAAACAGAGGTATTATAGATGAAGTAGATCACAAGAGAAAGCAAACTTGATAGAATTAGTGATACAGAAGCCAGTGTGCTTCATTGTATAATGGAGACACACAACTTCCGAATATGAAAACAAAGATGCCCAGTCCCAATCATATCCTAATTTTTAATTTCCTTTCCTCTATTGTGAAGCCATTTGTAGATTAAAGGTTATTCCTGAGCTGAGAGTGGAACACACTGTTTCTGAGGTGTTGCGTGTTTTTGACACTTCCCTCCCTTCTTTGTGTTTTATTCTTCTACACATTCTTATGCCAGGTGTTATGTGCAAAAACAAATAACACCAAAGCAACAACAACAAAAAGACAGTTGCCATAATGAGAGAGACAGTTACAGAGAGAGAATGATAAGAGAGAGAGAGAGAGAGTCAGTCATTGGAACATCTGTACAGATAAAATTGACCCGTTAAAAATATCAAATCCTGTCAAATAACCAAGTAATGTTTTGCAAATAATTCTAAAATGGTACCTAAAAGAAAACTTTTAGTTTTAGTGCTGAAAGATTATGACTGACGGTCAACTGATGCCTCGGCAAACAAATGGCATTTTTGTTTTATTCATTCATTTTAATGTGAACATCTATCCTTTTAATATTTTAATGCTCTAGATGTGTTGTACCTGTGTGTTTGATCATCTACGCTCTGTCAAGAACTGGATTCAGCGTAATGGTGAAACATCCTTTTTAGGGCAAACCCAAAAAACATCTCTACAGAAGCAACAGCGTCAGCTAAACGCAGGGAATGTCTAATTCATTTTTCACAAGCCAAACCCCAAACGGAGAAGAACAAGAAAAGGAAAGGAAGAAGAGAAAAATTGGATTGTTTTTTGTCAGCCTCCTGTGTAAATTTTTTTTCCTCCCCTCTCTTATCATCTCATCTAGTCATATCTTTCTGCAGTTTGAATTACCCTCTCTTCCTCAATCTGGTAAGGCAGTGAAAGGATGTTTGTTCTGCTAATTAACTTTATTACCCTGATAACTCCCTGCAGCCTTTGACGAAAACAATTACCGTTCCTCGATTTTTTTCCCCCCACTGGCAAAAAGGAGGAAAAAAAAAGAGAGAAAGGGAAAAAAAGACTATTAATTAGAAATGAGGCCCTAGTCCCTGCCATGTTAGCCTACTACGTTCTCAGACCCTCAAGCAGGATAGCATTACATTGTCAGTAGTAATTTAGATCTCATCTGTCTCTGCTAATTATTGTCACATTCATCAAATTCATCAACAAAAGTGCTCTCAGAAGGATTGCATATTTGCAGTTAATACAGCATAAACTGGTATTACCCATCACCACATTTGTGATGATGAGAGGGACACAACTTATTCATCCCTAATTAAAGCAAGCTGGGTAATTAATTATACATTCCGCCTTATTACTTCTGAGTTCCCAGATATTGTTTGTCTCGAAAGGGGAAAGGGAGGGGGAGAGGTTGGGGGCTGGGGGTGGAAGAGGAGCCTGAAAATGCAAAAATGCAAAAAAGAAAAAAAAGGGGGGGGGGAGAAAAAAAAGTGTGATGTGTTTTGTCACATGTGCTTTGCCATAATTCCCACCTGACAAACTAGCTGATTCAGTAGAAAATTGCAAGTTGTCAGCAATGGAATAAACTGCCGTAATCGCTGATTAATGATCAGCACCTGTGACAGGTGCTATACGGGACTGTAAACTTGGTTTGATTAACAGTCACTGGACGAATAAATATGAGTGACAGTCGTTGGAGAGCAAGTTTGGTTGTTTGCTTTCTATGTTAACAAATCTCACACATTAAAGTTACTGATATTTTCAGAGCCATTTCTAGTATTTGCTCCTTCCTTCCACACTCTTTTCCTTCCTTCCTTCCTTCCTTCCTTCCTTCCTTCCTTCCTTCCTTCCTTCCTTCCTTCCTTCCTTCCTTCCCTCTCTCCTTCATCCTTCCTTCCATTCTATCCTTCCTTCCTTCCATACTTTCCTTCCTTCTTTCCACACTCTTTCCTTCCTTCCCTACCTCCTTCTTCTTTCCTTCCTTCTACTTTTTCCTTCCTTCCTTCCACTCTTTCCTTCCTTCCACACTCCTTCCTTCCTTCTTGCTGTCCACTCTTTCCTCCCTCCCTCCCTCCTTTCTTTCTTTCTGATATTTTCAGAGCCATTTCTACTATTTGCACCTCCCTTCCTCCTTCTTTCCTTCCACACTCCTTTCTTCCTTCCTTCCTTCCTCCCCTTCCCCTTCCTTTACCAAAGCATCTATAAATCTTGGTGACAGGTTTAGTTATGTTGTGTTTTGACAAGGTACCGAAAGAGACAAGAAGTATTCTGGGCAAACTTATAAAATTTAGATATAGGACATAACAAGCCTTTTCGTATCACACCTATCTGGAATTAGGATCTAGGAATTAAAAATCTATAAAATGTATTGTGCAAATACTCAAGTTCTACATTCGTAATGTAGAAAAGAAAAAATATTTATAGATTAACTTATTTGTTCTTGTAAATCCCAATAGGAACCTGGTTTTCTGCAGTATTTCCCTCCCCTGTTCAATTGTAGACTGGAAATCAATCAGCATGACCTTGACTAAATTGTCAACGGTAGTTCTCAACCTACTTTGGAAGATTTGCTATGATGGCTAAATGCAATGTGAAGAACTAGTAAAAACTTTTACATTTGATTCTGTATCCTTCTCTGAATAGATATCTGCAAAGAATGGGATTGCTTCTCCAAAATTATTATCGATAAACAGGATTTCTGAAAATGTGCATGGTTACTTTGTGCTTTTACTGTATGCAAGAGGAGTTCAAAGGAATTCCTTTTTTCTTAAAATCTTCTGCTCTGTAATATGTTGAAAATAATTTCACTTGATTCTTTGCATTCTTCATTGTCTTTTGAATTGATCCTGGTTTATCTCTATGGTTCTTTGAAGAATCCAGTTGCAACATTTGTTATATCAATTACCACATTTAAGAGCCATGGTGGTGCAGTGGTTAGAGTACAGTTTTGCAGGTTAACTCTGCCCACTGCCAAGAGTTTGATCCTGCACCAGCTCAAAGTTGACTCAACCTTCCATCTTTCTGAGGA
The DNA here is from genome assembly GCA_033807585.1 of Hydrophis major. Classification (NCBI taxonomy): domain Eukaryota; kingdom Metazoa; phylum Chordata; class Lepidosauria; order Squamata; family Elapidae; genus Hydrophis; species Hydrophis major. Next base: position 9,837,851 of record CM066331.1, read on the forward strand.
CAGTAAAATGGGAATCCAGATTGTTAGGGGCTATATGCTGACTCTGCAAAGCCCTTAAAGAGGGCTGTAAAGTAGTATGAAGTGGTATATAAGTCTAAGTGCTATTGCTATTATCTATGGGGAAAGTGACAACTCCCTTGAAAAAAAGCCTAAGACAAAAAAACCAAGAAACATACATAAAAGTATTCCCATCCTGGTCCACACAGGGGGGCCAAATCCTGTGAATCAAATCTTGGCTGGACATCTCTAACCATACATATATGTATGTGTACATATGCTTTCTCTAACTAGAAGCCACACCTCAAAAAAAGGAAAGTGCTAGAACAAAATTAACAAATGTTATTAAAACCGGTAACCATTGATAGCCATTCATGGTCTGTAAAATAAGGCATTCTCTTTATAAAATATATTGATTTGCCATCTGTATGGATATGCACAACATATTCCTTTTCTCTCTTGCACGTAGAGAGGCACTCATAGAACATAGTATTGTAGAGTTGGAAGGAACCTTGGAGGTCTTCTAATCCAATCCCCCACTCAAGGCAGAAGACCTATACCATTCTGCTATCCAGCTTCTTCTTGAAAACCTCCAGTGATGGAGCATCCACAACTTTGTTATTTTCAGACTTTGGGCCTCCCGCCTGCTTCCACCTTCTTCATATTTCTTCCTTTCTCATAGTAGAAACTCCACTGTTATCAAGAAAGCTTGATGGGACCTAGCTGTTTATTTATTTAGCCTATGGCGGATGTTACATTAACCAGGAGACTACTATGCTAATGCAGAGTAGTAGTTTGGCTGCCTAACATTGCCAGCTCTGTTTGGGTCACGCTTGCCCGCGTCCCAAGGTGCACCACAGAGGAACAAGCTTGCTCTGTTCCAGAAAGAAAGGTGAATGCAGAGGTGGTATTCAGCAGGTTCTGACCAGTTCTGGAGAACCAGTAGCAGAAATTTTGAGTAGTTCTGGAGAACCAGTAGCGGAAATTTTGAGTAGTTTGGAGAACCAGTAGTGGAAATTTTGAGCAGTTCTGGAGAATCAGTAGTGGAAATTTTGAGTAGTTTGGAGAACCAGTAGTGGAAATTTTGAGTAGTTTGGAGAACCAGTAGCGGAAATTTTGAGTAATTCTGGAGAACCAGTAGTGGAAATTTTGAATAGTTTGGAGAACCAGTAGTGGAAATTTTGAGTAGTTCTGGAGAACCAGTAGTGGAAATTTTGAGTAGTTCTGGAGAACCAGTAGTGGAAATTTTGAGTAGTTCGGAGAACTGGTAGAGGAAATTTTGAATAGTTCAGAATACCACCTTTGCTTGGCCCTGCCCCCATCTATTCTCTGCCTCCCGAGTCCCAGCTGATTGACTGGGTCTTCTTTTGTTGCCCTGAACAGGAGAACAGAGCTGGAAAGCAGGTTAGTGGGGTGGAGAGAGAATGGGATTTTGCAGTAACCTTCCCCTGCCATGCCCACCTAGCCACCCCCACAGAACCGGCAGTAAAAAAATTGGAATCCCTCTACTGGATGAATGGCCTTCTTACAAGGTCATCCAGGGCCCTCTCCCTCCACCAAAACCACCTTGCAAATGGACATCCCAGGTCCAACCCAGCATGATTCTAACTGTCTGTGCTGGCTTGTCTCCTACCAAAATGGTACCTCTTTATCTATTTGCATATAATATGCTTTCAAACTCATAGGTAGGCAGAAGCACACCACGCAGTGCTAGGACTTGAACCACTGGAGCAGACCATTTCCAGCATCATTAAGCCACTGAGTCTCTGCACCACCTATCCTAGTAGGCTATATAGATCACAAACTGGGAGCGGGAGACTCAGGTGCAATTCTGAGAAACATCAGAGTGGCTACACTCTGTCAAAAAATTCCCTACTAACAACTGGCAATAGAAGACCTGAGTTCTTAGTGCAGCTCCTCTTGAAGCTCCATGCTTTTTCCCCCTCAAAGGGAACATGCAGTCTACTATCGCACCTGAGTTCTTTGGCAAGGATGGAGGACACATTCAGGAGCTGCCTGTTGAGTGCAAAACATCAGGACCATTCGTTGCAGCATTCAAGATTTACTCAAGTCTACACACAAAAACTTGGTCAATGCTAAATTGGCACCAATGGAATTGAGGAGGAATTGTATTTGAAGAGCTTGTGGGAACACAATGACTCCAAACTTATGATATGTTTAATTCTGCCCTCCTCCCTCCAGCTTTGCCTGCTCATCTACTGTTGAGTTGAACTGCTTGTTCCTGGTCAAACAGCCGTTCCAGACACAAGAGTGGTGTATCCTGTAGGGGGCACGCATAAGCGCACCAAAACATGCCTACCGTCCCTGTCCTATTGTTTCTTTTTTTTCTTATTCATATCCATTTCATGTATTTATAACCATGTTTATACTAATACCTGTTATCTAATAATTATTTGACAAAATAAATAAATAAAATAAATACATAATTCCTATCGCTCTCTGTGTGCTTCAACATGAAGAAAGTATACAGATATATTCATGTTCCCCATCCATCAGCCTTCTCTATGAAAAATTGGACTCAGGATGACCATATACTAAGTTCTCACAGCTGGACTTTATGTGAGCAAGTCTCACCCCAAATTGCAATCCTCTTCAGATGTGTTCATGATTCTCTAGGGATTTACTAAATAGCATTTGAGAATGCCAGCTTTGCAGATAGATAGCTTATGACCACAATTAGAACCAGAAACTCCTGTTGCTAAGTGAGGCAGTCACTAAGTAAGCCCTGCAGAAAGATCCATTGCTGGTGCTGCTTGCCAGGGAAATAAGCATTTTCCAAAATCCACCTTATTAACTGAAATCTCTCTGTGAAAAATTCTGTCCAACCTTTTTTATTTACTTTGCACAGATCATGCAGTATATAATTTCTCCAAATCAGGAAACATGCACAGAAGTTGAATTTTCAGAAATTCAGAAGTTCTCCAAATTGCAATGAACTTTTTATTTTTTGATTAAAATCCAATGCACATTGTATGGGTACGTCTAAGAGTAAAGAAAAATGGAATCAAATTTCTATGAGGTGATAAAAAAAATCACATGTACTTATCTGCATACCTGGGAAAACTTGATGGCTAGCCCAATCTCACAATACACAAACTTTTAAGAAAGTAAATCTCCAAAACAACCTTTTCAGCTCATAAATATACTAGGAGGAAAGGCAGGGGTGGGATTCTTCCAGTTCACACCTATACGCTAGAACCAGTTGGTTTTTTTTCCTCCTTTGCTGGTACTTTGCTTGTGTGGAGTGACCATTTAAAGTTACAATGGCACTGAAAAAAGTGACTTATGACCATTTTTCACACTTACGACTGTTGCAGCATCCCCACAGTCATGAGAAGCCAGGCGAAGAGATGCGTGCCTCGATATGAGTGACATTGAGTTGGCCACACCCAGCCAATAACATGACCACCAAGCCACGTCCACCAACTAAGAAACACCCACAGAACCGGGTGTTAAAATATTTGAATCCCACTCCTGAGGAAAGGTAAAAAGAGAGTTTGAAGTTCACACCTTCGGCTATTAAACCTGTGGCCACAATGCATTTCCTGTATAATTTATGATACATAATGGCATGAAAACACACAATCTTGTGCACTTAGGTTGGAAACTATATGAACAACATCCTGCTCCAAAGCTTCTATGCTGGGCATCAAAACAGTTAAAATAATGGCTACAATTACACAATGGAAACCCCATCCACTTTTTATGTGCATTTCTACTCATGTAAACAATGAAGAATTCCATCCCAGTCACCTTATTGTCTTTTTTGAACTTCTCTGTTGATGCCCCTGTTCCACTTCTGCCTTCCCACATCTCTGCTATTAAAGCTGAATAGATACACATAGGGACACCAACAAGATATTTAAGGTATAATTTTCGAGTGATTTGTCCACTCGGGACTTCTTGAACCACATTTACCCCTCTATTATTTTTCCAATATTAAGCATTTTTGAACAGAGAAGGGGAATGTTGGAAAAGAATATGATTTTTTTTCTCCATTGTGCACGAAGTAAGAGAAGTCTAGATTTATCTGAATCCCAACAAGCAAAACAGATATAGATCACTATGTATGTGTCTCTCTCTCTGTGTATATCTATATATGAATGTGTGTATGTATGAGAGAGAAAGAGAGAGAGAGAAGAAGAAGAAGAAGAGAGAGAGAGAACAAGAAAGAGAATTGTGGCTAATTTTCAATATAATGATCCGGAACCTTAAACATTAAAGTAATGTATTGAAAGCTTTATGCAAAATACATGTAAATAGGCCATGTTGTAGAAACGGATGCATAACCATTTGAAAAGGCAAGAGTGCAGCTAACCACGAGTTTAGGAAAGAGGCCAACCTCATATCCAGATGCCCTTGACAGAGACATACTGTGAACCATCTTGGCTTCCAGCTGCTCAGCTTCCTATGATTGTCCTTTTTGTTTGTTTGTTTATTTGTTTGTTTGAAGGGCAGTCTCTCACAAGTGTAAGACCAGGAGGAAGGGCAGCTTCCTCTAAGTGTTTGTAACTCCCTTTGAAATTTGCCATTGTGAGCAAGCCTCACAACGCACATTACAATGAATTTGAGGTAATTGTTTCAAAAAAACCACCCCACTTTAGAAAAATATCCTGCTTTGGAGCATTTGAATTGCTACGTTCCGCATACTGGAAACATATAGCAATCTGATAGATATGTTTCTAAAAAACTAAAAGGCAGCCTATACTTGTCCTGAATAAATAAAGCCAATAAAATTAGGTTTTCAGTTTTTATATAGGTATTCTTTGGTACATATTTCCAGCTCTAGGTTGCTTGGAAAACCTGGCTTTGAAAAGTATTTCTGACGTCTTAACATTAAAAAAAATAAAAATCATATGGACAAAGATGTATTAAAAATGCACCTCAGCTCTTCAGAACTGATTTTGTTTTGATACAGAAAACTTTAATGACAACATCTGATGAAGTTAACACTGGCAATTTATAAAGTGGTAGAAAGAATAAGAAACAGAAAAAAATAATACTCAAGTCAGAGATATAAGATGGTTTTCTGAGACTCCAATCTTGAGATCACCTCAGAACAGCAATCTTTTTACTTCTTCTTTGTCTTCCTTCTCCTCCATTCTTTCATGTGTTTAAAGGGTTAAAGTCATAGAGTTGGAAAGAAATATACAGACTATTGAGTCCAAACTCTTGCTCCTTGTAGGAATCTACTTTATGGTATATTTAATCAAAGACGGCTTGAAGCCATTTACAATCAACATCGCTCTTCCAGACTTGATGGTTCCATTACCAAACAACTTGCACATGAGGAACTGTATCGTAAAATTCCAAGAGAATCTGTCTTTTTGTATTTTATGACTGTCACTTTTGTCCTGTACTACAGAACAATTATAAACAAATTATGTTTGTGACACCCCTTCAGATTCTTGAACTGTTCTATCATACCCTCCATCAATTGTCTTCTCCTATGGATCAATGTATCTATAGTCCTCCATCTCTCTTAATTTCATGGTTCACTGACCATTCTCTGCACCCATATTTGTATTTCTTCTACTGAAGTGTCTGAATTTCCTACAAGATAGCCCAGGAAATGATATAAACATCCTCCTCCTTCTCCTGCCATATCCGTCATCGGACGTTGGTGATCATGTTGGCGATCCTATTTTTATGAACAGCCACACAAAAAAGTACTGCTGAGTTTTATCCAAACCAGTCCCTTAGATTTTGAAACCATGGTGTTCTTCTTCTGCCTAGACCTCGTTTGCCTTCCATCGTTGCCTGGAGGATTAAATGAAGTATGCCCTATTTTCCCGGGTGTTGCATCACATGTCCAAAATATTATTTCACTTTTTAATGGTTTTGATGATTTCCCTTGGCTTTCCCAGGTGGCTTATCACCTCCTCATTTCTGATTTTGGCAACCCACCTTATACTAACAGCTACCTGTAAATCCATAATATATAAACATTAAGAACTTTTTTTGAGAGAGTGGGGCTATCTTTGAGTCAGTCTTGATTCCTGATGACTGCCTAAACAAGTCCCTATAGTTTTCTCAGCAAAAAATTTGGAAGTGGTTTCTCATTGCCTCCTTCCTAGGACTGAGAGAGAGGAACTGGCCCAAAATCACTCAGGTGACTTTGTGCCTAAGGTAGGACTAGAACTCACAATCTTCCAGTTTCTAACCTGATGCTTTCATCAAAGTGACAAGCCATACTGGGAGTGAAGTCCGACTAATGCATAAAGTAAAACTATGAGTTCTTATGATTTGCAAACTGTTTTTATTGAAGCCCTATTTGCATTTTTTATATTCATATCACACAACGGAGTCATAGCAGTTTGTGATGCACAGTATGGATTCCAGGACTCTTGTCACGTACACAGTTACAAAGCTATGTCTCCTTATGCTATGCCTTGCATTTCTTGGTGAGTATATGGATGGGGAGGACACATATGTGAATGTTTATGTCTATAATTTTTGTAATTTTATACTTTTGTGGTGCTACTGGGATTAATCTCTGAGTAATATTCAATTTGAAGATAGCATAAACTGTAATAAATCCAATTCACTATCTTCTTACAACAAATACCGACACAATGGATATGTGAAGAAAAGACCAACATTTTGTGCATATAAGTGCACAATACACTACAATTCCTGCCCATATTAGGAATTACAGTATAAATAAGCTGATATACCGTTGCACCTCGTATGTAAAGGTAACATATTCGATATGAACTACAAGAAGGGATGAACTGCTTGCCAATCCAGATTAATCTATGTTTTTCAGGAATGCAAGGAACAACAAATGCAGTGGTTAATCCAAACTGCCAGGCGTTACTAAAAATGCTGGTTTATTTATTTATTTTAGTTTGTCAAGCATGTATGAGAAAACAAGTATAAGTATGAACATAACATATCAACATATAAGTATAAACAAGTATAAGAATATACATAATAAATGAGTATGAATAAATGGGGACAGTAGGCACACTGGCGTGCTTATGCATACCCCCTTACAGACCTCACAGTGGAGTGAGGTCCACAGTAGACAATTTAAGGTTAAAGTTTTGGGGGTTTGACGATGTAACAACAGAGTCACAGAGTGAGTTCCAGGCACTGACCACTCTGTTGCTGAAGTCGTATTTTCTGCAATCGAGTTTGGAGCGGTTTACATTGAGTTTTTAATCTATTGTTTGCCCATATGTTATTGTGGTAATAATAAGTTCTAAAAAGATCTTAAAGGAAAACAAGAGGTACTAAGTTTTTCCCAAGTATATTGGACATTAAATATATTGGACATTGAGTATTAAGTTGGTTCAGGAAATAATACCATGGTGGGAGGTCCAGATCTGGAAGGCCAACTAGAATCGCTCACCTAGCATTGGAAGATCTGCAAAGAAATATCATTTGCCTGGTTTATATTTTTGAGACTTCTCCCTAGGCACCTATTACCATTGATACTGTGCTATTTGTTCTTTCTTTTGCTATATCCCAAAGGTGCTTTTCCAGGAGGCAATTGGACTTTCTTGTTTTTTCTTTGAAGACGTTTCACTACTCATCCAAGAAGCTTCTTCAGCTCTAACAGGATAGTTAGGAATGGGAAGGGTTTATACTCCTTGCAGACAGCTGGTTATTTGCATCCTTTTAGAGGGTCGTTGAAGCACTTGGGAGGTTTATCTGTGTCTTCAGAGTCACTGGAGTAGTGCTACTGGTTCCTGTAGTCTGCAATTCTTTCCCTGGAAAGCCATTCCTACTCCCAATCCCATTCAAAGGGCATTCATCCCAAATTGTAGGGCTAAAAGTCTGTAGAGATTTTCAGTCATCCAGGTCATGGGTGTTTTTTCAGGAGGCAATTGGAATTTCTTGTTTTTCTTTGAAGTTTTGTTTCTCATTCAAGAAGCTTCTTCTTTCTTTTGCAATAGTTTTTCTACTTCTGTTTTCAGGTCTTTACATTTTGTGATTTTCTTCAGTTTTTTCTCTTCCATTCTGCTGCCTCTAGGAACTTCCATATCCATTACACATACTTTTTTGACTTTCTTATCAGCAATTGTTCTAGTTAAATTGTTCTTAGCATGCATGACTTTCTATTTATTTTTGTATACATTTTTCATAGCCCCAACCTTTTTTGATTTAGGTTAATTAGTAAGGATATTTGCAATATCAATAACATGCAGTAAAAGCTGCTGAGATTCCTTTTCCAAACTAGCTATTTTTTTAAAAAAATGTTTGTTTATTTATTTCCACATTTACAAATTCATCCAAATGTGCCTCTGGACAGCATGAAACAATAATAAATATTCAACAAGAAAACCAATCACACATAAAAAGATAGTTCTCATGTAGGATAGAACAAAAGTATTAGTTTATCAGGATTCTGACAAGTGCGGGAAATCAGGAATCTGGGCAGTTCAAATGAATATATAGATTTATTGCAAGTTTAAGCTCTCTGCAAGAATCTGAACTGCTAACAGAAAAGGCAAATTGATGGTAGATAAAAGTCAGTGGAATTTAAGGTGGGCTGGACTTAGATCACTTGTGGGCATGAAGGGACTCTGGACTGATAACGTGTTTGACCCCTCCATCGGAGCCCAGCTGTGGAATTCAAAAATTTTTATGAGTGGTTCTGTGGGGGTGGCTTAGTGGGCATGGCTTGGTGGACGTGGTAGGGGAAGGTTACTGCAAAATCTCATTCTTTCCCCACCCCACCCCACTAACCTGCTTTCCAGCTTTCTTCTCCTGTGCAGGGCAACAAAAGAAGATCCAGCCGATCAGCTGGGACTTGGGAGGCAGAGAATAGATAGGGGGTGGAGCCAGTCAGAGGTGGTATTTGCCGGTTCTCCGAATTACTTAAAATTTCTGCTACCAGTTCTCTAGAACTGGTCAGAACCTGCTGAATACTGCCTCTGCTAGAGATTCTATCTATTGGTCTCTTTAGCACACACACAAACACACCATCTCACATAAGGATATTCCTTACTAACTTCTGTGATGGACACTCTTTCAAAATCCATTAGACTGCCTCTGTTCACGATACTTAATTTTGCCATATTTTTAATGACAAGAATTTTGACATAATGTAAAAACATAGGTGGGGCAGGGATCCTGGGGGATAGGAGAGGAGCCATCCATGGATGCCTTGGCATCTCCAAGCTACTCTACTTGGGGAACCCAAGTGATAAATATCTATACTGGAGTGAACAATCTCAGACTGATACTTGGGATTTTATGGGATGAGCATCAGTGCATCAGTCTCAGGACAAGTCATGTCTTCCTAGTGCATAAACCTTATGAAGAGCCTAAACCTTATGAAGAGCCTAAACTAAGTTGGCTCCTGTATTCTGCATGGCGATGGATGTTGGAAGAGACTCTTGAGAGTCCCTTGGACTGCAAGGAGGTCAAATCAGTCCATCCTAATGGAAATCAATCCTGACTCTTCTTTGGAAGGACAGATACTGAAGCTGAAGCGCAAATCCTTTGGCCACCTAACGAGAAGAAAGGACTCATCAAAAAAGACCCTGATGTTGGGAAAAATGGAAGGCAAAAGGAGAAAAGGACTGAAGAGGGTGAAATGATTAGATAGTGTCTTTGATGCAATGGACATGAATTTAGGCAAACTCTGGGAGACAGTGGAGGATGGGGGGGGGGAGGGTGTCTGGCATGCTATGGTCCATGGGGTTGCGAAGGGTTGAACACAACTTAGCAACTGAGCAACAAATTCCCCATGGTAACACATTGGAGGGGAAAACATTTAAGAGTGGACAGTAATCTCTCAGCTGGTCCAACAAGACAAATTTTCCCTTCTAGAAACCTGCTATAGGAATGGATGGGGTTTTATGGAAATAGACTTATTTACATTACCAATAGAGAAATCCCAAAGGACCTCTCTGCAGGGATGGTATGTGGTGTTTATATTAATCAATTTAATTAATCTAAAGCTTTACTTTTGGAGCGGCTTCATTCTATTTTATCCACATAACAGTCTTGTTTGGAGGATTAATTGAGAATTCATGAGCCAAGGGCTAGCCATGAGTTTCATAGATGTTGATCTCTAGTACAGCTTGTCTAATGTTTTATACTCCACTACATTTCTTTCTTTCTTGTTAATATGTGGACGGTTAAAATTTTAAAGACCATAATCTGGGTTCAGGAATACATGAAGGTTAAATCCTGCAAAATGTATACAGCTGTGCTAATTTGTTCACTTCTTTAAATGGGAATGTTTGAAGGATAATATCCATTTATTTTTTCAACACTCACTGGAAGTTAAGTAAATATACATTTTCTATCATCGTATGATTAATCCATTCTACTTCAGTAGGAAATAGACTTCTTTGAGGGCAAAGGGCTGTTGTAGGAGCAGAATTCACCTCACTTTTACTATAAATTGGTATATTTATCAATTTCCATGAGCTTAAGGTTGTACCTGTTTTGCCTGGATAGATGTTTGAGACTATCTGTAACTCATGAATATAAAATAGTTACCACGGTCTAATAACATTTCTGGAACCCTGGAGCTGGGAACAACAGCTGTATAATAAAAAGGAATCTTCTAGAGATCAACAACCCTGAAAGAATCTGGTGTCACATTCTTGAGATGTCAGATTAAACTAACATGTGCCAGTCAATATTGGTACACTGTGACCCTTGGTGCTTCCGAAGCAAAACTATTAAGTCCAACTATTTTCTCCTGTAAGCACTTATCTGTAAGGATGGCTAGCATGTCCTCTGAAGCAGATATTGAAACTGATTGGACAATAGGTAGACACCAGACAGAGGCCTGGGGGGCGACCTCTAGAAATAAGGGAAGAAAAAAAAAATCTTAATCTGCAATACAATACAGCTCTCTTGAAACCCTATCATTTTCACTTCCCATGCGTCGGCTGCCTGGCTGTGAATGGATTTGAAAAGGAATGGTTAGTGGTGAAAATTGGATCAGAGCTAACATTCTCTCATTTTTATCAGCAGCTGCCAAAGGTCATCTGACATAATAGCTGATGAATTCAAGCCCAGTGGATTTCATTTGCAATTTTCAATTTACGGAGGCCTCCAAACCCCACCGTGATAAAAGCTTCTCCCATCGTGGCCTGTCACAAACATCAAGGAAACCTCACAAACCCACAAGAAAAGAAATAGGAGTGCTGTGCGGCATCACAGCCGCAGATAAGGCGAACAGGAAGACACGGCATCACAGGGAAAGGTGTGTGGTTGACTCTCTAAATGCCAATTGTAATCAAAAGACGATGAAGAGCAATCAAATAACTTATACAGAATAACATCGTGGCTGTATGTGCATACATCCATGTATATACCTTTGACAGATAGACAGAATCTTCTTTCCTCTTCTTCTCCCTGCCATTTCCCTTTTTGCTCTAAGTCTGAAATTTGCTCTCGGGTCTCTTGGCCGACATCCCAAAGACAACAGGGCAAAGTGTATTTATTTAGATGTGGAAAGTTCTGTAGAATTGTTACACTTAACCTAATTGTATTCTACATTTTAAAGATTCTTAGGGTCCACCAATAGGATAAACAATTTATTAAAAGCACAGGGGAGAGGAGTATTTTAATATTGTATGTGTGTGTGTATGTATGTACACACGTATATATATCTCACTGTTGTTGTTTTTTAAAAAAATAAAATACACTTCTGTTCTACGGATTTAAATTTTGAAATGAAATTCCAGTAATAATTGACAATAAATTTAGAGATTTTATAAGAAGAAGAAAAAAAACCCATGGTATTTATATTTACATTGTAAAGATTCTTAAGATTCACCAATAGGATAAATGATCCATTGGCAGCACAAGGGATTGGGATATTTAATTGAATACATATTTTATAAGTCCTGTTCTTAAAGGGGAAAAAAATCACATTTCTATTCCACAGATTCAAATTTTGAAATGAAATCCCAGTAATAAATGATGATAGATTTAGATATTTTCATAAGAAAAAAAACCCACAGGAGGAAATGATGTTTATATTATTGCCTAAAAAATTTGACTATGGCATTTTACCAACTGCTTTCAATTTTAGCAAAACTGCTTGCAATTTCAATTTGTTAAAGACACATTATAATGAGTTAAAATGTTAAAAAATGAATTGGAACATCTTTGCATTTGGTATCATTTGAATCCTTAGGGTTGTGCGAATTTTTTTTTATTTTTGTTGTTGTTATTATTATTATTATTTCTTGATAGTTTTTCAGGGTTAATTTAAGAATAAGCTTCTTAGAAAACAAATACCAGCTTGGCATTATTTTTCAGGTTTGTGGCTTTTAATAGGTACAGGTACTGGTAGGACTGCCTCTCTCCCATTGTTTCTGCTTAGTTCACCAAAACTAGCAGACAGAGCAGAAGATATCTTCTATCAAAAGGCGCCATTTTGATGGACCCAGGAGTTATGCTTCCTCTCTGGCAGCGCTTGCCCTGTGAAAATAGCATCCCACTGTCGATCCATATGGTCATGACCCTGTTAGTCTTTTGTAAATCAGTAACAGCCTAGCTGTTCCCCCAGGTGTTTCGGCCAGGAAGTTAGGCAAAGCTTTTATGAGTTGAGTTTATTGTTTTGACCTCAAGCATCATGGTTGAGATGGTGGAGTGTGGCTTTAATCTTGTATGCTGCTGCCCATCATGGGTGGCATATAAATGAAATATAAATAAAGTCTTGCAGAGAATTGCTATTTTGATCTCATAGAGAAGAAGAGGGTAATAGTCAGCTTCCCATAAAAATGCTCAAGTTATCCAATTTTCTCTTATTCTAAGATCCCAATAACAGATGGAATGAATGAAAATCTAGACAATATATTCCAAGGTATGATTTGATTGCTTATTTGTACCCTATGACTATCATTAAGTGTTGTACCTAATGATTCTTAACAAATGTATATTTTCTTTTTATGTACACTGAGAGCATATGCACCAAGACAAATTCCTTGTGTATCTAATCACACTTGGCCAATAAAGAATTCATTCATTCATTCATTCATCCATGATTCTCTGTATGCCAAAGCTGCTAGGTTTTCTCCAGCAAATGTCCTTTGTCTGATATTAGTTTTAGTTTTATCTAAGGGATGGCTCTGTTGTCCAGAATTTCCGATCCAATAAAATAAACTCAATTTCTCCGCTCTGGATGGATTTCATACAAATTGCACCATCAACATAGTACAAAAATAATTAGAATCTATTGAACCTTATTCTATTCATTAAGATTGAGAGTGAAAAAAGAATAAATACATAACCTTTTTAATAAACTTAGTCCACTATCCATAATATTGAGTTGCTAAAAATAATACAAAGCAAGATAATGCATCTAAATATATTTAAAGAAAGGGAGAAAGATGGACAAGAAGTGGAAGTTATCTTTATGTGTTGCTTTTTTAAAAAAAATAAAGAAAGAAAGAATAATTGTCTATGGGTTTCCCCTTCCCTGTATCCTGCCTTGCTGTCTCACGGTAAACAATTCATTACAGCTTCTTTCATGCCATGAATGGTCACATCAAAAGCCTTAACTAAATGACAGAAGTTTATGGTCTGATTGCTCCAGACTTTCAAAGAGATTATTTTGTTCTGGGAAAGGACCTTAGCAAAAATTTCTTCCAAGTGACCCAATTTATTTACTTTCCAATATAAGGAATAGCTGAATTTGCAATGTATCTAGAACCACCCTGGAACTAAAGCTTTTTACTTTATTGCTACAGACAATGAAGGCAGCCCTTCCTAAACTCAGTGCCTTTCACTTTCTTTTTGCCTACAATTCCCAGAATTCCTAGGGAGCCATGAAGGCTATGCAGATTGAGCATTCGGTAAATTGCAGGCCTAATACATTTGCAAAACATCGGGTCGGAATGACCCAAAGTCTAAGAATTTCCAGAGAAGCAGCAAAATGATATAAATCAAAACAGGCGGATCTACACAACACACTTCATTAACACTTTCGTCATTAATGCGTTTTCTGAACTCCACACTGACCCACAAATTAACAGAACAGGCTGGGGATCACATCATACAACAAGCCACTGAATGAATCCATTATACAATATATTGAATGAAAAAATAACGAAGTGGTCTGAATTTTCAATACTGACCCACAAAAAAACAAGCAAGTTTAATACTAACAAAACTAAGTTTCCTGTGCAAATGTGTGTGCTCAACCTGTTGAGCAGATCGCATACCTAGATTTTCTATACTGTTCATTCTATTATAGTAATAAGTGGGCAGAATTCTGTTTCCTCAGATAATTATATATTGATTGATCAAACTTATATGCCACTGAAGCATAATTGACTCGTGGAGGCTTACAATAAAATAGAACTAACAAAACTACTGCAAAATTAGCAGATCACATAAACAAATTTAATTAATTAATTAGCAAATCAAATCTAGTTCTGGATAGCACTCAATCAATTCCCAAAATCTTCCCTTCTACACTGCTAGTAGGGGACCATTTTAGTTTTTGAAGGAATCCTATAGAAATATAACATTTTTTTGCCTCTATCAGCATCCTACACAAAAATAAGAAGCCAATCCTATGATTATAACAAACACTTTGAAAGACAGATCTTTGAGTTCTTGGGCTGAAATTTAATTTTTAAAAATGCAATTAATTAACACCTTCTTCCTCCATATATGTTCTACATATTTGGAGTAGAACAAGAGACAATGACTGGGCCTTTGTAGGAGAAGGGCAGGCTGAGCTAGAAGGTGGAGTCAAATGTGTCATCAGTTTGGAATCTTTGCCCTCCTACAAGAGACTTAAGTCTAGCCCAACATGAATTCCATTGATTCTTATCCAGCACCAATTTAATAGCTTTGGCCATTAATTGACCAGATTCTTGTGTACTGGTAGCAATCATAAACTCTTCAGTGCTTTGAACTCAGCAAATGCTCCTGACAACCTTCAACTAAATCTTTCATCAAAACCAAAGAAGAATATTCTTCTAATCATTCCAAGAGTAACAAACCAATTTCAGATCCAGGACAAACTGGATGAAACATAGACTAATACCTACATTCCTCTCTGTACAAGCCACCAAGTGACTGATGGTTCCACTATATTCCATAGGGCTTATTTTCAAGGTAATTGAACAGTGATCATAAACCCGTAAAGACACAAGGTGGATTCAAACTTGTTGTGTCTTGTTTTAATCACAATGACACCAGAGGGATAAATCAGTCATGGGAATCAGAGTGCTGCTGTTTATCCATGTATGCCAGGTATCAAGTCATTGCTTTTCTATTTCTGTTCATTCAGTACTAAACCATCACATGGATATGTGTTGGCAGGCATAACTTCCTGATAATAGCTGTACCAACAAATGAACTTGTTGTGTTTTGATGAAGACAGGTTCCTCAAAAATATAAAACAAACATGTGGAAATCAGGAAAAGTGTCATTTTCTACAATGAAAAACATTGCTATTCATGAAGAGATGAACAAAACTTCTTTTGCTATACCTTATGTAGATTTTAGGTAAGTGCAATATCGGTATTTAACATAAAGCCAGCCTATTAAAATCAGTATCAATATTTTTAATTAAATTTAGTATTTACTAAAATTTGCCAGGCTGGACAGCTTTTTATTGTCATTTCTTTAAAAAAAAAAAAGGAATGAAAATGTGGTTCTGTAACTTTTTATCAGCAGTTTGTGAAATAATTCCAAAGGATAGAATGGATCTATTCAACATAATATAATGGCTTAGTGGTTAAGGCATCAGACCAGAAAGCAGGACATCATGAGTTCAAATCCCACCTTAGGCATGAAAGCTAGTTGGGTGTCATTGGCCAGTCCCTCTCTTTCAGCCCAGTTTACCATACAGGATTGTTATTGTGAGAAAAAAATAGGAGGAGAAAGGGATGTTGGGTGTGTTTGCTGCTTGCTGCCTTGGGTTATTATTATAAATAATAAAGGCAAGATACAAAAAAATAAATATTGAATTGGGTATGTTAGAAAACCCATAAATATATAGTCTCTCTCTTATAAGATAAAACAATAGTCAGATAAATTCTAAAGCAAAGGTTTGTTAGCTCATTGATAAAACCACAAAAACACCTCAGATTGATGGAAAATATGTTCTCGAGTTGAGTTAGCCTATGAAGAAATATTTGACTAGAGATCCTGAAGCAGGCAGATAAGCATCCAAAAAAAAAAAAAAAAAAAAACCCTGAGGAAAAGGTGATAAACTAAAATTAACTAGTGGTTAGATTCCATGGCAAATGGATAGAGGGACAAAACATGACAAGACCATGTTCATGTTTAGATATTGGAGCCAGTGAGACTGGATTCATGATTGTTCTGGCTGGCAATGAAGCTCAGAGAACATGTTTGAAACTTAGAGCTTAGTGTATCTGACTTGCTGAGAACCAAAGACCCTGTAAACACCAGATTCCAGTTTATTGGAAATCCCATTTGAAGCATGCATTTTTTGTGGTGCCTCTTACCATATGGAAACCTTGTGAATTATCCCTTCTAGGGAGAAAGATGAGTTACCTGAAAGAATCATTTGAAGTTAACACCAGGAAATTAGGGGGCAAGTTCTGAATAATGCTGAGATGTAATAGTTGTCGAATGAAAGAATGAGTCCTTCTGTTATTGATCATAGCACAGTGCATGGAACAAAAAAAAAATGTATGGAAAGCACACTAAGATCTCCTCTGGTTTCTGAGCCATTAGCAGAAACTGCAGGGTACTTTTAAATATTTCCTCCACAAACATGAGGGTTTAAACTTTTTCTTTTCCTTGCATCCATGCCGAGATTCTTATGATTCTATAAAAACTTTGTTCTACAATTTACCCTATGATTGCACATGCACATCTTTCACAGCTAGTTAATAGAGCATTTTTACTCTTTTCTTTTACTTTTAGATAGGCTAGCTATATTTTATATTTCCAATTGCTTACAATGGACTGGCTTACGTTACCCCTTCTTGGGCTGAGGTCATCATAAACTGATCCATTTTGCTTTTGCTTTTGGAAAGTGGGTTTCATTTGATGTAGCTTGAAACTGAATAACTTGATAAGATCACCTTTGGAATTCTACATCCAGTTCTGGTCACCATGATACAAAAAAGATGTTGAGACTCTGAAAAAAGTGCAGAAATGGGCAACAAAGATGATTAGGGGGCTGGAGACTAAAACATAATACTGATAATGAATTGTACGTACATGTACAGTATGGTGAACACTTTCAGAAATTGGGTATGTCTAATCTAACAAAGAAAAGGACTAGGGGTAACATGATAGATGTCTTCCAATATTTGAGGGGCTGTCACAGAGAAGTAGGGTATAACCAGGGATGGGATTCTATAAATTCGTATCTATTCGCTAGAACCGGTTGTTAACATTCGAAGCAGTTCGGAGAACCGGTTGTTAGAAGAAATTACTGGCCTAGTCCTGTAAGGAAGGCAGGAAGGAAACATTCTGGTGTTGCTTACAGAAACTGCCTCTCCGTTAACCCTTATTATATTCTTGGCAGGACTAGACTTCCTGTCTCAGGAACTTCTCTGGAGTATATTTCTCCTCCTTTGCTGGTACTTGGCTTGTGTGGAGTGACCATTTAAAGTTACAATGGCACTGAAAAAAGTGATTTATGACCATTTTTCACACTTACGACTGTTGCAGCATCCCCACAGTCAGGAGAGGCCAGGCGAGGAGATGCGTGCCTCGATGTCAGTGATATTGAGTTGGCCACACACAGCCAGTAACATGACCACCAAGCCATGTCCACCCAGTCACATGACCATCAAGCCATGCCCCCACCACCTAAGCTACGCCCACAGAACCAGTTGTTAAAATTTTTGAATCCCACCCCTGGATATAACCTATTTCCCAAAGAACCTGAGGGCAAGACAAGAAGTAACAGATGGAAAGTTACCAAGGAGAGAAGCAACCTAGAATTAAGGAGAAATTTCCTGACAGTGAAAACAATTAATCAGTGGGGCGGCTTTTCTTCAGAAGTTGTGGATGTTCCAGCACTGGAGGTTTTTAACAAAAGATTGGATAGCCATTTGTTTGGAATGGTATAGGGCCGTGATGGCTAACCTTTTCATCATCACGGGACAAAAGTGTGTGCATGTGCATGCATGCATGTCTGCACCCATAATGCAATGCGTCTGTGACCTCTCCACCCTTTGCACATGCATGCATGATGCCCCCATGCGCACCTCTCCTCACACATGCGTGGCAGATACCCAACAATCAGCTGGCTGGCACGGGGTGTGCATGCATGCACAGTGGATCAGTTCCAGGTGATGGCTCGCATGCAGGCAGAAATGGTTCTGCATGCTACTTGGAGGCCATGCCACACATGCCATAGGTTCACCACCACAGGTATAGGGTCTTCTGTTTGGACAAGGTTTGGACTAGAAGACTTCCAAGATCCCTTCCAACATGTTGTTATACAGTTATTAAATGAATCCCCATTGACTTTGCTTGTCAGAAGGTCACAAAAGGTGACCTCTGGAACCATCATAAATACAAGCCAGCTTTCACCATCAGAGCTGACAAGAATGGCTCAAGATTAGAGTGACTCAAAGTAGTGCAAGATCAGAAGATGTGGAGAAACCTGGCCCATCGAATCACCAAGAGTCAGACATGACTGAATGGACATCATCATCATCATCTCCTTGTTGGTCAGTTTAGTTTAGTTTACTTTATTTCATTGCCCTTCGTACAACGAAATCAAACACCATCTTCAATGTACATCATGACCATGAAAATAAACACAAACACACATCCTTCACACTCCACACATTGAAATGAAATCCCCCAACACCACACCAACACTGCACTATACAGTAGATATATCAGCTCCAAATCCATTTGTTTGCTTGTTTATGTGAATGTCTAGGGAGATTCTCAGTCATCCAGGTCATGGTTGTCCCAAAGATGCTTTTTCAAAACTCGACTGGACTTTGTTTTTCCTTGAAGCGGTTTTGCTTCTCATCTAAGAAGCTTCTTCAATTCTGATGTCCAACAAACTTATTCAGTCAGAACTGAAGAAGCTTCTTGGATGAGAAGTGAAATCTCTTCAAAGTCCAGTTGCCTTTCGGAAAAACACCTTTGGGGGTTTGCCTATGTAGTTCTGCCATGATGGTTGGATCCCAGCTGTGGGATGCACACTAGAAAGCCACTGTGGACTGCTCACTTCTTCCATGCAACCCCTTTTCCCCTGCCGACGCAGGCTTATTGGTAACGATCCAATAATAAGCCCGATTACAGTTAGCCCTGGGAGACATGACAGAAAGAGAGTCCTCATCTCGCATTAATTGCTAGCATTGAAACTATGCCACATCTCTTGAAGCTAGATGTTGCTTAGTATCCCTTTGATATGATAATGACATGCTTCTTAGCAGATGAATATGCAAATGAAAAGCAGTAATTTGGTGGCATGCACCTGCTGACACCGCACTGCCACGCTTACTGGCGTCTCTGTAACACTGCAGCTACACAAAAGCATCACAGAGGTAAAATTAAATTCTAATGCCGTCTATATTAAACAGATGCTTCCACTCTTCTTTTGCCAATCTACTTTTTTTTTCATGGGGCTTGTGGTTTGGAATCTCGGCTCTCCCTTTGTGCAATTAGTGGACATTTGTGCGCTGTACACAGAAACACACTCAGAGGCTTTTTAAGGACTCTGTCTTTTTAAAGGAATGGCTTACATGTGCGACACCCTGAAAGAAGGAAGATTGAATACTGATGTGCTACACTCTGAAAGAGGAATTTTGAATACTGATGTGGTGTAGGAGCCCTTCTTTCACCCCACTGAACATAGACAGAAAGGGAGATGCCTGTTCAAGGTATCTGGGCAGCCAAAGGAGATACAACAGCAGGACAGATTCCAGAGGAACGGCCACAAGGAAGCTGGTTCAAGAAAGCAGAAAAAGCAGCTTGTGTTTTGCAAACCATGGCTTGTTTTATCTGCATAATTCAATTCAGAATAGCGTGGGAAGGAACCTTGGAGGTCTTCTACTCCAACCCCCTGCTTGTTGTGGTTTGCTGGCAGCCGGTGCAGATGGCAGTGGAATCAGACAATGGGGAAGAACGGGGATCAGTCCGAGAGTTTGGAGAGGATTTGGATGAGGGTCCTGCAGAGATGGGGCCGGGACCACCTGGGAGTGGGGTGCTGATTCTGGAACTTTCCAAGTCTGGCAGCAGTGAGGCAGAGGATCCAGGGGAACCTGTTCCCAATGCATGTGTGTGCAAAGTTGCTAGAAGGCAAGAGCAGCTGAAACAAAAGGGGCGACACAGGAGTAAGGCTGGGAGGTGATTGCCCCTCCCACAAGGTATAACGGTCAGGCCAAGATGATGAAACCTTTGCAGGAAGCAAAGTAGTTCAATTGGTTCAGAGTCATCCTTGAAGCTCTTTGTATTTCGGTTGGATTTTTTTTTGTACTTTGGTTGGTTTCTTCTCTAGTTTATTTGATTCTTCTGTTTTTGACAGCACTTCACAGAACTGAAAGGTGTGTGCTTATCTCGGGGGACTGTTTGAGATTAATTCCGGCTGGGAATGAAAACAATTCCCAGCATTGCAATAAAATAAGTCTTATTTTTAAAATAAGTTTGTGCGTGGTGACGGTTTAAGAAGCCTGGGTCAGAACACTGCTAAGCAGGACACCCTTTACCAGGGGTGTCAAACTCAAGGCCCACGGGCCGAATACAGCCCACAGAGTGCTTAGATGTGGCCCATGGGGCCACCCTGAAAACAGCAAACAGCCTCTCTCAGTGCAAATGGAGCTCGGGAGGGCTGTGTGTAGTTCTCCCAGGCTCCGTTTACAGCTGCGGTGGTCTCCTGCAACCCTCTGGCAGCAAAGCCAGAGCTTGGGGAGCCATGTGCATCTCCCTGACCTCTGCTTTCACTGGTGGAAGGCCGTAGGAGGCCATTGCAGCTGAAAACAGAGCTTCAGAGCCCGCTTTTGCTGGCAGAGCACTTGGACTACCACAGGTGCCCCAGACATGAGTGATGTCAAACTGGCCATTCCCACCCCTAGCCATGCCCTCCACCCTAATGTGGCCCTTATTGAAATCAGGTTTGACACCCCTGCCCTATACCATTTCAGACAAGGACTTTGGGGGGAAAAAAAACCTACTAGCTGATGCCTCTGGACATTTTTAGAGCATTCCAGGATCTATCTGATATTATAATATTGGAACACAGAACATAGAATAATAGGGACTTTGGAGGGACCTTGGAGGTCTTCTAATGGTTGTCGGGTCTCTTCTTAAAAGCCTCCAGTGATAGAGCATCCACAATTCTGGGATGCAAGCTGTTTTACTGGTTAATTGTTCTCACTGTTAGAAAGTTTCTCTTTAATTCCAGGTTGCTTCTCTCCTTGGTTAGTTTCTGATCTGGTTAGGTCTTATAACTTTTTACAATGGTTTATTGCTCCTCTGATTAGACCTCGTTCTCATGGAGGGGTGATTACTCTGAGAAGATTTTTCCAATGCTGATGTGTATGTGATGTGTCAGGCATCATTTGGTCTGTTTCCAGAGATTTGTTGTGATGTCATCAGAAGCCACGCTTTTCAGAAAACTGGGCTCTTTTGATTGATCATGACCTTGTGGTTTGGCTCACAAGAAGAGGCCCGTTGAATCAGTCCAAGAGTCCACTAAAACTCCACACAAATAAATCCACTAAAGTTCACTAAAACTCTGCACAGATGAATGCTGGACAGACAAATGCCCTCAAGAAAGTCTACAAACAGCGAATCCCGCTCTCTGGATTTAGTCGTCCCATATAGCCCATACAGGGAGCCTCGACATATGACCACAGTTCAGTCCAAAAATGTTTGTTGCTAAGCACAACAGTTATTAAGTGAGTTTTGTCCCGTTTTATGACCTTTCTTGCCAAAGTGGTCAAGTGAATCACTGCAGTTGTTAAGTTAGTAACACAGGTTGTAAAGGGAATCTGGCTCCCCCATGTTTCCTTGTCAAAAGGTCACAAAAGGGGAGCATATCAGTGGTGGGATTCAGAATTTTTGTACTGCTGGTTCTGTGGGCATGGTTTGGTGGGCGCAGTATGGCTTGGTGGGCGTGGCTTGGTGGACATAGCAGGGGAAAGGATACTGTAAAATCTCCATTCCCTCCCTACTCCTGGGGGAAGGATAATGTAAAATCCCCATTCTCTCCTCATTCCACTAGCCTGCTTTCCAGCTCCATTCTCCTGTGCAGGGCAACCAAAGAAGACTCGGGAGGCAGAGAATAGATGAGGGCGGGGCCAGTCAGAGGTGGGATCTCCGAACTACTCAATATGTCCGCTACCGGTTCTCCAGAACTGGTCAGAACCTGCTGAATACCACCTCTAGATCATATGACCCTGAGACCCTGCAATCGTCATAAGGATGAGTTATAAGGATGAGCCAGCATCTGAATTTTCATTAGGTGACCATGGGGATGATACAATGGTCATAAGTGTGAAAAATGTCAATAAGTCACGTTTTCAGAACTGTTATAAGTAGACAGCCACCTGTTTAGCTGCTGATGGATTTCTGAGCTGAATTCAAAAAGCTGGCAGAAAAATTTTATGAGCTTGCTTGATCGCCACCACTTGCACTTGGTGTGAGAGAATCCGGAAATAAACAAATCACACATAGCTATTTCATAATGCCAAGGTTTCTGGAATTCTTCTGTTCAAATCTGAAAAATACTCAAGAAGAATTTAATCAAAAATCTCAAATTTTCAAGGGGGAAAAAAGAGGCGTTTCCCCCCCCCACACACTCTCTCTCTTGGAGGGGAATGGAAGTTGATGGACAAAAATTAAACATATGCAATGTATTACACATCATTTTGCTAATATAAGATCAGATCTACATAGGCCTTGACTTATGTCTAATTATCATATTTAATATATTAATTGGAAATGTGTAATTAATTTTAAATTATAAATTGAATTAAGTTGAATATATTTCCTGTTAACTGTCCTTAAATGTTGTTATAAAGAGAACTATTAGCAATGGAATAAAAGAAGCCTAACCCTCTCTTAATTTATCGAAAAACTTGGTTAAAAAAGGAAGGTGACCAGAAAAAAATTAATTAATGTGATAATAAAACAAAAATATCCATTCTGGTCTCATAATTCTCTATTCTGTCAGAATTATTTTTTCAAAAATAGTTAAGGAAAACAACAACAAATTTTTAGTAAAAAATAAATCCAAGATCATTTCTTGCAGAGAAATGTTTCCTTTAGATATATCTTCGAGGTCATTTTCTGAGTTATCATACCCATCAGCAGTTTCTCTTCCTCTCAGACTCCATTTTGATCCTCTCGATAAACTTCTGATTCTGGTGACTGAATGTTTCCTCAGAATGTGACACGATTCTCTTCCTTTTCATGTGAGTTTTCTTTGTTCAGGTATGGCAATGCTGTGTGATACTAGAGGTTATAAGTCTCCTTTTCTTAAAGAAAATATTTGGAGGGATAACAGATAACAGATAATCAGAGTTGGAAGGGATCTTGTAGGTCATCTAGTCCAACCCTCCACCCAACCAGGAAACCCTCCACCATTTCTGACAACTGGCAGTCCAATCTCTTCTTCAAAGTCTCAAGTGATGGCGCTCCCACAACTTCCGAAGGCAAAAGCTGTTCCATTGGTTGATTGTTCTCACTGCCAGAAAGTTTCTCCTTATTTCCAGGTTGAATCTCTCCTTGTTCAGTTTCCAGCCATTATTCCTTGTCTGGCCTTTGGGTGCTTGGAAAACAGCTTGACCCCTTCCTCTCTGTGGCAGCCCCTCAAATATTGGAAGGCTGCTATCATGTCTCCCCTGGTCCTTCTCTTCACTAGACTAACCAAGCCCAGTTCCTGCAACTGTTCGTTGTATGTTTTAGTCTCCAGTCCCCTAATCATCCTGGTTGCTCTTCTCTGTACTTTTTCTAGAGTCTCAACATCTTTTTTATAATGTGGTGAACAAAACAGGATGCAGTACTCTAGGTGTATCTTCCCGGGTATTGATGTTAGGCTGATTGGTCTGTAGTTTCCTGGGTCTGTTTTTATTTCTCCATTTTTGAAGATGGGAACCACATCAGCTCTTTTCCAATCCTCTGGTAGTTCCCCGGTGCTCCAGGATTTTTGAAAGATATGGTGCAGTGGTTCTGAGATGACCTCTGCCACCTCCTTTAAAACTCTGGGATGTAATCCATCAGGCCCCGGTGATTTGTTTTCATCAAGATCAGACAGGTGTTCTCTTACTTTTTTTTTTTTTTTTGCTTATTTTAACTTTTATTTCTGGTCTGTCTTTTACAGTTATGTTTTTGGTGAGTTGAGCTATAGTTTCTTGTTGCGTGAAGATGGGTACAAAAAATGAGTTAAGCAGTTCTGCTTTCTCTCTATTGCCTGTTACTTCCTTGCCATTTTCTCTCTTTAGTGGACCGACTGTTTCCTTGATTTTTTTCTTGTTATTTATATGTTGGAAGAAACTTTTAAAATTATATTTGACTTTTGTTGCAAGTCTTTGTTCATTCTGAGCCTTTGCTATCCTGACTTTGTCTTTGCAGATTCTGGCTATCTGGTGATATTCTGCCTTAGTTGTATGCCCTTCTTTCCATTTTTTGTACTTGTCCTTTTTTTCTTTCAATTTTCCAGAGAGATCTTTGTGCAGCCATGTGGTTTCTTGGATTTCTTGTTTTTCTTTCTCAGTGGTATTGTGCTGGTCTGGGCTTCTAGGATGATACTTTTTAGAGTTTTCCAAGATTCTTGAGTTGTTTTCCCCTTTAAGATTTTCATCCATGGAATCTTTCTCAAGTTCTCTCTGAGTTTATTGAAATCAGCTCTTTTAAAATCCAAGACTTTGGTGTCATTATGTTCTGTTGCTTGTATTTGTGTTATGTTGAATTCTCGTATGACATGGTCATTCTCACCCAAGGTTCCTACAGTTTCAACTCCCTCTATCACTTCGTCTCTGTTTGTAAGAATTAAGTCCAGTATGGAATTAAAGGACAGCAAGGTATGAGCATAGCCTTATTGCATTCATTGGAGGAATTTGTTTCAACCAATCAGAACAGAGGTGGAAGGGACCTTGGAGGTCTTATAGTCCAACCCCATGCTCAAACCCTCCCCCCACTTTTCATAATTATTCAAATTTGGGGGATAAAGCAAAACAAGACCTTGGCTTTTTCTATTCCCTTCCTCATCCTCATCCAATCCAAACCCTCACATATCTTTGTGATTGATGGATCCGGGGGTTTCCTACTCCCTTTTTTCTTTATAGAATGGATACTATAAATGAAGCCGAGCTGGACATCCTGGAGTGAGAAGGAGTGCTGGAGGAGTAATACCTCCTTAAAAAAAACCTTGGTTGAGTTGGCCTGGCTGGTAAGGGCCCATTTCCAGGGTTACAGGAGAAGATGGTCAACAGTTTTGAAGGCGGAAGAGGGCTTTATGCCCCAGGCACAGATAAAACAGTAGAACCACCTTCTAGGAGAAGGGAAACTCTGATCTCCAACTTCCACTGCCTTGTAGCTATATCTATTTATTGGAAAAGGCATCAGGAATCAACCTTGAGGCAAAATCTGGAGCTGGAGACTCGGAAGCAGTTTATGACTGTCTACAATCACACTCTGGTAATTCCTGCGACGTAACTCGAACTAATCATAACGGCTCTGCCGTTCCATTAGACTATTTCAGTGACGTGGAGAAGGGGGAAATCTGCTGCTTGGAGTTTATCCTCCATATTTATTATTGGAGTTTATCCTCCATATTAAATTACCCAGGCCTCATGCCAGCTTTGCATACAGCACTGAAACAAAACAGGAAGTGGCAGTTACCAGTTTCATAGTACGATACCATCGTCTCTTGAGACCGAAGGATGCCAATTCAATTCAATTCTTCTTTACAAAAGGATTGATTTTGTGTGAAGTCTTTCTCTTTAGGATTCGGATCTTCTCTTCCTTGTAAGATGATGTTCAGCTGAAGATGCAGGAGACTCTGGCAGCCTCAGGAGGACTTGAGGGTGCTTTTGATGGCTCCTAACAGGATGGCTATATAGGTAGCCCTCGACTTAACAACGGTACACTCAGTGACCGTCTGAACTTACAAACAGCGCTGAAAAGACTGACTTGTGACCGTTGCAGAATATCCATGGTCATGTAGTCAAAATTTAGGCATCTGGCAAAAGACTCATATTTACGATGGTTGCAATGTTCTGGGGTCATGGATAACGTTCTGCAATCTTCTGACAAGTAAAAGTCCATGGGGAAACCAGATTCATTTTACAACCTAAATAACTGCAGCGATTCATTTAGCAACTGTGGCAAGAAAGGTCGTAAAATGGGACAAAATTCACTTAGCAACTATCTTGCTTAGCAACAGAAATGCTGGGCTCCATTGTGGTCATAAGTCAAGGACTACCTGTATATTATTTTTGGCATCAATATTGGTATATCTGTGAATGCCAGCTGCTAAGACTCTCCTCCAATTCCAGTTAGGGGCTTCCCTGAGTCATTGAATTGCATTGCTACAGTACTTTAGCCTTTGCAATGACACAGAAAGATTTGTCTGATTATGTTCCTAAGGATCAGAAATTAATTTTATGCCACAACTGTTCTGTACAGTCATTAGCATACTTGCAAGCGCCGCACTGCGATTGGCCAAAGCGCATGGCAATCTGATTGGCCGAGTGAGCCGCACTGATTGGCCCGTAATGAATCCTCCGCGATTGGTGGAAACTAATCGCGGGAGATTCAAAGCGGTGCCATTGGCCCTGGCCACCGCGGCCAGAGAATAAAAGCCGCTGTTTTTCCCCTTGAATCCTGAGCCGATCTCGGGACCCAATAAAGAGCTGAACTCAGTCACTAACTCCTAGTCTCCTTTCCGCGACGGACACGACACTGGCGACGAGGGTGGAATCCCGAGACTAACCCCCATCAAGCACGTGTCCTGAGGAAGCGAGACTGACAAGATGGCCAGCATCGCACCGCTCGCACCTTTTAACCTAACTGCCGAGGACTGGGAATCGTACACAGACCGATTCCTAATGTTCCTTGAAAGTAGCAACTTGAAGTATGCAACCGGGCAGAAGAAAAGAGCCGTCTTTCTAACACACTGCGGGGCTGCAGTGTTCAAGATGGCAAAAGCTCTTGCAAAACCCAGGGACATGAAGGAGATGGACTGGGCCGACCTCGAGCCGTTGCTCAGAAACCATTATGCCCCCGCCATGCTCACCCTCATCAGGCGACACGATTTCTACCGGAGGGACCAGAGAAAGGGTGAGAGCATCAGCAACTTTGTGGCTGATCTACGGAGCCTAGGGGGCATGTGCGGGTTCTCGGACATGGACGAGGCTTTGCGGGACCGTGTCGTGCTCGGCCTCAGAGACCTAGTCCTACAAAGCCGGCTGATGGCAAAAGGCGACATCGCCCTCGCTGACGCCCTCGCAGAAGCCACCGCAGCCGAGGCAACCCAGAAATCGGCGAATCGAATACGGAGACCGGACACCGGGGAACGCACCGCGACCACCGAGATGGGTTGGGCGACCGAGGCCCACCCAGAAGCAAGCCACCGGGAAACCACCACCCATCATGGTGACTTCCACTCTGCCTCCGACACCACGGACGAAGAAGAAATACATCGGCTCCAGACGGGACGAGATCGGCGCGATCAGCGGAGTCGTAAGTCGGAGACCACATGTGTCGGGTGCGGAGGCGACCACCCTCGATCGGAGTGCCAGTTTTTCGATGCGATTTGCCAACACTGCGATAAAAAATTCAAAGAGGCTGGGCTAAAGGTGAAAAAAGAGAAATGCCAGCTGTACACAGAGCGGGTCAAGTTCCTAGGATACCTCCTAGACCAACATGGCATCCACCCAACCACGAAAAAAATCAGAGCCATTAAAGAAGCCCCAATGCCACAGAATAAAATGGAACTGCAGGCATTTCTAGGACTGCTTAATTTTTATAAAGTTTTCCTGCCCCAAAAGGCGACCGCGGCGGAGCCTTTGCATAGGCTTTTGGACAAGGCAGCCACATGGACTTGGGGGAAACGTGAGGAAGCCGCCTTCAGCAAAACCAAGGACCTGCTCACCTCAGGTGCCGTCCTAATCCAATACAATGAGACCCTACCACTTGCCATCACATGCGACGCCTCACCTTTCGGTGTCGGCGCCGTCCTCAGCCACACGCTCCCAGATGGAAAAGAAGCACCCATCGCCTTCTTTTCAAGGACACTCACCAAACCGGAGAGAAATTACAGTCAACTGGACAAAGAGGCTTTGGCTATTGTCATCGCAGTGAAGAGGTTCCACAAGTACCTCTATGGCCGCATGTTCACCATCATCACCGACCACAAGTCGCTGCTGGGAATCCTGGCAGGGAACAGGGCCACCCCGAACATTCTATCTCCTAGAATGACAAGGTGGTCCGAATTCCTTGCCGCCTGCAGCTACTGGCTCACACACTGACCGGGTAAGATGATCACCCATGCAGACGCCCTGAGCCGCATGCCGTTACCTGACCTAGACACCGAACCAGCACCCACGACAGCCACCCTCAGCATAGAGACTCTGCTTGATCTACCCATAGCCGTGTCAGACATCGCCCATGAGACTAATAAAGAGAAACGTCTGGCGCGGGTGTTACATTGGGTAGAAAAGGGGTGGCCGGCAAAGGACAATGATGAATCATTCAGGACATTCCGGAACCGGCAAACAGAAATCTCATGACAAAAAGGTTGTGTACTTTGGGGGGATAGGGTTGTTATTCCGGAAAAGTTACAAGGGAAGGTATTGGAGTTGTTACACGAGGGGCACCTGGGAATAGTTAGAACAAAAGCCCTGGCCAGGAGTTACGCCTGGTGGCCAGGGATGGATAAGCAAATCGAGACTTCAGTGGCAACATGCAAACGTTGCCAAGAAACCAGACCGAGTCCCCCCGCAGCACCAATCCTGGAATGGGAAACCCCCAGGGGACCATGGTCCAGGATTCACATAGATTTTTCCAGGCCCACGAAAGGACATATATTCCTTATCACGGTAGATGCTTACTCCAACTGGTTGGAGGTAAGCAACATGAAAACCACCACCACGGAGGCCGTGACCAAGGAATTCAGCAAGCTGTTCGCAACCCACGGCCTCCCAGATGTCATCGTGTCAGATAACGGGCCCCAATTTACCTCACTAGAATTCAAAAAATTCCTTGCAGAACGGGGCATACGACATGCACTGACAGCACTGGCACATCCGGCGGCGAATGGGAGGGTGGAACGAATGGTTCAATTCACAAAAAAAACCATCCAAAAAATCGAACACGGGGAAATCCAAGAAAAAATAAACAAAATGCTCTTTATACAACACATAACCCCGAACACGACTACCAACAAAAGCCTGGCAGAACTATTAATGGGGAGGAAATTAAGGTCCCCACTCGACAGACTGCACCCCACATACAATCCAGAAAAAACCCCAAATTCCTCAAGAAAAAAATGAACATTTTCCCCAGGTGACGCAGTCTACGCAAAGAACCTTACCGGAGATCCACTTTGGGTACCAGCAACTATAACCCAGCTGACAGGTCCCCACTCGTACCAGCTGCAAACAACCGACGGCCGAGCATGGAAACGCCACATTGATCAAATAAGATCGAGAACAACCATGAGAAACACAACCGACACGCAAACAGACACAGACAGCCCTCATAACACAAACCAAGAGGGGAGGGAATACCCTGGGAACCAAAAACCAATAGAAAGAAACCAGCTATACTCACCGACAAGCAGCCAGCTCGAAGCCTCACCAGGGAGAAGCAGCCAGGCCAGCTCAACCAGCCCAGAAAGACCAGGCAGGAGCGGCAACAACCGCAGCTCAACCAGCCCGGGTAGACCGGGAGGGAGCTGCGATGAAAGGCCCGGCAAGGCCTTCCAGGCGGTTCCATCAACGAGGCAGAGAGCAACACAGAACCCGAATGAACCAGCCGGGAGCCAAGCAACAACTAACCTGCGCAGGTCAAGTGGGCAAGTACGAAGCCCCGCCTACTTTCGGGACTACGTTACGTAGGACCATACCAAGAGGGGAGAGGTGTTCTGTACAGTCATTAGCATACTTGCAAGTGCCGCGCTGCGATTGGCCAAAGCGCACGGCGATCTGATTGGCCGAGCGAGCCGCACTGATTG
The DNA here is from genome assembly GCA_033807585.1 of Hydrophis major. NCBI lineage: Eukaryota > Metazoa > Chordata > Lepidosauria > Squamata > Elapidae > Hydrophis > Hydrophis major. The sequence continues at coordinate 9,867,942 of CM066331.1, forward strand.
GCCCATAACAAATCCCCCGCGATTGGTGGAAACTAATCACGGGAGATTCAAAGCGGTGCCATTGGCCATGGCCACCGCGGCCAGAGAATAAAAGCTGCTGTTTTTCCCCTTGAATCCCGAGCCGATCTCGGGACCCAATAAAGAGCTGAACTCAGTCACTGACTCCTAGTCTCCTTTCCACGACGGACACGACCACAATAGTGATTAGTCTCATTCGAGACAATGATGAATCTGCATACAGATGGGAGATTGTACAACTTGCCTCATGATGTAACTGAAACAATCTGGAACTGAACACACTCAAAATTGTAGAAATGGTGGTAGATTTTAAGAGAAATCCTCCCATATTACCACCTCTTACAATGCTAGACAATACAGTATCAACAGCAGAGACCTACATATTTCTAGGTTCTATCATATCACATGACCTAAAATGGACACCTAACATCAAAAACATTATCAAAAAAGTCCAACAAAGAATGTTCTTTCTGCGCCAATTCAGAAAGCTCAAACTGCCCAAGGAGCTACTGATACAGTTCTTCAGAGGAATTATTGAGTTTGTCATCTGTACCTCTATAACTGTCTGGTTTGGTTCTGCAACCCAACAGGACAAACACAGACTCCAGAAAATAATTAGGACTTCAGAAAAAATAATTACTATCAACCTGCCTTCAGTCAAGGACCTGTATACTGCACAAGTCAAAAAGCAGGCTGTGAAAATATTTACAGACCCCTCACATCCTGGATATAAACTGTTTCAACTCCTTCCCTCAAAACGACACTATAGAACACTGCACACCAGAACAACTAGAAGAGTTTTCCCCCAAAAGCCATCACTCTGCTAAACAAATAATTCCCTCAACACTGTCCAACTATTTACAAAGTCTGCACTACTATTACTATTAATCTTCTCATCACTCCTTATCAACCATCCTCTCCCACTTGTGACTATATGACTGTAACTTTGTCGCTTGTAAACTTGTGACTGTATGACTGTAACTTTGTCGCTTGTATCCTTACAATTTATATTGACTGTTTCCTAGTATGATTGGATTGCTTATTATACCCTATGACTATCATTAAGTGTTGTACTTTATGATTCTTGACTCTTGACAAATGTATTTTTTCTTTTATGTATAGTGGGAGCATTTGCACCAAGACAAATTCCTTGTGTGTCCAATCACACTTGGCCAAGGTCTCTATTCTATTCTATGAAGTATCATCATTGATGAATAAGGATGTATAGAACAATAACACAAAATATTTTTTAAACATGAAGCCACTCTGGTCAAGAAATATAAAAGAGTATGGGTTCACACACTTTCTTGAGTCATAGAACATAAGAGGCTAGAATCATGGCTGGAGGGGATATTAGAGATCTTCTAGTCCAATCCCCTGATCAAGGCAGGAGAACTTATACCATGCAAATGATTATTTACTTTTGAAAACCTCCAGTGATGGAGCACCCCAACTTCAGGAGGCAAACTATTCTGTTGATTATGAGAATTGTTCTCACTGTCAGAAAATTTCTCTTTTGTTCTAAATTGGAACGCTCTTTAACAAGTTATAATGATGTACTGTATAGAGTTTGATTTTGGTTTAGTTCATTCCATGAATCCAACCATTGGTATTCAAACCATAATTTGTGTATTAACATAATATACAAAAACAACCAATTGTGGTTAATTTAGTGCAGTTAAATCAGGACTTAGTTTGATGTGTGGAACCAGTCAATAACTATGGCACATTTTTTTATGTAGCAGTTAAGATAAAGGATACATTTTAATTCACGTAGAAAAAGTAGATTCTAGTTCTTGAAAAATTATCCCACTCACATATATTTCCATTCTTGAAAATAAATAAATCTCTATGTAACTAAAAGAATTAGCCCCCTCTGGAATCGATGAGGATACATCATTTGATATTTACACTTTGATCCTAAATGAATTTAAACAAATCCTATAATTGGTGGAGTTTCCAGTAAACACGTTTAGCATAGAAGGGGTTGCAATGAGCATCACTGTAGTATCATCACTAAGCAGTCTTGTTGCTGGAGAATAAGTATATACCAGATAAACACATTGTATTAAGACCACTAAGCATCAATTAACATAAATAGCTTAGTTTCAGAGAAGTCATATAGAGAGTGACAAACTGTAACAAATTTTGTGACAGTGGAATCCATGTACCAATAATCCTCTGGGCTGTTTTTTGCCAGAGGTGTGAGGGTGAGGTGTGAGAGTGAGGGGTATGGCGGGGGGAATGGAAGCTAATTAAAGTTTAAAAAAAGGATGCGAAAAGACTCCGTCACAATCTGTATTTCCCGTTTTGTCCTTTTACTCTACCTAATGATTGGTTTTCCTATAGCCATCGCTCTTTAATTCCTTGTGAACTTTAACTGAATTTTGGGGTGGGGTGGGAACACAAGTTTCTGTTTCAGAAAGAAATTGAGTATTATGGGAAGAATCCTTAGTTTTGCAGACATCAACCTGTGCCTTAGGAATAGGGGTAAGCATATGTTTGGCAGTGGGTCACTCATGGCAGGCTGGCCCACCTTATTTCAAGCTTTCTTTGACTTGCATATGCAATTCTACCTTTGGTGAACTGCTAGCTTTTGTGGCGGTACATGCATGTGTCTGTCTGCCTTTATTCATTCATTCATTCATTTATTTATTTATTTATTTATTTATTTATTTATTTGTTTGTTTGTTTATTTATTTATTTATTTATTTATCTATCTCTGTCTGTCTATCTATCTATCTATCTATCTATCTATCTATCTATCTATCTATCTACCGTGTTTCTCCAACAATACAGCCTCCCCCAATAAGAAATCCCACCATGTTTTATAGGCACGAAATGAAATTAAGCCCCTCCCCTCAAATTAAGGCCTATATTAAAATATGCGAAATGGGGGGGAATGGTGGGGGGGCTTGCCATTAGGAAGTACTTTTGTTGTACATCCGGATATGCTGCTGCCTGCGTTGACCCTGATACAAAGTGCCCCACCAACGCCAAGGTCAACATCCAAGCTGTCGCCACCCACCCGAAGATGCAAGGGAGGGGGAATTAAGTCACCCCCGAAAAGACGGCCTAGCCATTTTTGGAGGGCTCAAAAAAAAAAAAAAGACCCAGCCTTATTATATGAGAAACACGGTATCATCTCTCTGTCTATCTGTCCTATCTATCTATCATCTATTTATTATCTCTCTATCATCTATTTATTATCTCTCTATCATCTATTTATTATCTCTCTATCATCTATTTACCTATCATCTAATCTTTCACAAATCTATCATCATCTCTCTCCTCATCTATTATCTATCTTTTTGTCATCAATTATCTATCTATATTTATCTAATCTGTTTCACAAATCTCTCTTTCTTTCATCATCTGTCTATTATCTATCATCTATCTTTCTGTCTGTCATCATCAGTCATGTTTGTCTGTCTGTCTATCTGTCTATCTATCTATCCATCTATCCAACCCTCCATCCAACCATCTACCCACCCACCCACCCACCCATCTATTCATCCTTCCATCCATCCATCCATCCATCCATCCATGCATTATATAGGTATGTAAGCAGTCTTGAAAATATGAAATCTCTGAGCCACTTAGGGTTTCAACAACCCGTTCATGATTGAGAGGGGTGTGTGTCTCTTTGCCACTTAAAGGGGAGGGGGTCCCTCCTGTCCTCAATAAGCCATCACTGGGTTCCATCATACTAGACAACCTTTGAACAATAGCAAACTTCCTGTAGGACATGGCCAGGCTGACCCTGAGGATTGGGCTGAACAATCACTAAACAAATCATTATAATTTGAGGACTACTTGTAACAGAATAACAGAGTTGGAAGGGACCACAGAGGACTTCTAAACCAATTCCCTTCTCAAGTAGGAGACTCAATACCAGGGGTGTCAAACTCAAGGCCTGGGGGCAGGATCCGGCCTGGGGGGTACTTAGATCTGGCCAGCAAGGCCACCCTAGAAACAGCAAAGGACCAGCCCATGGTTCCTCTGCCAGTGAAAATGGAGCTCCACACACAGCTTTGTTTTCATTGGCAAAGGGCAGCAGGAAGCTGTCGCGGCTGAAAACAGACCTCAGGAGCCCATTTTCATTGGCAGAGCAATTGGCCCACCACAGATGACCTGACATGAGTGACATCAAGCTGGCCGTGCCCACCCTGGCCCATGAGGTCAAACACAACCCTAATGTGGCCCTCAATGAAATTGAGTTTGACACCCTTGGTCTATACCATTCCAGACAAATGTCTGTCCAATCCCTTCTTAAAAATCAATGGGAGTGATCTGGTTTCTGAAATCATAAATTCAATTATTTGGATATGCTTGGTAAAAACCTGGACAGCTTGATCACAATGCCTTAAACTTGAATTATGTGAAGTGGAATCTCAGTTAATATTTATGTGCTGCAATATAGATTATTAAACCACTTTATTTATTTTTTCTTAAAAAATAGTTTATAAAGTTCATGTTCTTCAGTATTTATCCATTAAGGTTTTTGATAGGGAAAATAAACATCACCTTGAACTCTCAGTCTAGTTATGCAAAGATTTTATAATTAATCATAACTGAGTGATGGAGACCAGTACAAAATTTACGGGCCCATCAGTGATGATCACTATATAATAGAGCACTGTGATTTTTGAATGTAAAAGGTCTAAATAGTAATAGCATTAATTTGTGGATGAAAAGAAAAAATATATAGGTGTCCTAAGTGTTGTATTTGTAAACCTGAAAGTCCTGAATGAAGGCGGGCTGATTTTTCCGAAGGATAATTAATGAAAACATGCAGAAGAGTGAAGATGAAAGTTTAATTAAGAAACAGTTAAAATATTTGTCAGCAAGCGTGAAGGGTACCACCCAGCATGCTGGCGGTGTGTATAAAAGTAGGAATAGATGGTTAATAGCAGAACATTACACTCCAGAGAATCCTGACAATAAAAGAACCATGGATGAATTTTGAGGGAACTGAGCAATGAACATGATTGGCAGAAAAAGTAACTGTCTTGGGTGACTTGAATAAATGGGTGGGACAAGGTAAAAAATAGTGATTGGGCTATTTGGAAACTCATGAATGAATAAGAATGGTAAGTTAGCGGAGTTTCTGTTTAGAAAGAGTTTGTTTTAAGCTGAAGTCTATTCACATACATCAAGAGTCTTCAAGCTTGGCAAGTTTAAGACTTGTAGACTTCAACTCCCAGAATTCCTGAGCTAACATGATTGGAGGAGGAATTCTGGGAGTTGAAGTCCACAAGTCTTAAAGCTGTCAAGTTTAAAGATCCCTGTGATGACTCGGGGTGTGACACAAAGGCAACACAGTCACATGAGTAAGAAAAGTCCCTTTAGTATCTCCAACTTTACCCCAAGGTCCAGGTTACCTTCGGCTGCAGAAAAAACTCTCCCAAGAACAGTCTTTAAGTGGAGGAAATTCAGTTCAAAAACAAAGTACATACAAACTGTAAATAAAAATCAGCACAAACCACACTGCAGTAATTAACTTGACAGGGCAGAAAGAATTGCAGACTTGAAAGGCCAGCAAAACACACACAGTTGGGAAGAAGCCAGGAACCCAGATTAGCCTCGACCATAAAAGATAAGTCATGATTTGCTTCCCACAAGTTGCTGTGTGCAACTTCCCTTTTTAAACACTGTGTTCCCAGCTGCAGCTGATGAAGGGAATCAGGGCCCTTTCCTCCCCCATAAGTCATGCAACTCATGTTGCTCCCTTCTCCGTTCCTCCCTGCATGCCCTAGGATGAAGAGGGGATGGGCCTGGGTCTTCCTCTGAATTCCCTCTTCCTTGCTTTACCTCTCCCCTGCTCTGCCCAGTTGGACTTTGCCCTTCCCCAGTTTCTTCCACAGCCAACAGAGCCACACTCCCACTCCCTGTCAGCTGCTCGGCCTCCCCCTCGGAATCAGATTCTGATGGGGGCATGACAACCCCTAATGAACATAAACCTCAGAAATGAATTACAGTAGTCCTTGACTTACAATTAGTCTCCTGCTTGAGCAGGGGGTTGAACTGGAAGGTCCCTTGCAACTCTGTTATTCTGACTGCTTGAAGTTACCACAACATTGAAAAAGGGACTTAGGATCATTTTTCACACTTATGACAATTGCAGCACCACCATCACCGGTCATGTGATCAGAATTGGCCAACTTGACCACTAGCTCATATTTATGACAGTTGCAATGTCTCGGGGTCATGTGATCACCTTTTGCAACCTTCTGACAAGCAAAGTCAATGGGGAAACCAGATTCACTTTCCAGTTGTGTTGCTAACTTGTGGCAAGAAAGTTCATAAAATGGGGCAACATTCACTTATGAGTTGCTTTGATTAGCAATGAAACTTTTGGGTTCAGTTGTGGTCATAAGTTGAAGACTGTCTGCATTGTATGTTTAAAAGCAATTGATGATTTATTATGAAAGACTGGGACAAATGGGGAAGGATTCAAGGATTAGGAAAGGATTAATCTGCCAACAGAATGTCTATGGAGCTTCTCAATCATCCAGGTCAAAAAAGTCCCAGAACTGCCTTTCCAGAACTGCAGAAGCTTTTTGGATGAGAAGTGAAATGTTTTCAAGGGAAAAAAATAAAACCAAGAAAGTCCAGCTGACTTTTGGAAAAACACTTCTGGGACTCTCAACAGAAGGAATGTAAGGAAAGATAATGCAAAACAAAAAACAAAAAACAACACTGCTTAGAACAGACTATAAATAATTAGGTAATGAAGGGTGCTGGACAACAGTTAGAGCTTCATCTTACCAGTTAATGAATATTTCAGCTTTAACAACAACAACACTAGAGCGCACAACAGACATAACTAAATGTAAACCACTCCAAACTCAATTGCAGGAAGTATGATTTCAGCAACAGAGTGGTCAATGTCTGGAATTCACTACCTGATTCTGTTGTCACCTGCTCAAACCTCCATTCCTTTACCTTCAGTCTAAACTCTATTGACCTCACCCCATTCCTAAGAGGTCTGTAAGGAGCATGCATAAGTGCACAATCGTGCCTGCCGTCCCTGTCCTATTGTCCCCAATTATAAGTTCCTATTTCTTGTATTTAAACTTATGTTTATTCTTGGTTCTGTTATATTGTAAGCTTTTGACAAATAAAATAAATAAATAAATAAAATAAATACATATGTGAAGATACACAAACCCTCCAGGGAAACAAGCTGTTATGGTAGCTAGGATGGAAAAACCATCTCACTTCCTGAAGTGGTCTTGCTACAGATAGCTGCTGCCCCAACTTCATTCGCAGAAGAAAATCATAGATAAGACCATAAGGAAGATGATACTTTTGTTATTCCATCCCCAATATTGCTCGAGATCATTTCAGATGTTAAAGAGACTCAAGACAGGAATGTTCAGAGAACAGCATCACCTTGCCTCCAGCACCCTCCTCAATGTGACCAGCTTGGTGATTACAAACCAATGACACACATGTCACAGATAACACACTGTGTCATTTTTGGTGGCACACCTGACTTCTGCACCTTAAGAGTTCTTTGCTATTCTGTGGTCCTTGAAGCCACCCAAAAATACACGAGAACAGGGCATTCTTTCCAAGTCTTTTTGGTGGCTGTGAAATATTCAAATGTATGTATGTATGTATGTATGTATGTATGTATGTATGTATGTATTTATTTATTTATTTATTTATTTATTGACTTATTTATTTAATTACATTTTTATGCCACCCCTCTCCCTTATAAGGTGACTTTTCTGCAGCCCACAGATGCCTCAGGTAGCCATTTTGAAAAATATTTACAATTGTGCAAGTGTGTATTTATTTATAAGATCATAAATTTAAATTTATTTAATTATTTAATTTTTTAGTCCTTGTTATGAATTGTTTCTCTTTTGTCTGGGGGAGAGGGGTGTGACATGCCAGCAGAATCAAGGCAGGTATTTTCTGAATGATCGACACGCTGAGTCAAAAGGCTTGCCATGACTGAGCTAAATGTCTACGAAGATCCTCAACCTTCCAGGTCATCATTGTCCCAAAGGTGCTTTTTCCCAAAAGGAAAATGGACTTTTTCATTTCTTTGGAAATGTTTTGTTTCTTATTAAAGAATCTTTGAAAAAGCTTCTTGGATAAGAAGCGAAACATTTTTTCAGAGGGAAAAAACAACAACCCAAGAACATTCAGTTGCTTTTTGGAAAAAGCACTTTTTTTTTGAAAACAATTTTATTAGTTTTTAAAGACAAACAAAACATAAAAAGCACTTTTGGGATATGGCTGAGCGAGGAAGTCAGGAAGAAAACACATCCATTGTAAAGTAGGACCCAGTGATTGTAGCAGTGACTGCAGACAAGGAGATCTTGGTGCTTCTCCTCTCTCCAAGAGATCTTGTGCAAAAGAACAGGTTTTTGGCAGGGAAAGAGAGTGAGAAATCAACAATTTGTGCACCACAGCCCAATTGCAGGACAGTTATCTGAGCAGTGATAAAAAGGGGGCAAACAGCCCATGCTTAACTCATGCTGTGTGGGCCCAGTACTTATCAAGTAACACTTAAGACAAGGAAGCATTGCCTATTTTTTTAAAGAAAAAGTTTCAGGATTAAAATGCTGGAAGTCCAGTCTGCATTCAGAACGTACCATTCTCTGAATTGCAGTCAATCTTAAAAACAAGGCAGAATAAAATGGATTCGAATGAAGAAGGGACATGCCAAACACCTTGCCGGATGTGATGCTAACGGCACCAAAGCCTCCACAATTAGGTCTGTCTTTTAATCTGAGATTATTATTTTGTAATACAGGGGTGAAAGGGCCAGAGCTGGTCAATTTCCAGTGAAGAGGGTGGCTGTTATTCTTAATGTCTTTTAAATGCATTTAGCTATCAGGTAGCCAAACATCCTTTGCAGGGAAGGCAGAAAAAAAAAAAAGAGAGTAAAGTTTGATTTGAAAAGGTTCCGCTGAATTTTAACTGCCCATCGTTTAATGGACCAATTTTTTGTAGATGACGTTGAGTAATAATGGTCGGTCCACCAAAGCAAATTAAAAAAAAACCTTGAGTCTTGATCTATTAATAGAGAATAAGGATTAATGAAGGATTATGTCATAATGAGTCTTCCTGCCGAGTAGCTCCAATTCTTGTCTTTTGCTGCCAAAATACAGTTCTCATTTCCAGCAACAAAGTCTATCATAGAGAAAGCCCAGAGCCGCCACCCCCCCTTTTGGAAACTGGAAAGTCCATCGCATAATAATGAATCTCCAGCTCTTCTTTTGCCAAAAAGCTTCAACACTTCCAGGGTCAAAGGGCACCTCACTGATGCATAGGGGAGGCCTGATGCTTATCTGAGCTTTTGCAACCAAATTAGAATGTGCTGTAGTCTTATTAAATAAATGTTTGTTCCTCCATCAATGGACTGAACAGAAAGCAGCCAAATGCTATATCAAATGTCTTTGCCGAGCTGCTTTCTTTAAAAACACTGAATAATTCCACGCGCAAAAGAATTTGTATTGAGGTTTCTTTTTTTTTTAAGGTGAAATGAATAGCCTAACGCAGTTGGATAGCTGCCTGAGATTTTCCAAAATGGATTTTTGTTATTTGCCATACCACAAATACTTGTAGAGCTTTTGAGAGAGAGAGAGAGAGATACTAACCTTTTGGCAAAAATTGATATAGGCAAAAATAATAATAAAGTCTCACCATGAGGAAATACAGTTCTGCCTAAATATACTGTATTTAAAAATGAATACTTATTTTACACATGATATATAACACACACACCGTAATAACACAGAGTCAATAAAAAACTATCATTAAAATTGATTAAATTTGTAAATACAATTTCAGAATGCATATGGTTTGATTAAATTAGTAGAGGTGAGGGAGAAAGCCTTATGTAATGCATTTTACTCTTAATATGGGATTTCACCCCAAATAGGTTCCGGTTATGCATGTGTATAAAGGGAACTGATGCTAGGAAGCAGAAAACATTTTAGAAAGTAAATAATAAAAAATGAAGACGAAACAAAAGATTATTTCCAATGTGATTCTTATTTGTCAGACCCTACACTGTCCCAGAAAACAAACGGGAGCAAAACAGCAGGACAAAATTATTCTTTATTTTAATATGCTGTCAGTGAATGATGCAGCTAGTTACACTATTATTGCTGAAAGACAGAAGGCTAAGCCTTAAAATTAGAAAATTGATCAACTGGGATTATATTAAGAGAGAGATTTCATCAAAGCCTTGTAACAATCTATCCCCATGTACTATTTAGACATAGCTAATCTACATGAATAAATTGACCATTCAGGGCCTCAAAATCTGCCATGTAGGTCCCAACTTTTCACAGAGGCTTTTAAATATGTATTTGGTAGGTACAAAGTGCTGAATATATTTCCAGTCTTTTTATGTTAAGATTTACAACGAATGACCTTAAGCAGTGCCATGTGTGTAAAACAAAGTGATCAGACCACCCTGATTTGAACAGACTTGAGGTATAGAATCATACTTCATTCTCATTCAAATTTTTTGGTGGGCCAGGAGAAAGCAAAAACCAAATCATTGTTAATATTGCTAAAACAGCTCTCTCATTTTCTCTTGCAGAACATTTTCCATATTATGTTATTTTGGGGTTTCTGGACTCCATTGAAGTGCAGGAGACATTTTCCAAACTGCATGCCCAAGACAAGATATATACAAAAGTCTACTTGTGAAAGTAGAGTTTTTAAATTCACTCTGGATCCCCAAAAGAAATCCTGACATTCAGATAACCCAACTGGCAATATGCCATTTCATACCCACCTAGACGGCTATTTTCTGTTACACTACTTTTAATAAAAAGAGCTCCTTTCTTTAATGGTAGTGGTTGGCATATTGCCCCTTTCAAAAAACCAAAGTAACCGTCATCTTGGATGTAACAAATTAGTACGTTCACTGAATAATAATAAGCACAGGCCACGAAAACACAATCGTTTTTCTTTTCTTTTCTTTTAATTTCTATTTAGTTGCTTGGAGGCTTGGCTCTTGGGGGAGAAAAGTATAATTCCCTTTTAGCAAGCATAACTTTCATATATATATATATATATATATATGAATGTTCATATATATATATATATATATGAACATTCATGAGGCAATATATATATATATATATGAACATTCATGAGGCAATAGTTTTGGAAGCCAAATAAGCATCAGTTGGTCTAACCAAGTGACATAATACACCAAGAATTTATGAATGTATCACAAACAATTCTGTCCCTTGAAGTTTTGCATCAATTAATCAGGAACTGTATGCGTGTATATTAGGGATTGTCTTTCAGATTGAATTTTTTTCCCCACTAGATTTTTAGAGAATTTTAGGCTGTGGTTTTATAAGACATTAACACATCTACCTATTTGTCACAAAGAATTAAAAACTAAATTGTTTCCATGTGGAAACAATAAAAATCTCCAGGATATTTCTTAATTGGTGCTTTATACAGTATATGTGAAATCAAAAGGACATATAAAAATAAAGCTCTTCCTAATTAAAAAAAATATTAGTCATAAAACAAATTATTAATGCTACAATATGGATTGGGTAAGTTTTTCTTCTTTTAGGTTTTTTTTTTAAATTCCCTTTGCTACCTTTCTAAAATTATTTCAGGCAGATTGCAGTTATGAAAATGACAGTAATGCCTTTTCTTTCTTGCTTATCTTCTGGCAAACCTATCTTGAATGATGAAAAGAAGACTTCTCACAAAGAATCCTCAGAGTTCAAATTTATTTTTCCCCTACCACTATTTAATCACTCTCTTTGAAATAAAATTTCAGAACCTGCCCAGGATCTATATAACGAGCATATCCCTTACCCTATAGATTCTAAGCAACACATAGCATATTATCAAGTATCAAAGTCGTCAGTAAGGGTTTCGTCAGGATAGGTTGAGTGCCTTTTCATTTTAAGGGTCTGCTAATTTCAACAACTCATATGGAACTAATCACAAAGGATGTATTACAGCAAAAGCTTTTGACATGTATCAGACTTCTCATCAGAGGCATCTGGCATAGTGCATCCTAGTTTATAAGCCCGGCTGTCAAAATAAATTTAAAAATCTTGTTGCAACAAACTAACATGTGAAAGTAGGCAATTATCTATATATTTGATAAATAAACAAAGAAATAAAATGGTAAATACGACTTTGAATGTGCTAATCCACAGTTTAAAAAAATAAACAACCTGTTAGTAAAATTATTTTTTAAACTATCTGAATTTGACTTGTTACATTTGAGTTACTTCAGGTAAAAAGGAAGCAATTTAATACAAAAAAAACTTTGTAGCTCAAATAAGGGGAAGAATATCTCATTATAAATTGAAACATTCCTGAAAAAGCAGCCGAGCATGACTAAAAAGATCAGTCCTTTATACCGGGGTGGCGGGGGGGGGGGGGGAATAGTCTTTCTATTTTGCCTTTTGTCAGAAAGTCATAGGGGAAATATATCTCCTACTTTAATTCAAATGATAAACTTCAACAACCAAGGCATATCCTAAAACAGTTCTGGGTGAAGTGCAATAAAGAGAGGTTTGTATGGTCCCAATTCTAAAACATAAAACTGATAGATAATGGTATAATTATCTCTCAGAGTAAACCTGTAATGAAAAACTTTGCTGGGATAGAAAACGTACATGGAACACGTACAAAGGAAATTACTGTAGATTATTCTGCATGCAGAATATGTCAAAAAATTGAAATAAATTAGCAAATTCCTGATCACGCAAGTAAATCCTTAGATTAAGTGAAGGTCTTCAATTATAATCTCTCTCTCTCTCTCTCTCTCTCTCTCTCTCTCTCTCTCTCTCTCTCTCTCTCGCACACACACACACACGCACACACACACACACACACACATCCTGCTTGTTTAAATCACACTCAAGATATCCAAGATTTCCATTGTCTTGAGGAGCTTAGGCTGCTGAGCTAAAAATAAGCACATTTAACAAAATGTGTTTTTTCCTATGTGCATCTAAGACATTGACATATGCCTAGGTCAGAAAAAAAAACTTTATAGATCGAGAGATGAATTATTGAGTTTCCCGATTAGCATAAATTTTAAGTATGTTTGCTATCTTGAATTAAATTAGATTTTGTTAGTTTTTGCTAGCAAGGGTAAATAGAAAATAGCAATTGCTCCTTCATTTTTAAACAAAAGATCCATTATCTCCTTTCTTATGAAATCAGAAAACTAGAGATTCCATAAGTGAGAACATTTAGAGCTATTATAATTTCCCCATTAAATATATAGGCTTGTTTATCTGTTTGTTTTGTTGAAAATAAACAATCTTATGCACTCATAAGATCCAGAAATTCAAAACCATGGAAGAGAAATGAGATGAAAATCTATATTTATGTAGTTTCAAATGATAGATAATTTAAAATAAAAATGCTAATACAAATTCAGACATGTTGTTTTCCAATGAAATTCCTTCAATGCAGGGCAAAAATATTAAGAAATACAGTTTTACTCATATAGCATAGTACATCCATCTGTGGCTTTCTTTCAAACATTATGAAGAAAATAATAATAAATAGTAACTTAGACTTAACTGTTGATGAGAAAAAAAAAGTCTGGATAGTGTACAAGTAGTCCTCAACTTTCAACCATTTATTTAGTGACTGTTCAAAGTTACAATGGTTGCATTGTCCTGGGGTCACGTGATTTTTTTTGACCATCCGGCAAGCAAAGTCAATGGGGAAGCCAGCTTTGACCGAACAGCTGTGTTACACTAATTAACAATTGCAATAATTCCTGGAATTAAGTTAAGTGAATTTTATAACCTTTTCTGGAATTACTGGGAAAGGTCGTAAAATTCAATTAACTGCCTCACTTAGCAAAGGAAATGTTGGCCTTGATGGTAGTTGTGAAGTGAAGACTATCTGTTCATTGCAGTACCCGAAGACAGCAGAAGAGAAGAGAAAATCAGAAAATAAAAAGACCTGCAAATAGAAGTAGAATGATGGAGGCAAAAGAAAGGAAAGATAGTACCAATCGTAAGAGGCACCATTAGAAACAAACCCAAAACATCTGGAAGACCACTTGAACACCATTGGCACTGTCAAAATCACTTATCAAGTCAATTGCAAAATGCAGCTTTACCTGGAACAGCTTACCACCAGTAATAATACTTCTAACACCATAAAGCAGCAACATCTGCCTATCCCAGGAACTTGGGAAGGATTTGATAGATGGATAAAAATGCCAAATTCAGTCTTAACATCTGGCTAACTGTGCCAACTGATAATAATAAATTACATTATACCCTGCCCAGAGCCCTTCTCTGAGGGAGATGGGCAGTTAAGAAATATGAAATAAAAATAAATGAAACAAATAAAACATCTGCCTATTTCTTTAGTTTAAAAAATGTATATGGCCTCCCAACTAACTTTCGGTGACTCCAGGCAGTTTACATGGATACAACCCCAACACAAAAAGTAATAAACCCCCACCTTCCTTATGACAACAAATAGATGAGCAACTTGAGGGGTTCCATGTATCATTCTGGTGTCAACTCATAAAATATTTCTATAGTCTTTTTAGAATTGCCAACAGAAAGAGAGGGGGAAGCAGTGAGCAGCTTAAAATTCCATAAATGTTTTCAAAGATAGTTTCTAGGTGATTGAAGTTTCTGCCACACAAAATTCTAACTGGAGAGTATGATTGATGACTCTTGGCTATGGATGTGTCCCATTGGAGAATATGAATTATGATACACCCAAGGGGTGGGGGAAAACCAGGGTCAAGAGTGACAATGAATGATGTGTTTCAGAATCAGCTACATCCAGGAAGCACCAGCATGTTTACTCCTAATAAATCTTCTTTAAGTTTTGGAGGTTTGGCTAGAGACTCATGATTTAAATGGGAGTAAATGCCGGAGCACTGACATTTGGTTCTTTGGACAGAACCATGTCATTGTGAAAGAAATGTCAAAATAGGGACCAATTTTATCTCTGCAGGGATGAGAGGCTTCTACTAGGAGGAAGCCATCATGAAGAAGTGCCTTCTTCTTGGTCCTCCTCAGGACCTCCTTAGGTGAGAGGACCCATAGCATTCCCTGCTCCCCCTGCTGTGGTGCATCAAATAGGCATGATTGAGGAAAGATAACCTGGTCCCAAGCCATTAAGGCTTTGAAGATGACAACCGACATCTTGAATTTAACCCAGAAGAAAATTAGCAGCCAAGGCAGGTCCTGCAGGAGAGGTGACATGTGTGCAAATCTAGGCTTACACAAAACCATGAGAACCATTGGAAGAACTCAATACGTGGACAAATATATCAAATGCAGTCTAAAGATCTGGTTGGCTGTCTTACCAACCATAATAATATACTTGACTGTATCCTCTGAATATTATGCAAGATGTTGATGGATCACTCTGTAGAGAACCTAAATTGTATGGGAAAATTTGAACATAATTAGATACAACCACTTTGGCACAGAAAGACAGAGTACAGTGTTTCCTTGTCAAGGGCCCCAAATTTATCATCTAAAGCTGTCCTTTAGACAAGAGGGTAGGTCTTGCAATGAAAGCTATTTGAAAAGCAAAGAAGACAAGATGTTCTGTAGAGCTTGATGTGATTGATGGACATCTTGGATAGAAATAATGGTATGGAATTTGGCAGAGGCTGTGATGATGGTCAGGATGAGAATAAAAATGATGACTTAAGACATTGTGGATGTCTTTATTCCTTTACTGTGGATAATTTAATAGTAGATTTTATTGTGGATGCTTTGTTGTGGCTGTGTTTGCTCTACATAATTTTCTAAACATATTCTTCACACTGAATATTTTATTTCTGTTGGTGCTGTGGCTGCTTTCATTTTATGTTTCTTATTTTTAATGTTTTAAACAATTTGGAAACTGTCTGAAGTCAGTGGGAGTCAGGCAGCATATACATTAAATGAAATTATGATTATGATTCTATTTGCAAAATTAAGTTTTTTTAGGATCATGTACTCTTGATCAATCACCCATTGTATACTTCTCAGTTAAGGATGTTAAGAGTTCTCACCACTCCTATGTAAATTTCAGGAAAGAGAAGCAAGGAATCAATGATACCTGCACAGACACTTCATCCATAAGGAATATTTTACCAATAGAAACGTGGATAGTCTTTGAAAGGACAATCAAAATGGGACCATTCGGCTATTGATGTCACTGAGCAGGACACCCAGTGGGGAGAGAGAAAAGGCTGGGGGAAAAATGTTGCCAAACTGTACAGATCAAATCTTCAACTGCCCAACTTCCAATCTTGTAAAGTCACTCAGATAAGATGGGTGGTGTAGAAATTTAATAAACTAAATAAACTTGACTGTAACGAGAATGGCAAATAAATGGTTCTTAAGATGGCTATCACGCCTTTAGTCCACAATCACTAACTCAAAGGAACCATACAATTATAGGCAAAGAGAACTAGAGTTGGCACAATTATAGTAACAGGCAGAAGAATAAATGATCTAACACACCACAAACAAGATGGAGCAGGATAATCAATTGGGTCAATAGATGCCATGCAATACAGGATCCGCCCCAATGACTTTTGGCATAGATCTACTTTATGGCCTTTGTTCAAGAAATCAAGGGCTGGTTTTAGGTGATTTTATTCTCTAATTGTGTGGACAAAAAGTGCCTACAATTTAAGCCATGATGTGCACAATTAAGTAATTGCACTTTCAAATACATGTAATTAGCTTATGGGATTTGCAGTTCATTGATCTGTACATATATATGCTTTGGGAGAGTAGGATTTTTTTTGAGGCCTGAGACTGTGGAGAAACAATACAGCATTTTGACTCCCACTCAAACGCATATATAGGAGACTGGAGGCTAAAACATACGATGAATGGTTGGAACAACTGGGCATGACTAGTCTAGTGAAGAGAAGAACCAGGGGAAACATGATAGCAGTTTTCCAATAATTGAGGGGCTGCCATAGAGAGGAGGGATGTCAATCTATTTTCCAAGGCACCTGAAGGCCAGACAGGAGCAATGGATGGACAGATCAAGGAGAGATTCAATCTGGAAATAATTTTCAATCTGAAAATTTTCTGACAGTGAGACCAATCAACCAATGGAACAGCTTGCCTTCAAAGGCAAGTTTACTGGAGGCTTTCAAGACTGCCATCTGTCAAAAATGGTGTAGGGTCTGCTTGGGCTGGGTGTTGGACTAGATCAGGGCTCACCAACCATTTGGACTTCAGGGACCACCAAACTCATAATTTTAAATCCCAGGGACCACTAACTGGTTCTGTGGGCATGGCTTAATTCATGGGTGTGGCTTGGTGGTCATGTGACTGGCTGGGCATGGCTTGTATGTAAATATTATGAATATTTATATAAATATTGAACTTTTTATAAAAAAGAGCAACTTTTACCCAAAATCAGGCAAAGCAGGCAGACAGATTGAGTTGCTCACAGAATCACAGATTCACTGAGAGATCTGTGTTTCTGCCATCGGCTAGCTGAGTCTCCACTGCTTCAGTCTTAAGGAAAGTTCAGATCATCTAAAGATTAGTTAGAAAGCAAGAAATCCAATGATTTCCTGCTTCTTAGCTAATCTAAATCTCTCAGCACAGCAGAACAGCTGATAGTCAGAAAAAGGAAAAATAGCAATTTAGCAGGCAAGTTTGCCAGGTAAGGAGTGAGTGAGCGGGGAGGATTCCCATGGGCCATGTGGGTGGCGCAGCCTTGTGTTCTTGCTCAACCTGGATTAATTGCTTTGGGGGGGTCTCTGGAGGTGACATTTCTCTGCAGACCACCAAAATTTTCTCGTGGACCAGCAGTGGGCCACGGCCCACCGGTTGGCAACCATTGGACTAGATTACCTACAAGGTCCCTTCCAACTCTGCTAATCTGTATCTGTATGTTCCAATCTGAATTATAAATTTCAGAAACCATGCATACTTTCATGCATATTTCAGTGGTCAACCAGTTGGATGTCTCTTATGCTGTATAAATATCAATTAAAATCTAATATCCCTAGAAAATCAAATCATTGATAGTACGCATCTGCACTAGCTATTTCTGTCACTTCCTCCATCAACGAATTTTACATGTAGTGGTACCTTGGTATTCAACTGTTTTGAAACTCATCGAATTTGATACTCAATGCATTTTGACGTTAACATTTTGCCCCGATACTCATCATTTGTTTCGTACTCAATGCACAAGCTAGAACTTGTTGGTGTCAGCTGCCTTGTGACTTACTATATTATTCCTTATGGGAAAAATTTGTTTGGCACTCATCGTTTTTGGTACTCATCAACCCCGGAGCCAACCATATTTACCTTTAGTTATACTTTTTGCTGGCATTCAAACAGCTTCATAACCGTGAGATCAGCTAAATAATGAGTTGCAAATTGGATTTACAATTTTTGGGGGCACTGTTTTTCTCTGCCGCTCCCGCTAATCAGTTTTTCCCCAATTACACCTCTTCTGTGAACACCTCAACCAGAGAACAGTTCTGATCACGCTACCATCAGGTATGTGTCAAGCTGCAACATAAATATATGAAGTGTTATTCTCAGCTCTTTTTTCTTGGTATCAGGTAGAATTCCTGAATTTCTTACTTGAAAACTAATCTAGTTCAGTTCTTGTAGAGCCCAAGAACACTGATAGAAAAAAACAGCAGGGAATATTTCAGCTACGTGCTTTGATACACCACTGAAAATATCATTGAAAAAAAATCTCTGAAAGTTTAATGCCTCAAGCTTTGGTGTACGTTGTTTGAGGGTTCTCAAAAGGTTGTTAGACATTTAACCTTATGAAAGAAAATGACAAAGAAACAGAAGAGATAAAGGGGAAAAAAAAACAACAACCAGAAAGTTCGCAAAAGATTATTAAGACAGGTGTGTTTTTTCTGTAAAATTCAGATTTTATTTCTGAAAATTATTTGGGAACTTAAGCTTTATTGTTTTTTCTGCTGCATTCATACCTTATGACAGGGGCATCAACTCAAGGCCCAGGGGCCAGATTCGGCCTATAGGGTGCTTAGTTCTGGTTTGCAGGACCGCCCTGGAAACAGCAAAAGACTGGCCCATGGTGCCTCTGCCAGGAAAAAAATTGAGCTTGCAAGGGCCACATGTGCCCCAAACCCTGGGCTCTGTTTTTGCTGGCAAAGGGCTGCAGGAGGCCGTCACTGCCAAAAATGGAGCCTGAGGAGCATGCATGCCCCCCCCCCGTCTCCATTTTCACTAGCAGAGGGCTAGCAAAACAAACTAAAAGCAAAACAAAAGGAGAAATGCTTCTGCGTTTGCATCTGAGCATGCAAAAAGGGTCAGGAAAGGAGAAAGGGAAAGAGGAAAGACAAAGAAAAATAAGGAAATATGGGAAGAGAGCAAGGAAGGAAAAATAAGGAAAGAGGGGGAGGAGGGGGAGGGGAAGGAGAGGGGGGAGGGGAGAGGGACAAAGAGAAGAAGGAGAAAGAGGAGGAGGAGGAGGAGAAGGGAGAATAAAGAGGGGAGGAAAAGGAAGGAAGGAAGGAGATTATAATGAGAATGAGGGAGGGTCCGAGGGAAGTCCTGTCTTAGCACTTGGCCACCACAGGTGCCCCCAACACAATTGACATCAAACTGGCCATGCCCACCCTGGCCAGCCCACCCTGGGTGTCCAAGCCCCCACCCTCTTAAGGTCAAACACAACCCTGATGCGTCCCTCAATGAAATTGAGTTTGACACCCCTGCCTTAGGACATGCAAACTTTTGTATGATAAAGACCCATAAATGGTAATAGGTCAGTGATAGAAGTTTTCAGTGATAGAGTCAGAGTGATAGAACGGAGTCATAGCAACTGGACTTTTTTTCTTGTTGGTTCGAAATGTTTTGGAACTTATCCAAGTATCTAACTTAGGTCAGACTGAAGAAGCTAGATCCAGCGTACCTGAAAATAAACATTTTTGCAGTTGGAGAAACTGAAAGTGTACGCACACTGAGCATTATCTCAAAAGGTAGTAGAACCATCCTTAGAATGTTATTTGCCACTGTTTTGATCCATTCCAAAGTACGTATCTTTCACAATCCTAAAGTAAGTCATTCACAAATAACTCTGACCTTTCTGATTAGCTGCATTACATCCAAGCTCTTTATAATTACAGGTAGTCCTCACCTTATAACCATAATTGAGTCCAAAATTTCTGTTGCAAATCAAGACAATTGTTAAGTGAGTTTTGCCCCATTTTAGGACCTTTCCTGCCCCAGTTCGTTCATTCATTCATTCATTCATTCATTCATTAAATGCATTGGCTGCCTATCTTACCACCGGGTGACTCTGGGTAGTCATAAAAATGTATTTATACATGTACATTTAAACTTACATAAATTAAAACCAAACATTTGTTAAGTGAATCATTACATTTGCTGAATTAGCAACCCAGTTGTTAAGTGAATCTGACTTCTCAAAGCTTGTCAAAATATTGCAAAAAGTGATCACGTGACCCCAGGATACTCCAATCGTCATAAATATGAATTAGTTGCCAAGCTGAATTTTGATCCTACAAACATGGGGATGCTGCAATGGTTGTATGTGTGAAAAACAGTCATAAGTCACTTTTTTCAGTGCCATTGTAATTTTGAAGGGTCACCAAATGAATTTTTGTAAGACGAGGACTACCTGTAGACACTGTTATTTTTTAAGACATTACTTGCATCTGCAGAAAACCACAGAACTTCACGCATATTTAAGCAATACTTGATCCTCAGATCTCACACGTGATCAAAACAGTTCTCAGATAGTCTTTTGGCTAAACAATGCATCTTTAAACACTTGCTCACTGGTGCATTGTTTTGACTGTATTATTATTATTATTATTATTATTATTATTATTATTATTATTATTATTATTATTATTTATTTTGTCTTTTATTTTGATTGATTTTTTAAATAACTGTTTTTTTTTCATATAATTTTTTTTAAAATGATGACGAGTATGAATACAAGTCTTCCAACCTTTTCAAGCCAGCATTGCTTGCATACCTGACCTTTGCGTGGATTATCCATAGATCCAAGAAACAAAATCAGTTATAAAAAGATGGTAAAAATGCCCTCGAGCGATCATTTTACTCATCGTTTAATGACATACTGTCAACGGCTAATCTACTGTCCATTAACAGCTGCACGAACATCCAAGCCTAGGTTTTTAATACTGATTCAGCATCTTTTTTTAAAAAAAAACAGAGCTCAATTCAGTTTCCGAAGATTTGCCAGCTGCACAATTTGATGAAAGGCCAAGGATGTAGAAAGAGGTTGAAACCCAAAGAGTTATTTATTTATTTCCTATTGACTAACTAACACACACCCTGGTGAGTATTTAAGATAGGCAACCAAAAGAAAAAAGAAAAACAAAAGAACCCAAAGGGAATAAGGAGAAATGCAGCTGAAAACCTCCTCCAAATCTATGAATGCACCATCCCAATAATTTCACATAGATGTTAAACAGCAGGCAGGACTCCCCTTTATACTGTGAATATGGTTAGGAAGGCACATTATGAAACGGCGTCCCATGGCCGAATTCCACCCAATGAAGATGGTCAATGGTACTTGAAGTCAAAAAGTTCAAAAGAAATAGCAGAGCTGCACACTTTCCTTTATCAGTTTCTGGTATTGGTCATCCCCCACATTGACCAAAGTAGAATATCAGGGCTGGAAGGGACCTTCAAGGTCTCCTGGTTTGACCCCCCCCCCCAAAGCAGGAGGATCCTACATCATTCCAGACAAATAGTTCTCCAATCTCTTGTTAAAAACCTCCAGGGTTGGAAAACCCACAACTTCTTAAGGCAAGTCATTCCACTGTTCTCGTGATCAGGAAATTCTTCCTTAGTTCTAGGTTGCTTCACTCTTTGATTAGTTTCCATCCATTGCTTCTTGTCCTGCCTTCAGGTGCTTTGGAGAATAGCTTGACTCCCTCTCTTCTTTGTGGCATCCTCTGAGATATTGGAACACTGCTACCCCAACTTCTTCTTTTCATTAAACTAGCCAAACCCAATTCCTACAACTGTTCTTCATATGTTTTAGCTTCCAGTTCTCCAATCATCTTTGTTGTTCTTTTCTGCACACTTTCTAGAGTCTCAACAACTTTTTTCAGTGGGTGGCATGTTACCGGTTCGGCCCGGTTCTATAGAACGGGTAGCTGCGAAGAGCAGCTGACACAGAACCAGTTCGGTGTTTGGCCCACGCACCTGCCCAGGCTCTAGGCTGTCCTTTATTCTCTGTTTTTCCCTCTCAGCTGCTTTGTGCAGCATAGCTGAGGTTGAAAAAGCAGGAAATAAGAGGATTTTCAAACGCTGCACACCTACGCGCAGCGCTTGTCAGCTGGTTGCTAACGCTACACACACGCGTGTTATGATTTTCTCCAGTTCAGAGAATCAGCAAATCGCTCCACTGGCTGCCCCACCCATCCCTCCCTGCCCACTCACTCCTTACCTGGCATGCGAGCTATCCAACTTGTCTGGTTTGGTAAGTTGCTATTTTTCCTTTTTTTTTCCCCGACCATCAGCTGTTCTGCTCTGCCAGGAGATTTAGATTAGCTAGAAAGCAGGAAATCCTTGGATTTCTTGTTTTCTCGCTAATGCAAAAGCAGAGCTGAACCTTCCTTAGGACTGAAGCTTTTCAGTGCAGACTCAAGTAGCCGATTGCAGAAAGATAGATCTTTAAGTGAATCTGTAATTCTGTGAGCAACTCAATCTGCCTGCCTGCTTTGCCTACTTTTGGGTAAAAGTTGCTCTTCTTTAATAAAAAATGAATATTTACATAAATATTTATAATATTTACATACAAGCTATGCCCACCCAGTCACATGACCACCAAGCCATGCCCAGTCAGCAAGCCATGCCCACCCCGTCACATAACCACCAAGTCACAAATTAGGCCACACCCACAGAATCAATTGTTAAGAAATTTGAATCCCATCCCTGACTTTTTTCATATCCTGGTGACCAAAACTGGATGCACTATTCCAGTCTTACCAAGGCATTATAAAGTGATATTAACACTTCACATGATCTATCCCTCTGTTAATGCAGCCTAGGACTGAACTGACTTTTTTTGGCAGCTGCAGCACACAGCTGCTTCATATTTAAGTGATTATCCACTAGGATTCCATGATTCTTCTCACAGTTCCAATACATAATCTACCTGAAAACCATTACAATAGATCCAGCATCTGGAATTGCAAGGCCACCAATGGAAGTTTTACTGCTGACTCCTTTAGACAAGAGGAAATCCATTCATCCATCAAGAGAGCATTAATCAAGTTTCTTAATGGGGACAGACCCACTCTAGTCAGTATAATCACTAAGGAAGGGCAAGGATGAAATCAGGCATAAAGAAACCAATATAGCAGATGAGCAGTTGCTAATACTTGCCTTAATGAGTCAAGAGAGTCCCACCGACTATGTCACAAAGCACAATGCAAGTTGGCTACAGCAAGCGACCAATATTTTTGTCTCCTTCCCTTCTTCTTCTTCTTTTTTCATCTTAGTTTTGCACTGTCTTTTTTGAATGGCGTTTAAATCAGATTTATTTCCACATGTCTATTAACAGCTGATTTGGCTAAATGCCAAGCTCCCAGGAATTCCCTACCATTTTCAGATTCAGCTAAGTCTAGGATGTTCACAGTTACTTGGTTTGTATACCAGTGTGCTATCGTGTGGTTCTAATAGTGTGTCGATTGTTTCTGAGATGGTTGGGACTTAAGGCAATGTTATACTCTTCATAACTTGTGTTGGTTGTGCTATAGTAGGTTGAGTAGTCAGGTACTTATTCTTCATTTTGTTGCCTAGATGCAGGGGTGGGATTCAAATTTCTTAACAACTGGTTCTATGGACATGGCCTAATTTGTGGGTGTAGCTTGGTGGTCATGTGACTGGGTGGGTGTGGCTTTTACTTAAATATTGCAAATATTTATGTAAATATTGTTTGTGTGTGTGCGTGTGTGTGTGTGTATATATATACATACATACATACATACATACATACATACATACATACATATACATATACATATACATATACATATACATATACATATACATATACATATACATATATATACAGAATATACACTATACAGAAGCCTGATGATGGCAGATGAGATTCTGCTGAAACGTTGCTACAACTTTAAAAGCACCACTATTATGACGTGGGAAAATACCCGAACAAAGCTGAATGTCAGATATATATATATATATATATATATATATATATATATATATATATATATATATATATATATATATATATGGATCTTTGGTTATTCGGCACAACCACCACCTGAATAGAACATGCCTCCAGCCAATCAGAACACAGCCAACCCCCCAACCAATCAGAACACAGCTAAAACCCCAACCAATGAGAACACACCCCCACCCAATCAGAACACAGCCAAGCCCCCACCCAATCAAGTCACACCCCCACTAGCAGTTAAAAGGAAGAAGCAGCTGCAAGCTCACATCACTCTGAGAAGCAGAGAGCTGAAGACCAAGCCTGAAGATGATGAATGAGACTTCATCGAAACGTTGCCTAGATACTTCCAATCTTACGCGGGAGAAAACCTGAATAACCAAAGATCCACATACAAATACCTGCGAGAACCTCAGAAAACATATATATGTATGTATGTATGTATGCATGTATGCAACTTTTACCCAAAATCAGGCAAAGCAGATTGAGTTGCTTGCAGAATCATAGATTCACACATGGATCTACTTTTCTGCAATCTGCTGCCTGAGTCTGCACTGAAAAATAGAAGCTTCAGTCCTAAGGAAGGTTCGACTCCTAAGGAAGGTTCGACTCTGCTCTCAAGCCACTTCTCCCCCACCCCTCAATTTCCTGAATACTGGGTCTGACTGACTGGGTCTCAGGGAAGCCTCCTGGGCGAAGGCAAAGCAGTACAACAGTGATTTAGATTAGCTAGAAAGCAGAAATCCAACAGGAGGGGGGAGGGACCAGTCAGTGGCGTGATTTGCCGGTTCTCCGAACTGCACAGAATTGTAACAACTGGTTCTGTAGAACTGGTCCGAACTAGTAGAATCCCACCCCTGCCTAAATGGTCTTTTTCCTTTTTCTGGTTGCTGGAGGATGTTTGTGGTTGTGTACATGATCTTCTTACACAGTTCCTCTTGTGGGAACTTGGGTTGTCCCTTTGTCATGGAGCATTTGGTTAGTGTGGGTTATTTTTTTTGATAAGCTTATATTTCTAATTTGCTGCCATTTCCTCGGCTGCATGAGGAAGTCTAGGATGGGTAGCCTATTGTTGTTTTTCCCCTTGTGAATTTTATTCCTTTTGAAAATATTATTTCATGCAGTTCTTCTTCTGAGACTGACATTAACATCTACATAGTGAAGATACAGTTTTGGTTGCATGCATGGGAATTCTATAGTTTCTAGATGCTGCGTTACAGTCTCTGCTGTGAGTCCTGAGAGTAGTGATTCATAGGTGTTCCTCTGATTTGTGATTATATTTTAAGGTAGGTTCTGAGGCAGAGGTTGATGATGTCCATGATTTTGGCTGTTTTGATCTCAGTGCATGACTAGGTCGAATAGGTTGTGTAATACTTCGACCATAGATTCTTTCATGAATTCTGGATCTATGGGCATGTCGCGTGATTTGACATGTCACGAACCCATAACTTCTCTTCCTCTTGTAAGTTTTTGATTTTCTGGAGCAGGGGTGGGATTCCAAAATTTTTACTACCAGTTCTGTGGGCGTGGCTTGGTGGGCATGTTGTGGCTTGGTAGGGAGCATGGCAGGGAAAGGATATTGTAAAATCTCCGTTCCCATTCCACTCCTGGGGGGAAGGTTACTGCAAAATCCCATTCCCTCCTCTCTCCATATCCCACTAACCTGCTTTCCAGCTCCCTTCTCCTGTGCAGGGCAACAAAAGAAGACCCAGCCAATCAGCTGGGACTTGGGAAGCAGAGAATAGATGGGGGGAAGGGCCAGTCAGAGGTGGTATTTGCTGGTTCTCTGAACTACTCAAAATTTCCGCTACCAGTTCTCCAGAACTGGTCAGAACCTACTGAATACCACCTCTATTCTGGAGGCACTGTAATGGGGAATTGAGAGAATATTCACTCCTCTTGATGAGATGTCCAAGAATTCCTCTGTGTCCTTGACTGTGTATAACTTGGGACCCCTGATAAAGAAGCAGTTGAATAAAGAAATATGTTGAGCTTGTGTATTTTGGGGTATCCACCGATTTGTGAGAGGATGGCTCTGCTGCTTTTCATCCACTACTGTTCTTTTGTGATCGGACTCTTATTGGTTAGGTCCTTGAGAATTCTTTTGATCTGGGTGTCCAGTTTCTGCACCAAGTGGAAATACAGAAATTCATTTAGCAGAAGATAATCAGTTCTTCTGTAATCAGACATTCCATAGAGAGAAGACAATTGTTGGTGCCCAGTAGGAAGCAGAAGACCATCAATTCCTCAAGGAGCTGTGTGCTTAGTGGAGAGGAAAGGAAGTAAACAGATTTGTCTTAGCCTCAGGTTGGGCACAGCACAAGTTGCCTAGCAATTGAAGGAATTGCAAAAAAAAACATTATTCTTTGGACATGACTAAGCAATCCATCACTGCATTTTGAGAAGATGCTTGAGTTTCTGCCTAAATTTTGTAAAAATTCAGGGTTACCTCTAACTTTATTTTTGAAAGAGATTATTTTTTTTCTAATTACTGTAATGACACTGACTTTTGACTGAATATTAACCATGTTTCCCTGAAAACAAGACTGGGTCTTATATTAATTTTTGCTCTAAAAGATGCATTAGGTTAGGTCTTATTTTCAGGGCAATACAATACTAAACATGTTTATCTGGCTGAGGATCTTAATGGGGGGCTTATTTTGGGGGGTAGGGCTTATATTATAAGACTCCTGAAAAATCATGCTAGGGCTTATATTCTGGTTGGGTCCTATTTTCAGGGAAACATGTTAGGTGCATATATAAACCTGGGAATTCTGGACATAATGGAGCATGGTCCATTGAAATCTCACTCATGTAAGAGTAAAAAGTTTGCCTTTACAATGGACTGGCTGAAGAAAGTGTTATCAATGCCAGTAGGAAAAAAGAAAAGAAGAGGAAGGCTGTTGGGAAACAGCAGGATTACTTTGATCTGGTATTTCAAATGTACCCGTGACATCAATACACTGAAAATATTTTGACTCAGAATATTGGGAGTTCTTTATGGTATGCTAAAGCTAGGATCAACACAGCCATATTATTCCTATATAAATTGAGAAAAAAACTATATCATCCTCCACCAATCATTATGGTCTTACTTAGAGCATTCTGAAATTGACAAGGGTCAACGAGGAAATAAAATAGAAGAATATAGAGCAAAGCACACAGAAGCCACAAACTATGCATTCCTACAGTTTTAATAATGACACTTTACTTGAGAATGCCAATGGTAAGCAATATTTCCACATTCATTGGTTAAATATTATAAATTTAATAATACTTACTCTTTAACCTATATTACTGGTGTAATATATAATTTCCCCCGTATTAGATTCCAGGAATATTGAATCAAACTGGGGGGGGGGGGGAACCTTGGATTTTGTCGATTTTGCATTGATGCCATGTAAAGCCTTTTTTAAATGCCACATGTTGACCTGAAGTTGCACTGCAAAATAAGACGCTATGCTTTTAACAGAGATTCAATAATGTCCATTGCAAGTTGAATTTGTGCTGTAGCTACCTCCTGACAAGTACATTGCCTAGAACTGGGCTTCCCAGTCCGAACAAAAGAGCTCCTAAGGACAAGTGTGTCAATTACTCTTTCAGTTCCCCCATTCCAAAGATCAACAAGGACTTTGAAAAAAAAAACACCAAACTCTGGAGAGTTTTTAGAGAATTCTAGGATCTATCAGGTGTTATAATATTGGAACACAGAATAATAGAGTTGGAAGGGACTATGGAGGTCTTCTAGTCCAACCCTCTGCTCGAGCAGGAGTCCCTATACCATTTCAGATAAAGGCTGTCCAGACTTATTTTGAAAGCCTCCAGTGATGGAGGTGATTCCAGTGATTTCTACAGCAACCTCTGTAGAAAAGCTATTCCTTTGGTTGATTGCTCTCACCATTAGGAAAATTCTCCTTAATTCTAGATTGCTTCTTTTCTTGGTTAGTGTCCATCCATTGTTTCTCCTCTTACCGTTTGGTACTTTGGAAAATAGTCTCTCTCTCACACACACACAACACACACACATACACACACATGTCATTTTTGTAGGAGCCCCTCAAATATTGGAAGACTGCTATCATTCTCCCCTACTTAGAAGATGTGCTAGAATAATCTCTTTTAGGGCTCGGTTAGATTTTGAACTTTGGCCACCCAATGAGAAGGAAGGACTCTCTGGAGAAGATGGGAATGATTGAGAATAATGCTGGGAACGATTGAGGGCAAAAGAAGAAGGGGATGACAGAGAATGAAATGAATGGATGGAGTCACTGAAGCAGTCATTGTGAGCTTAAATGGACTCTGAGAGATGGTAGAGGACAGGAAGGCCTGGAGGAATGTTTTCCATGGGGTTGGACATGACTTTGAAACTAACAACAACAAGATTTTGAACAAATCTCCAGAGATCTGCTGTTCCAGAGGACAGAGAAGATCCATTTGCCCAGCCTGCTAGATGTCATTGCTTAATCAATGAAATTCAGAGGAAGCCAACTTTATTTGATGGTACAGGCTAAGCAATTTCTACAGGGAGCTGATGATCCTTCAGATAACTAAGCACTATGGCATATAAGTTGACTCAACACTAAGTGAGCCTTCATCCATGATCATAAAATGGATGAATGAAGTCTTGTTGACTCGTCTTAAAAGAAGGTAACATCATAAGCAATATATGTAACATATAAAATATACATATATACTTTTTTAAACCGTACTCAAGTCCAGAAGCTCTTGGTTGTTTATAAAATCCAAACATACCATAACCAACAATATAATTAAAAAAAATAAAGTAAACAATAGCATGGATTTTCATCTGCTTATCATTAGAGGCCACCTAAACAAAGTGAACTTCTAATCAATCTGGAAGGCTTAGATGTGTAGGGATCATTCTTGCCTTGGGAAGTCAGCTGTTCCAAAGGAAAGGAACAATCCACACAAATACCTGCCTCTGTTTCATACCATCAGATGGGAAGAGATTAAACCCTATTCATCCAGGTCAGACAGGAAGAGATGCAAGAAACAGGCGCCAAGGATTAGCAGTCAAAACAAATTAAAGCAAAATACTAGAAAAGCCTCTTGGTGTGTGAAGGAAATTGGGTCTTCTTTCTGGAGACATCAAGCAGATTCCAACACTCCATTTCATATGCATGCATAGAAAATTTTTTTGT
The DNA here is from genome assembly GCA_033807585.1 of Hydrophis major. Lineage (NCBI taxonomy): Eukaryota > Metazoa > Chordata > Lepidosauria > Squamata > Elapidae > Hydrophis > Hydrophis major. The sequence continues at coordinate 9,897,305 of CM066331.1, forward strand.
ATATGAGACCATAATAAAATAGCTATTATTACTATTACTATTATTTATGATTTAATCTTCAGTTCGATTCATAGTCTGGGACTGGTAAAAACTTAATTAAGTTCAAGTTCTAACCAAGAACCTAAGAGCTGCTATTATTACTATTATTATTACTATGATTATGATTATCACTTGTTGCTTGTATGTACACTGAGAGCTTGTGCACCGGAGACAAATTCCTTGTGTGTCCAATCACACCTGGCCAATAAAGGATTCTATTCTATATTCTATTCTATATTCTGTTCCAAATTCTGTTCTATATTTTGTTCTGTTCTGTTCTATGCAAAGAACCAGGTACTCTCACTGAGTTCAAAGCACTGAAGAATTTATTATTGCTACTTGTACACAAGGATCTAATTAACAATCAAAGCTAAATAGATAAGGGTGATGGAATTCATGGGTGGCTGGACTTGGATCTCTTGCGCTGTGCAATGACTCCAAACTCATGACATGTTTAACCCTGCCTTCCAACTCAGCCGGCTTATCTCCTACATTAGCGATTTAAATGTATCTAAAGAGCCTGATATTTGCATCCAAAAAGAACAGAACATCAGAGCTATGACATGAAATGAGGTATGTGCAGCAGGTGGGGATCTGGGTAACCCTCAGTAACATGTGGCTTGACCTTTTCTTTGTAGAACATTTGGAGGTTCAGAGCGTAGATTTGAAATTCTTCAAAAGCAAACCTATTCAGTATAAAAGAATCCTAGATCATCAGTTTGGTTCCGTCATAGACCAAAACTCTCTTCAATTCAGTCATGTCACTGTCTAATGTTTTAAATTCCTGCAATCCAGTGATATTAATGTTAATTGCAGGGAGGGTCAGGTTATTGTTTAATTCTTTCATTATGGTCAATTACTGCCTCCTTTTAATTTCTCATCAACACCACCCACTTAGTGACGGATGAGCCCACGCCTTTCTTGGTGCTGCCAAAGTCAGAATGACTGAGTGGGTGACAGAGATATGAAAACTGAGGGGAACAGAAGGGGAGGAGGGAAAGAGGATGACAAGGAGAGAACGGGTGAAGGTCAGCGCAGAAGAGAAACATGGAAATTAAGAAACACAGAACCTCAAGGAATGGGGCTGAGGATTGGGAAAGCAAATTGGAAAAAAAAATGAGACAAAGGAAAAGAGAAACAGCAGAAGACATACATTTTTGGAGATGAATTTAACCTAGAGTGCATGACCAAAGTATCAGGATATCTGCCAGATATTTATACTTGTCTAGACAGGTCTTTCTAATTACAAACTTTGATCAAATCTGCTTCTTAAGACTTTATGGCAGGCTAATAATTCATTGTACAGAATTCCCTTTGCAAAAACCATCAAATTCATTTTTAAAATTTAGGGAAGTCCTGCAGATGATAGTATGCCAGCGTTTTTGGTTTACATAGGCCATTTGTCTGGATCCGTAGAGCATGCTAAACAAGAGGTGACAAACTCACGTCATCATGGTGTCATCATATGACATATTGGGACTTTTTCCCCCTTTGCTAAACCGGGCATGGGTGTGGCCAGCACATGGCACATTTGGCCCGTGGGTCACAAGTTTGACAACCCTGTGCTAAACCATGATGCTGTTTGGGCTTTAACCTATTATATGAATCCAGCATTGAGGCAATAGATAAATTTGAAACTATAATTGCAACACTTACAAATAATAGAGGATAATCACAACACAAAAATAAAATAGAAACTTTGCTGATTATGTCATTTGACCATATCTGCAAGAAAACTACCAAGTCATAGAGCACTAAAAACACCACAAAAAAGAAGAAAAAAGTCACATCACTTGTGGCACAGAAATTGAATGTTTTAAAAAGCTGATTTTTTCATTGTTGGAACTCCATAATGGTAAGAATTCTGGTTCAATCTGCTAACTCATTTTCCTTTTCAAAATCAGGTATTTTTCAAGCTCAGTTGAAAAACGTTTTCCATAATGTTACCTACTGTAAAGACCAGAGCTGTGTTATAAAGATAAATATTATTTATAGTATTATGATATTTGTAAATATTACAAAGGTAAACTATTAATTACTCAAATAATTATAAAATATTAGTAAAATAAAACTTAGATTCCTCCCACTCCTAAGTTAATGTTAAGAAGTCTCTGAGGATTATTAGGTTAATTTGACTGAAACTCACTGAAAGCTCATTAAAAAATAAAATTTGAAGATGTTGAAAAGTCATATGAAATTCCAGTCAGTTTTAATTTTAATAACAGTAAGTTTAAAAAGTGATAAAATATTGTTCTCATGAAACTTTCTTGTTTTAGTCTAACTTGATAGGGATAAAAGTGAGATTATACTTTCAATGAATTCCAATAATTTCTTCCAATTTCATCATATAATACTCGGCCAACCTTTCTGTTGCATTCAGCAGACTGACCTACAGTCTTCACTCTGGTCCGCGCTTCTGGCCGGAACACGGACCACTTCCATTGGTTGATGCCATTTGACAGTCGGCTGTCAAAGGAGTTGTCAAACGGCATCAGCTGTTGCCGCCAGCTGACTGACTGTTAGCCCCGCCAGCCGCGGCAACCCTTGATTCGTGGAATAAAGTTACTTGACTGTTTGCTCCATGTCTGCCTCAGTGATTACCTCTACAACACTTTCTATACAATATTTTTATTTTGTAATGTTTTATATATCTTTCTCTTCCCCCCCCCTTCTCTTTTCTCTTTAAAATAAATAAATTTAAACAGTGGGGGGAAAATCAGTACGTAAATCAGCTTACAAAGAGTTTACACTTCTTTGAAACAAACAGTGGGAGAAATGAACAAAGATAAATCCTTGATAAGAAGTTAATGATTATTAATATTAGTATTACTATTTACCTATACAAAATAAATTTAATTTGATATTATTGGATATGTCACCATGTCTGATCTGTAGGTACTCTACAAGTCTAAAAGAGTAAATCTAAAAAAAAGAGACATAATAATATTCATTAAAACAATACAAAATTAAAATAGCACACTGTCAAACAGATGGCAGGCAAAGTGCAGATATTAATTACTGAAGGCTTGTTGGAGCAGCCAAGTTTTGACAGCTTTCCAGAAGATGATTAAAGTAGAGACCATCCAGATCTTGTAGACAGAGGTTTTTTTAGAGGGTCAAAGTAGCAACGGTGAAGAATGGCTTCTGCATTTCAACTCCCTTCTCATCCACACTTAGGATGAATAATATCAGCATGAGCAGGAACAATTGGACAGAAAATAAGACAAAAGTTCTACTTATGTTCATTTTCAATTTGGTAAAGTTGTTGCAGTGAATTTTGGACACATCCGCTTTCTGCAATCAATATTCAGTTAATTAATGTTCATAGGTTCAGAGACACGGATGCATAAATTAGCCAAAATCTAGCCCATCTTGTATTTATTGTATTTATTTTTTCCATTCCATAGTTATAATTATTGGAATCATTAATTATTCTTAAAGAGGGAGGGAGGGAAATAGATAGATAGATAGATAGATAGATAGATAGATAGATAGATAGATAGATAGATAGATAATAGTTAGATATATAAATAATAGATATTATAGCTACCATTTCCCAGAAAATACAACCTACTCAGAAAGTAAGTCCTTGCTTGATTTTTACATGTGTGCCCCATATAAGCCCCACCCCTCAAAATAAGCCCTAATTAAGACCTCCGCCCACTCTAGGGCACACAGGTAAAAATTAAGCTAGGGTGGGGATGGGAAGGTGGAGCTGCCCTATACTTACCTTTGGATAGTTGTAACATACCCTTGAACAAATAAATCAATAGATGAGAGAACTAGGAAGAAATGTAATTAAGACTTCTTTCAATCACAAAATTTTATTGGGTGATTTTTGCCACAGCTGTTGTCCTCAATCTTAATATGTAGGACTACTATAATTGGGCTGCAAAAACCTGGACAACCTCTAGATGTGAATGAGAATTTTCTGTATTTCTTTACTACCATCTAGTGGTCACCTAGTCCATTTGTGGTAGCCCTACCAAATGACAGGGCTAGGTAACAGGGCTGAAGGGAAACCAGAAATATATTAAAGCTCATATATATTTTCCTTCTATGTAGAAGCATCTTCTACTTAGAAAAATGTCATTCTATCTAAGACGACTAAATGGCCAGCTTAGTCATTAGATCAGAACTGCAAACTATTTTTACAAGAGGAGCAATGATACATCATCCACCAAGCTAGATGTTCTCCATATAAGTAGACTTCAGTCTTCTGAACTTCCAAGTCAACATGGCCACGGTTGAGAATTCTGGAACGCGACTTGTATCTACTTGGAGAAAGACATGGTTGGAGATGAGACAGGGAGTTGGGTTTTTACACTTCTGGTTATTAACAGGCAGAAGGGTCATGGCAGCTTAATGAAAAAGATCACCAGAAGAAAGCAACGTCTACTCAGTTGAAACAACAGGATTCAGATCTTAGTTTTGATTGTCAGTGAGTGCCTTTATTCTGCTACTGCTGCCCTACAGTTTCCCATCTCTAACAAAGAATCCTAAAGTATCTTTTTAATAAAAAAAAAAAAAGATGCATAAAATATTTCTGCAGGATGCCTCAGGGTCAGTCACCAAGACCAGAGGTTCATGTTAAGCCTGGGTTCCCCAACCAGGGTTAAGGAGACAAGCTAAACAGAATGTGCAGCATTAGTCATATAGGCATACAGATAAATGTGTGAGATAAGTTTGTATATTTGTAAACATACAGTAAAAATAACAGATACGCTTGTGCTATCAAAAATATAGTTTATTCCATTTAGAGTTTATAGCATAGTCAAAATAACAGTCCATTAGTCATGTATCATTTTAGTCAGTCCATTCAAGGATATTCAATTAGCAAAAGTCCGTGTAGAATATCCAATGTCAGTTCACTTACAATAAATCAGTCCTTTCTCTCTCCCTTTCCAGTAGGAGAAAAACGCAGTCTTCAGTCTATCCGGTAATTAGGGATCATAAAGCCAGAGAGAGCAAGCTGCCATGCCTTGCTTCTTTTATGGTGCTTTTACAACCACTCCCTTAATTACATTCTTACAGTTAAAGTTATAGACACTTTAACGAACAAACCATGATAACATATTTATTATTTTTCCTAAACCAGTTAGGGTAAACAATGTTATCCCTAACATTTCAGTCTTCTGAATTTTTGAACTTTTGTTGGAGTTCATCCTCAGGGACCTTCTCTCCAGCACACATGTTCTGTAGTCTTCTGTTGGAAGAGTAAACCTCTGGCCCCAGAAACTGACCCAGTTTGAATCCTGCAACATCATTCTGAGACTCTCAGTCATCCAGATCATGGTTGTTCCAAAGGTGCTATTTCAGGAAGCACCTGGACTTTCTTGTTTTTTCTTTTGAAAATCCTTTAGATAAATATATATATATATATATATATATATATATATATATATATATATATATATATATATATATATATATATATATATTAGATACATTGATTTATCTATATATATAAAAGCGAAATACCACTCATGCATCATCATAAAATTGCCAGAACTGTAAAGCCTACGAACTTGAAGTTTGGCACATATGTTTCTCTTGGCTTCTAGGTGCTGTTCACTAAAAAAGGATTCTTCAAAATGAGTATTAGTATTTCCTATATTATTATTATTAACACACACTGATGCTAAGGAATTCTACTCCCCCTCCCCACCTGAAAAGAAATCTGTTCCAAATGCAAAACACAAGCAGAGGAGGGGAGTTTCAGTTTTAGTTTCACAGAACCAAGCAGCTTTAGTACAGAACAGTTGAGCTAAGCCACACCCAGGGTCCTTGCTGTCTCCTTCCTGATCACACAGCAAATACTGCTTCAGTTTCCAAACAGCCCTCAACTCTCTCACACACGGACAGGACACTAGCCAGATTAATACTGATGGATGCTGGTAGGCAGAGGCACATTTTTTCCCCTTATTTTCCTCCCCCAAAACTAAGCCCGATTACATAGTTTCATAGCAAACTATGGTATAGAGCTAATTTATTATATATTTATATAAATCCTTCCATTCCCCACAATCTTGTCAGAGCTGAAGAAGCTTCTTGGATGAGAAGCGAAATGTCTTCAAAAGAAAAGTCCAGTTGCCTCCTGAAAAAGCACCTATCACGGTTCCAAACCAACAGAAGAAGAGGCCACACTGTGAGCAGAACGGGCCTCTTTACTGGAGTCTCAACTTGGCATGTGGTGAACAACACAAGTAAAAGGGTTTCTGCCCAGTATTACTGGCTTCTGCTAGCCAGTTGGCTGTACGGACTCAGCCTGCCCCACCCTCCTGTTCCCAGTTGCTCCCTGGGCAGCTCCCGCAAGTACTTTTTGGGCCCAGCTCCAGCAAGTACTCTTAAGGCCTGGATGGCTTCTGGACCGACTGCAACAAGATTTCTAATCGCCCTTAATTTACTCTCAGTTGGGTGAATACCCTGCCTATCAATGCGATAACCTAGAAATTCAACACTGTCGGTTTTCAGATGACATTTATCCCTTTTGACTTTCAATCCCGCTTCTTGGAATTTTTTAAGTACACATTTTAAACGATTCTGCAGAATTTTTTTACTAGGAGCTGCAATCAATACGTCATCAAAATACGGAACCACGCCCTTGATTCCCTGTAACAATCGTTCCATTAAACTTTGGAATATTCCCGGGGCCACACTCACCCCGAACTGCAATCGGGTACATTTAAAAGCACCTCTGTGCGTTACTATCGTTTGGGCTTGGGCTGTTTTATCGTCCACGGGCAATTGTTGATAGGCTTGAGCTAAATCTAGCTTAGTGAAAACCTTTCCACCTCCCAAGGAATGAAGGAGGTGCTGCACCACCGGCACTGGATACGCGTTCTGTTGGAGGGCGTGGTTTAGAGTGGCCCGGTAGTCCCCACAGATTCGGATTGACCCATCTGGTTTAATGGGAGTTACAATAGGAGTTTCCCATGGGGAATGATCAATGGGTTGCAGTACCCCTTGTTTAATTAGTTTGTCAAGTTGTTCATCTATCTTGGCCTTAAGGGCGAACGGAACTCGACGGGGCTTTAAACGGATCGGGGCGACCTTAGGGTCGAGGCTGAACGAGATTGGGGTCCCCTTATACTCGCCCAGACAATCTGCGAAGACATCGCTGAATTCAGACATAAGATCCTCCTCCCACTCGCAATCACCGACTCGGTTCACGCCGGCTAGTTCGATGCCGAGTGGCGCAAACCATTGGAGGCCCAACAAACTAGGCCTGTCCCTATCGATGATCGTTAGAGGTAAGTATGCCGTATGCTTTTTAAACGAGACACGGACTCGACAAGACCCGACCTCAGGGATCCGATTCCCTTGGTAATCTTTAAGGATAAGGCATTTCATTCGAAGGTCTTGGTGTTGGATGGTAGGAATGAGCTGCTTTAATGTCTTCCACGACACCATCGAGAGGGACGATCCCGAATCGACCTCCATGTAGCAGGGTTGGCTCTCTATGGCTACTGTAACTCGAATCTTCTTAGCGTCTAGGGCCGAGGCCTGACCTATAGTGATAGTATGGTGAGCCTCTTCTTTCTGCAACGCTCGATATCTGTAGGAGTGGTTTGTTGGGTCTCACCTTACAGGACGGTTTCCTGCCAATTGGCGAAAGTTGGTTCCCTTTGAGGCCGGGCTTGGTCCCGGTAAACTGCGACAGACTCAACCGATGTGGCCTCGTTTCCCGCACTCGTGGCAGAGTGTGTCGCGGAATTTGCAGTCTGCCCTGGGATGGTTTGCCCCGCAGCCAGTGCAAGGGCGTGAGGTTTTAGGACGAGGGTCCCGGTCAGAACGCAGTCGATGGACCCCTTCTTCGTCGCTGTCTGACGACGAAGAGAGGTCCTCGTAGTGCGTTGTTGCCAACTGCCCTTCTGAGCTGGGTGAGATGTCGCATGTCGGTGGGTTTGTGGGGTTTCGGCTTTGCTGTAGTTGCGCCGTTGACTTTTTTGTTGCCTCAGCGACGGTGGCTTCGGCGATGGCGTCAACAAGGCCGATGTCGCCCTTCGCCATCAGCTTGCTCTGCACGTTTAGTGCATCTAATCCCAGAATTAGGCAGTCTCTCAATGCTTCATCTAAGTCTGCGAACCCGCAGAGGCCTCCCAAGTGCCGGAGGTCTGCCACGAAGTCAGCCACACTCTCTCCTTTTCGTTGGCTTCGTTGATAGAACTCGTGGCATCTCACGAGTGTGGGTACGGTTGGCGCGTAATGGTCTCTCAGGAGAGGTTCGAGGTCGTCCCAGCTTATTGCTTTCACTTCTTGAGGCTTCGCGAGGGCTTTAGCCATTTTAAAGACAGCCGGGCCGCAGTACGTCAGGAACAGCGCCCGCTTCTTGGCTGGTGTGGCGTCCTTCAGGTTGTTCGTCTCGAGGAACATCTGAAAGCAATCCATGTAGGATTCCCAATCCTCTTGGGATGGATCGTACGGAGTGGGTGGTACTATGCCGCCGGACATGGCTTCCATTGGTGGCGCCGTTTTTTACACGTGCTCTGTTTTTTTCTTCCAAGTTCCTTAAGATCAGATGTCTCCAAATCCCATCCTCGTCGCCAGTGTCATAGATTCAGGCATGGGTAGAATGAATGGAGACAGTCTTAGTTGGTGAACTTTCAACTCTTTATTGCATAGTGACTTCTAACTTGTATAACAACAACTCTGCTTTATATAGGCAATGCTAATGTGAAATAACAAACAGGAGCTTGTGAAACGCTAGCTCCAGTACCAATAAGAGTCCTTCATTAAGGGCCAATCAGATTCTCAGAACCCGACCAATCCGATCTAGCCGCTTAACACCCAATCAGAAGTGCAGGGCCAGAACCCTGCACTTTACCCCAAGCTTGCCTTTATTCAACTATTTACATACATAACAGTAATGAGTCTCAACCAGTTATAAATAGGTCCATGGAAGTCTTCCAAAATCCTTCAGGAGAAGTCTGATAAGAATGCACCTTTATCTTACTTGAAATGCTGCCAACAGCTAAAGTACCAATTAGTCTTTCAAAACCAAATGGAGGACAAATTTACCATGGAGCTTTCAGGTTCCAAACCAACTAGAAAGAACAACATTGCTTCCTGCAAAGGTTCCTGTCCCTTTGCACTTCCTTTATATTTTAGGGGAGGGGCAATCACCTCCAAGCCTTACTCTTGAGTTGCCCCTTTTGTCTTAACTGTTCTTGCCTTCTGGCAGCTCTGCGCACACACACATACTGGGAACAGGCTCCCCTTGTTCCTCTGCCTTACTGCTGTCAGACTCTGGAGGCTCTGGAGTCAGCACACCACTCCCAGATGGTCCTGGCCCCATCTCTTCATTGGATGCAGGACCAACATCTAAGTCCTCCGGGACAGACTCCCAGACTGGGCCATGTTCTTCCCCACTGTCTGATTCTGCAGGCTGCTGGCAGACCATAACACCTTCGTGACTCCTCTCCCACCATGAGTCCCATCTCCCAATACCCATCTGGTGCCCCCCAGGCACCCCCCTCACCCTGTGCATGTCTGGCAACTCCAAAATGGCATGTTGTGGCAACTTTGAACAGCGCTCTGTCTTGGACGTCAATATTACTTTGGGGATTATTCTGGGACACGTATATTTGCCTTCATTTGTGCAACAGATTTCTGCTTCTTATTTTGCTTCCCATACAATGAACATATTCTTACACATGTCTATTCATAAATTAAATATTAGGTGGGATTATATTAAAGATATTGTAGGCAAAGCAGCTTTGGGTAGGTGATGCAGTAGACTGTGAGATATGCAATTAATGAAAAAAGCCACAAAACCATTATTTACAAATCCATTGGATTCAGGATGTGTGTCGAGATGGTGAAAAACAGAATGACATATAGTTTCTCACTGATGCATCATCCATGAAGGAAAGTAAAAAAAAAAAATCTCTTAATGACACAGAAAGAGGAGGAGGAGGATTAGTAATAGTCGTAGTTATTTTTCTTTCTCTGAAAAGGGAATTAAACTATTAAAGGACACCTTGTTAAGTAATTATCTAGCAACATCACTGCACAATTAAATAGCCATCAGTCCCTGCAGCTGAGAAATTTCAGGTAATTATTCAAAGATAATTTAATAGGAGAATTACTGTATTCAAGAAAGCATTAGCTAGTAATCTACCTCAATTAAAGTGCCCAATTAATTTCAGCACCTTGATAATAGTTGCCTTTTGCAGAACCCTCCTCCTTCTGCCCAACACACTTGAACATGTGGTTTAAAATATTCTTATAAATACATTATACATAAGGGAAAATGACCAGAAATTTAGTTCCGTATTCAATACAGGCCCATAAAGAAACTATTGGATGAATGTGATTATTTGTATCTGTGTGTGTGTGTGTAATGTTCCTCCAGGCCTTCCTATCCTGTACCATCCCCTGGAGTCCATTTAAGCTCACACCGATTGCTTCAGTGACTCCATCCATTCACCTCCTTCTCTGTCGTCCCCTTCTTCTTCTTTTGCCCTCAACCATTCCCAGCATTAGGCTCTTCTCCAGTGAGTCCTTCCTTTCTCATTAAGTGGCCAAAGTATTTGAGTTTCATCTTCAGGATCTGACTTTCTAAAGAGCGGTCAGGGTTGATCTCCTCTAGGACTGACCGGTTGGATCGCCTCGCAGTCCAAGGGACTCGCAGGAGTCTTCTCCAGCACCAGAGTTCAAAGGCCTCCATTCTTTGGTGCTCAGCCTTCCTTATGGTCCAACTTTCACAGCCATACATTGAAGTGGGAAAACCATAGCCTTGACTATACACACTTTTGTTGGCAGGGTGATGTCTCTGCTTTTTAGTATGCTGTCAGACAAGATAGAAAGACTTGCACATGGATTAGAAAACAAATGAAAGTATATGATACAATCAAGAGAGTAAAAGAATTACAATGGAAATGGGCTGGTCGTGCTGCAAGAAGAACTGATGGCAGGTGGACCAAAGTAGTCGTAGAATGGATCCCACTTGATAAAAAATGACCACAGAAGAAACCTAAAACAAGATGAAGTGATGACATCGGCAAGTAATTGGCAAAAGAAAGCTCAGGACCATGGAAACATGCAGAAGAGGCCATCATCCTGCAGTGGATAGACAATGGCTAAGATGATGATGATGATGACATGTCCTCCTGCAACCCTCTGCCAGCAGAAATGGAGCTCGGAAAGGCTTCACGCACCCCTCCCAAGCTCCGTTTTCAGCTGCAATGTCCTCCTGCAACCCTCTACCAGTGAAAATGGAGCTGCATTTTCTCTGGCAGAGCATTTGGGCCACCACAGGCACCTCCAACATGAGTAATGTTGAGCTGGCCACACCCACCCTGGCAACCCCCTCCCCTCCCCCCACCCCTGAGGTCAAATACGTCTCTGATGAGGCCCTCAATGAAATTGAGTTTGACACCCCTGGCCTAGAGTAACTCTGTGAGGTAGATTGACAGTTTCTAAATTCAATATACAAACAAATAATAAATAAAATGCTATAATTTGGCCCCTCTCCTGGGGATCACCGCTATAGTTCCAAGCCGAAATAACATTTCAAGATGAATCAGAGAGCAAAGCCATGGACAGAGATCTATTCTTTCCTTTCCACTCAATGTGCTAGGTACTTATTCCTTATTAGCCAATTCTTGTGCTCAGCAAAAAAAAAAAAAAATGTTTATAACTGGAACTTAGAAGATAAGGCTAATGCCTCAAACCCTCCAAAGAAACATCACTTCCAACAGTTAGTGTCACAGATCTCTAGAACGAATGTAATACCAACAAAATATATAACTATAACAAGTGGGACCTCTATAAGGCAGTGTTAAGGAGAGAGACATAATTTCCCAGAGGAACTGAATAGTCATTGTTAGCCATGCTCTGAGAAGATTTAATTTTGCTTAGGATAGCTCATTGTGCTTTCCAGGGTTCTGTGAAGGACAAAGGGAAGGACAAAGATTTACTTGACTTCCTATTCAGGAACAAATTCCTCTGTGTTTGCTCCTTTCTGTTCTCCCTCCTTCTCAAGAAGTAAAATTTTGCATGCTTTTGCCAAAGAGAAGAGAGAATGCTCTTAGGAAAAGGGTGTTCTGTCTAGATTCTCCTAATCCTAGCCTGATTTTCATAACCTTGAGTTCTGAGGATTAGTTGACAAGGTTGATGGCCCTGCTATAAGGATTTTGAATCTGGCCCTCTGAGTAAAGAGTTTATGAACTCAAGAGTTTACAATCTGGGCTTGTAAAAAAAAAATGCAGAACTATACCATTTTGCAATTTCGAGATAGGACGATAAGCAAACTGTACAGTCAACTTTTAGCAAGTTTAATTTTACTCAAAAATAAAACCCAAAGACAACTCTAGATTTTCCTCCAAAACTTTTAAAAAAAGAAGTCTTGGGTTTATCTATGTATGTATTATGGCACCACTGATTCTGCAAATTATCCTATGCATAAAATTCTCACTATCTTTGGAGTTTTCTCAGTCATCCAGGTCATGGTTGTCCCAGGTGCTTTTTCAAAAGTTAATTGGACTTTATTTTTCCGTGAAGACATTCATTTCTCATCCAAGAAGCTTCTTCAGTGCTGACTGAATGGTGGAGGATGGAAGAATTTCTGTCAAAAATGGTGTAGGGTCCGTTGGGCAGGGGTTTGGACTAGATGACCTATAAGGTCCCTTCCAACTCTGTTAATTTGTATCTGTATCTGGTCATTAGCACTCTTTCTGAGTCGTTGAAGCCACTGGAAGGTTGTCTGAACTTCAAGTGACCTCAATGGACCTCAGAAAGAGTGCTAACAACCAAATGGCTGCAAGGAATATAAATCCTTCTGTCAACCACCATCCAGCTTCTTGGATGAAAAGTGAAATGTCTTCAAGGAAAAACAAAGTGTAGGTGCCTTTTGAAAAATACCTTTTCAAAAGGCAATTAGACTGTTTTTCCTTTGAGACATGAAATTCTCACTCAACCACAAATGTCAGCTATGACTCATATAGGCTGAAAACACTTAACTATACATATCTTAAAGAACTTATTTCTTGTAGGTTTACTGTTATGGGTATCAAGGACCTTAATGGCTTGTTCAGTGTTCCTATTTTTATTAACATTTCTTTCTTGTTCCTTAAGTATAACCTTCAGGGTGTTTTTCAATCCAGTCAAGCTGCTAGAGCATTTATTCATTCTACGTCAGTCCAGATAGAGGCTGGATTGAGTGATAAATTTAGCCAACTGTGTTTAAATACACAAGGAGACAAATTCCTTGTATGTCTAACCACACCTGGCCAAATAAAATATTCTCTCCTGTCCTGTCCTGTCCTTCCCTCTCATCCCACCCCATTCTATTCTCATTTCACACATTCTTTATTCTCAGTGTCCCTGAATAATTTATTTCTCACAATGCCAGAACTTCTATTTTGCTAGTAAAGAGATCATGAGGAAAAAAATTCCAGCAGGAAAGATCGGGATTATTACAATTCCAGCAAATGAATAATGTTCCATTTATGAGAAATTAACACCCCACCCCGTATATTGAAGAAGAAACATTCTGATTTTCTTTCTGACTATGTTCCATTAGATTAGCAAGGAGATGGGGGGGGGGGGGTTAGCTGATAAAAAGTAAGCTTGTAGCAGGCTATTCACCTAACAGTCTCTTCAATCTTGGTCAGCCTTGGAAACCAATGCTTACACCACTAGTTCATTCTGATATGGCATCTGAAATAAAGAAGTTCTGAACTCATGACATCTAGCAGGCACTCAAACACCTGGGTCTTCTGATTTGTTGATACCACTTTGGATTTTGGTGCTATTTCAATTAGGCAAATTAATGGGCTATAGATATAGATGCTTTCTTCCTTTGCAGAAGAAAAATTCTTTTCAGTCAGGGGTGGGATTCTACCAGTTCGCACCTATTCGCTAGAACCAGTTGTTAACACTCTAAGCAGTTCAGAAAAGCAGTTGTTAGAAGGAATTACTGGGCTAATCCTGTAAGGGAGGCAGGAAGGAAATATTCTGGTGTTGCTTATAGAAACTGTCTCTCCGTTAACCCTTATTACATTCTTGGCAGGACTAGACTTCCTGTCTCATGAACATCTCTGGAGTTTTTTCCCCCTCCTTTGCTGGTACTTTGCTTGTGTGGAGTGACCATTCAAAGTTACAATGGCACTGAAAAAAGTGACTTATGACCATTTTTCACACTTACGACTGTTGCAGCATCCCCAGTCATGAGAGGCCAGGTGAAGAGATGTGTGCCTTGATGTGAGTGATATTGAGTTGGCCACGCCTAGCCAATAACATGACCACCAAGCCATGCCCACCAACTTAGCCAAGCCCACAGAACCAGTTGTTAAAAAATTTGAATTCCACCCCTGTTCTCAGTATGCAAGATGACCGAATCATTTTTTCAATTAACAAAGGAACAAGAAATACAGAGTATGTAAGTACAGTTAGAAGTTGAGTTGGTTGTCTTGGATGAATAAACAGATGATTACCTCATAGAAGCACAGTTGCAAGTAAGTAATTTTTAATGCAGAAGACTCTTAAAGACAATATCAAAATAAAACCAAAGATTTTTCTTTTAAGCTTCATACACAAAGAACTTGTGGAAAAAAAGCAGCTTTGCTGTTATATACGTTGATAGCAGCAAGAATGCTTTATGCACAAAATTGGAAAGTTACTTCAATTCTCACAATGGATGAATGGCTGGAAAAAATCAACAGAACTAGCAGCAATGGCTAAACTGACTATTTTGTTCAAAGCAAAGAATACATCGAACTACTTGGAAATCACTTCTGGACTTTGTGCATGAGATGGAAAACAAAACAAAACACTGACTTTGAGTTTTGCTGATTGGAAAGTTTGTTGTTCTAGAAATGGCTAGTACATATTACAGTTGTAACTTGTAACAGTTACAACAGCACTGGGAAAAAATTGATAATTTTTCATAGTTATGACCACCTTGACATCATCGTATAGGGGGTGCCTCTGGTGGCCCAAGCGCTCTGCCAACAAAAACAGGCTCCTGAGCTCCATTTTCAGCTGTGACAGCCTCCTGCAACCCTCTGCCAGCAAAAATGGAGCTCGGGAGGGCCACACGTAGCCTTCTCAAGTTCTGTTTTCACTGGCAGAGGCACCGCAGACCAGTCCTTCACTGTTTCCAGGGTGGCCCCATGGGCAAGATCTAAGCACACCATGGCCCAGATCCATCGCCCGGGTCTTGAGTTTGATACCCCTGCTCTAATCCATCACCTGCCCATATTGCATGCTCCAAATGTCTACATTTCATTTCAAGGGAGAAATCTGTATTTATTTTGCCAAGATGTACTCACTGATTCCACTTGCAGTCCATGGTATTCTTAGAACCACTTCATCATTTAGTAATTCTTAGCAGTTTCTAGTGTCACCTAGCCATCACTATGTGTTCTGACCCAATGTTTGCACACACGTCTTTTAAAAACAAGACCTATTTTATTGCAACACGGGGAATTGTTTTCATTCCCAGCTGGAATTAAGCTCGAACAGTCCCCCAAGATAAGCACACACCTTTCAGTTCTGTGACCCAAAACAAAAGTATCAAATAAAGTAGAAAACAAACCAACCAAAGTACAAGAAAAACCAACCGAAGTATAAAGAGCTTCAAGGATGACTCGGAACTGATTGAACTACTTTGCTTCCTGCAAAGGTTTCATCATCTTGGCCTGACTTTTATCCCTTATGGAAGCCTTACTCCTGAGTCGCCCCTTTTGTTTCAGCTGCTCTCGCCTTCTAGCAGCTCTGCACACACGTGAACTGGGAACAGGCTCCCCTGGGTCCTCTGCCTCACTGCTGCCAGGCTCCGAAGCCTCCAGAGGTAGCACCCCACTCCCAGATGGTGCTGCCCCATCTCTGTATTGGATGCAGGACCCTCATCCAAGTCCTCTCCATTCCCTGACTAGACCCCATTCTTCCCCAATGTCTGATTCCACTGCTGTCTGCACCAGCTGCCAGCAAACCACAACACTATGATAATATAAAGCATGTATGATTATACAGCCATAGCAATGACTGGAGAATGTTATGGGAGCCTATAAATTACTAATGAGGAAATAGCCATAGTAACTGTCTCCAAATTCATAATTTGAAATGTGTTTGTTCTTCTATCAGTCCTTCTCCAGTTATCATATATGTACATTATTTCCAGAAAAAAAAAACCTGTTGCATTTTAAAAACCTAGTTTTAAAAGATTAATGGGGAAGAGTTTCTGTTACTAATGGAACTTGGTAACTTGAAAAACAGATACCCACAGCAGTATGATGTCATGTATGTCATTATGCAAATGATGTAAATGAATAAAAATGACATCCTGTAATCTGCCACATATGAGTCATGAAATTATTCTGTCAAAGGTGCAACAGAATTTGGTCTGCTGGGTTGAGGTCCAGTAAGTCCAGAACTCTTGTAATGTTATAAAAATGTATTTATTCTTCATGATAAATGTTCTGTCCTTAATTTGCATACTTGAAATCCCCGCGCTTTGATTGGCTAAAGCGCGGGGATTTCTGATTGGCCAGGCGAGCTGCGCTGATTGGCCCGATTGAAGTCTCCCGTGATTGGCTCGCTCCAAGAGCGGGAGACTTGAATCGCTGCCATTGGCCGCGGCCGCCGCAGCGAAAAGGATAAAAGCCGCGGGCTTTTTCCTTTTCGCCGGTTCGGTTCACAACTGTTAAATAAAGAGCTTGAAACTTAGTCACCGACTCCTGGCTTCTTTTGCGGACACGACACTGGCGACGAGGGTGGGATCCCGACCCTGAACCGAACCCCGTGTCCAACAAGAGCCAGTTTCAGCACAGAGATGGCGAAAATCGCACCGCCCGCCCCCTTCAACCCCGCCACCGAGGACTGGGAATCGTTCTCAGACCGTTTCCGCATGTACCTCGAGTGCACCGGAATGAAGGACGCCCCGGGCCCGCTAAAACGCGCCGTCTTCCTCACCCATTGCGGAACCGAGGTCTTCCAGATGGCCAAGGCATTGGCCAAGCCGGCAGACGCAACCGCCATGGACTGGGACGTCCTCGAACCTATACTGCGGCGCCATTACGCCCCCGAGGTCCCCATCCTGATCCGGGGCAACGAATTTTACCGCCGAGATCAGAAACCAGGCGAAAAACTGAGCGATTTCGTCGCCGAGCTGCGGCGCCTAGGAGGACTCTGCGAGTTTGAAGGTCTGAACAGCCTCCTAAGAGACCGATTCGTACTCGGCCTATGGGACCCTACACTCCAGAGCCGGCTTATGGCCAAGGGCGACATCAGCCTAGCAGACGCCCTCACCGCAGCCGCAGCCGCAGAAGCAACCCGCACTTCCGCTGACAGCATGCGAAAATCAGACGCGAAGGGCGGAAACAACAACCCGGCAAGGTCGGCCGACCCTAAAAGCGAATCAACTGCACACTACGGAGAATTCCAGTCTACGTCCAGCACGTCAGAAGATGAGGAGGACATACATCGCGTGCAGACGGGTCGCGGCGACCAACGGAACCGAAGAGGTCGTAGGTCGAGGACCAACTGTGCCGGGTGCGGCGGCGACCACCCCAGATCAGAATGCCGATTTTTTGACTCTATCTGTAGGCATTGTGAAAGACAGGGACACATCGCTCGAGTTTGCCGCCAAAAGAAGACCCGCAGCCCGCCCAGATGGGAACAGCACGACCGAAAGAAGGAAAGCCCCCCACCCAGGACCAGAGATCGCCAATCGGAAGGTCGGTGGGACCGAATCCAACGATCTTCAAGAGGCGGCGACAGTCGGCGCAAGGAAGATACCCACCAGACGGTAACCATCGGCCACGCCATCTCCGACGGCGGCAGAAAGGTACACGTAGAAGTCCATATTGAAGGCCAACCATGCAAGATGGAGGTGGACTCCGGGTCCTACCTCTCCATGATTGCATGGCACGAGATAAAACGGCTAGTGCCCACCCTCCATAAGAGGAACATTAATGCCCAAAAAATCATTATAAAAGACTACCAGGGAAACCGCGTCCCGGTAGTGGGCACCAAGAACTTTAATGTAACTTAAAAGGGCCGCACCGAACAACTCCCACTCACAATCGTCGATCGCGACCGCCCAAGCCTGCTGGGCCTACAATGGTTCGCCCCACTTGACATCGCGCTGACAGGAGTCAACCACGTCGTCGACGACGGCTGGGAACAGCGGCTAGCCCAGGAGTTCCGGGAGGTCTTCGACGGAAGCCTGGGCAAGTACCAGGGGCCCCTTATCTCATTTGACCTAGACCCTAGGGTTCCCCCCAAGCGACTAAAACCTAGGAGGGTACCATTCGCCCTAAAACCTAAAATTGACGAGCAGATCGACAAGCTCGTCAAACAGGGGGTGTTGCAGCCGATAGACCATGCCCGATGGGAGACCCCTATAGTGACCCCAGTCAAGCCAGACGGGTCCGTGAGAATTTGTGGGGACTATAAGGCCACCCTAAATGGCGCGTTGCAACAAAGCGCCTACCCCGTCCCAATCGTGCAACACCTACTGCACTCACTGGGAGGGGGCAAGGTCTTTGCCAAGCTCGATCTCGCCCAGGCATATCAGCAGTTGCCGGTCGACGAAAAAACAGCGGAAGCCCAGACCATCGTTACCCATCGGGGGGCATTCAAATGTAACCGGCTCCAATTCGGAGTCAGCGTGGCACCAGGCATCTTTCAGAGCCTGATGGAACGTTTACTGCAGGGCATCAAGGGGGTGGTGCCCTATTTTGATGACGTATTAGTGGCGGCGCCAAACGAAGCCGAATTAGAAAACCGACTCAGGGAGGTCTTAACAAAATTTAAAGTAACGGGACTTAAAGTAAAACGAGAAAAATGCCAACTATGCACAGAGCGAGTGGAATTCTTGGGCTACCTTCTAGACCGGCATGGCATTCACCCTACAATTAAAAAAGTGAAAGCCATCAAAGAAGCCCCCACCCCAAGGTCTAAAACGGAACTACAGGCTTTCCTAGGCTTGCTGAATTTTTATAATGTTTTCCTACCCCAAAAGGCTACGGCGGCGGAGCCTCTGCATAGGCTCCTGGATAAGGCGGCAACCTGGACTTGGGGGAGACGAGAGCAAGCCGCCTTCCAAAAAACCAAAGACCTCCTCACCTCCGACGCCGTCCTGATTCAATTCAGCGAAACCTTACCCTTGGTTGTCACTTGCGACGCATCACCTTTCGGCGTCGGCGCTGTCCTCAGCCATACTCTCCCCGACAAAAGAGAAGCACCCATCGCTTTCTTTTCCAGGACTCTAACTAAACCGGAGCGGAACTATAGCCAGTTGGACAAAGAAGCTTTGGCTATAGTTGCCGCCGTTAAGCGATTCCACGAATACCTTTATGGCCGCCCGTTTACCATTGTGACAGATCATAAGCCGTTGCTGGGCATCCTCGCAGGAAACCGAGCCACCCCGAACATTTTATCACCCAGGATGACAAGGTGGTCCGAGTTCCTGGCAGCCTACAGCTACGAACTTTTACACAAGCCAGGTAAGAAAATTTCGCACGCGGACGCTTTAAGCCGCTCGCCTTTACCAGACTCTGATCCTGACCCAGCACCAACAACAAACACCCTTAACATCGAAAATTTGCCCAACCTACCCATTACTGCGTCAGACATTGCTCGGGAAACTATCAAAGACAGGCGTCTGGCGCGGATTTTACATTGGGTGGAAAAAGGTTGGCCTGAAAGGGACAATGATGAATCCGTTAAGACATTCAGAAACCGCCAGACTGAACTCTCACTACTCAAGGGATGTATTTTGTGGGGTGACAGGGTGGTCATCCCGGACAGGTTGCAAGGGAGGGTCTTAGAGATGCTGCACGAAGGGCATCCTGGCATCGTCAGAACTAAAGCCCTGGCCAGGAGTTACGCTTGGTGGCCAGGGATGGACAAGCAGATAGAGGCATGGGTAGCCAAATGCCAACGATGCCAGGAGACCAGACCCAGCCCACCCGCAGCACCCATCCTGGACTGGGAAACACCAAGGGGACCCTGGTCCAGAATCCATTTAGACTTTGCCGGTCCCACGAATGGACATACCTTTCTGATCACAGTTGACGCTTACTCCAACTGGTTGGAGGTAAGCGACATGAAATCCACTACCATGGAGGCCGTTATCAAAGAACTTTGCAAACTCTTTTCCACACACGGCCTCCCAGACGTCGTCGTCTCAGACAACGGGCCCCAGTTTACTTCCCTCAACTTCGAGAGGTTCCTGGCGGAGAGGGGCATCCGCCACGCATTAACAGCACCGGCGCATCCGGCGGCGAACGGTAGGGTGGAACGGATGGTACAATTTACCAAAAAAACCATCCGGAAAATGGACCACGGGGAGATCAACGACAAAATAAATAAACTCCTCTTTATACAACACATCACCCCGAACACCACTACCAACAAAAGCCCAGCCGAGTTGCTGATGGGTAGGAAGCTGAGGTGCCCGCTCGACAGATTACACCCAACATATAACCCGGAGCGACCCCCAGACTCAAGTACAAAATACCGGACCTTTGCCCCCGGTGACTTAGTGTACGCGAAAAATCTGACGGGGGACCCCCTATGGATCCCAGCCGTCATCACTCAAATCACAGGTCCACGGTCGTACCGGCTCCAAACCACCGATGGGCGAGCCTGGAAACGACACATAGACCAGCTCAGGTCACGAACAGCAACGGACCTCAACCCCCAAAACACGAACCAAGGGGGGAGGGAATACCCGAATAAACAAACGCAAGAAAAAATAAACCAGCAGTATTTACCGGAACGCAGCCATCGCGATCCCCCACCGGAGAAGAACCACCTGGCCAGCTCAACCGACTCGGAGAAGCCAAGCGGGAGCGGCGAAACCCGTAGCTCAACCAACCCGGAAGGCCCAGGTGGGAGCCACGGAGAAAGAACCGGCCCGATCATCCAGCCGGTTCGCACAGAAGAGGGAGCAGCCAAAAACATGACCGCTCCGGCCGAAATCCAGCTTGCAACTGAGTTGCGCAGGTCAAGTAGGACTAGACGGAGTCCCGCCTACCTACGTGACTACGCAACGTGATGGACTATACCAAGAGGGGAGGGGTGTTCTGTCCTTAATTTGCATACTTGAAATCCCCGCGCTTTGATTGGCTAAAGCGCGGGGATTTCTGATTGGCCAGGCGAGCCGCGCTGATTGGCCCGATTGAAGTCTCCCGTGATTGGCTCACTCCAAGAGCGGGAGACTTGAATCGCTGCCATTGGCCGCGGCCGCCGCAGCGAAAAGGATAAAAGCCGCGGGCTTTTTCCTTTTCGCCGGTTCGGTTCACAACTGTTTAATAAAGAGCTTGAAACTTAGTCACCGACTCCTGGCTTCTTTTGCGGACACGACAATAAACTTTGTTATTAGTTTCCTTAATAGATTAATTTCTTCTTTGTACCTTCAACAGTTTTGTGTCTTCTTCAATAGTTTCAAAAAGTTCAGTGTGAATTCATCTGTGCCTGATACATACTATTTATTAGAGAAGCTGGCTTTGACAAATGTTCTTGCCACTTTAGAACACTTGTTGGGTAAAAGTGTTCCATTTTCCTTTAAACTTATTTGCCTCTATCCATGATGGAGTAATCTTAGCTTTTCCTGTAAATTCAGCACCTCTCTGTTTCCTTTTCTTGTTATTTTTCTCCACTGACTGACATCCTTCACTGAGATATCTTTTCTTGTTTCTTACTTGGCCTTGAAGATCTCTGTTCAATAACTGAATATCTTTCTTCTTGGTTTTGATCATCCATCTGTTTTGAAAGAGATTTCCCCCCATGAAAGGCAGTTCATCACATCTGTTTTTGAAGGAACACAACTAAATAAGTCATCATAGATGTACCAACCATAATCTTGGGCATGCAAATTGTTTGATTCTTCTCAGAAACAGGTTTGGTGATGAATAACCTCAACACTTCATTGTGAAATGTTTGAACCATTTGTCAATCAGTCGCTGAAATATGATGTAGTGAAAGAGTTAATTTTCCCAGAGGAAAAATTCGTAATTTATCTTGCATACACATGATAATTACTTGCTTGGAGAAAGAATGCTTATAGAGTATATTTTTCTTCTGGCCACAGTAATTTGGAGTTCCCATGGTCCACAAAATGAAGATACCTGCTAAGATGCTGTTATGGTATATGTTGAGATACAAGTACAGATTAGGCGAAATCTTGCTCAAAAAGAGTAACTGTGAGAAGGATGGGGTGACATGATAGCAGTATTCCAGTATTTGAGGGATTGCCACAAAGAAAAGGAAGTAAAGTTATTTTCCAAAGCAGCAGAAGACAAGACAAGAAACAATGGGTGGAAACTAACTAAAGAGGGAAGCAACCTGGAATTAAGGAGAAACTTCCTAACAGTGAGAACAATTAACCAGGTGAAGAGTTTGCCTTCAGCAGTTGTAGGTGCTCCATCACTGGAGATTTTTAAGAAGAGACTGGACAGCCACTTGTCTCAAATTGTATAGGGCAGTTGTGACTAATCTATTGGGGCTCCTGTGCCAAAAATTGTGCACGCACTTGTGCTCATGTGCTCACATGCCAGCATTCAGAAGGCAATGTGTGCACCCCCCGTCCCTGCACATGTGCGCACGATCCTCCCCTGTTGCCCCTTACTCGCACTGCACCTCCCAGCTGATTTTTGACCCATTTGAAGCCTTTTTTTTGGCTTGCCAGAGGTTTGAGGAAAGACTTTGCAGGCTGAAAAATAGGCCCATTTTGTTACTTCCTGTATTTCTGGAAATACCGGAAGTGATGAAACGGGTCTATTTTTCGGCCTGTAGGGGCTGCAGAGGCTTCCCTCAAGCCTCTGGCAGGCCGAAAAAGGCCTTAAATGGGCTGAAAATCAGCCAGGAGGTGCACACATGCACAGTGAGGTAAGTTTGCCGGGGGCTCGTATCCTTGCACAAATGGCTCTGCATGCCACCTGTGGCTCGCGTGCCATAGGTTTGCTATCACAGGTATAGGGTCTCCTGCTTGAGCAGGAGCTTGGCCTAGAAGACCTCCAATAGACCTTCCAACTCTGTTCTGATTAATTGATTGAGATGACTGCCCTTGAACAACTCACACAATAAATGAACTGGGCTATGGAGTCAAGAGTGTAGGGATGCAAAAGCATGGACTGAACAAATACAGAATATGAACATTGATTAACATTAGTACCTGTTTCCCACACTATTAATAATTACAAAGCATCTTGCCTTCACAAGACAAACCAGCTACAGGTAGAACTTATGATCGCAATTGAAACAAAATTTCAATTGCTAACAGTTACATGAGTTGTGCTTCAATTTTATGAGGGTATTTTTTGCCATCGTTGTTAAGCAAAACAGCAGTTGCTATATGAATGAGGTTGTAAAATGAATCTTAACAAGAGCATATTAATTAAGAGCATATGCATCAAGACAAATAACTTGTGTGTCTAATCCAACTTGGCCAATAAAGAATTCATTCATTCATTCATTCATTCATTCATTCATTCATTCATTCATTCAGTCAGTCAGTCAGTCAGTCAGTCAGTCAGTCAGTTAGTCATTGACTTTGGTTGTTGGAATCTGACTGGGAAGGTTAAAAAATAATGATCACATGACACAGGAAAGTGTCCAAATTTTGATCACGTGATGATGGGGCTGCTGCTGTCATCGGTGTGAAAACAGGTCACAAGTCACTTTAAGTTGAGGATTACTTGTAACCTTCTTTTTACATTAAAATATGCAAGAAAACAGATCCTGTACATCCTGACATAAATCTATACATTTAAAGTGACATATAGTCCTTGGTGAATACAGAATTTCACTTGAGTGGCTGTTTGTTTTAACATTTAAAAGTTTCCTTACATGTTTAGCAGGAATGTATGTCAAAATAACAGGAGGTCCAAAACAAGGATAGGATAGGATAGGATACTAGGATTCTCTTATTGTGATTTATGTAGACCAGAGGTCTCCAAACTTGGCAACTTTAAGACTTGTGGATTTCAACTCCCAGAATTCTCTGGGAGAATTGCCTGGAGAATTCTGGAAGTCCATAAGTCTTAAAGTGGCCAAGTTTGGGGACTCCAGATGTAGACAATCTTTCTACTTCAAATGGGTTGCTGAATCATGAACTGAAACTTTATACAAGAGGGCAGCAATTCTGAACGTGCTTATTTCAAAGTTTTCTCCATGCAAATGAATAGAGTTAATTTAGCAGGATCCCATCTGGGTCGGTCACTGGGACCAGAGGTTTTTTTCTTCCGAACTTTTGGACTCATGCTGGAATCCATCGTCAGGGAACTTGGCTAGAGAGAGAAGCAAAAGTCCAAAGCCTCAGAAGACTAAACCTCTGGTCCCAGTGGACCGATCCAGATTGGATCCTGGGCAGGGGTGTGCTTCAAATTTTTAACAAGGGGCTTTCTGTCCTTATGATTTGCTGGGTGGGCATGGGTGAGCGGTCATGTGGCTGGGTGCGTGTGGCCAACTTAATGTTGCTTCTTTGCCCTAATTACCTAAAAAAAATGACATAAACCAAAAAGTTGTTTATTATTTTGTGCATTTAATACTTAAATAAAAGACTGGGTGAAACCAGGCTTAATAGCAGTGACTGTGAGAGGGATCTTGGAGTCTTAGTGGGGTTTCTGGTGAGTTCCGTGATTCTTATTATTTGGAAATTAATCCCTTGGTGGCTAGTGGCTATGTTATCTGATTTTCTCAATGACTCTCCCTCACAAATGCTGAGTGGATTGCTTATCTAGCTTGCAACACTTTTACAAGGTGTGAAATGCTTTTGGCTGAATGCCCAGAAATTCAATTAAGCCTATTAAGAGCTTTCCCTTGCTGCTAGTCCTTCTGAGGTAATTGGGGGCTCTCCAAGCCCCTCAGAGTCTTAGCTAGGGGCTCTCCCGAGCCCCTGCGATCCCCCAGCAGCCCACCCCTGATCCTGGGACATGTATGTTCTCCTTCATTCATGAGAATTGATTTTCTTGAAGGTATATGTGCAATTAAACAATAATTTGTGACACACCAATATTTTTCTTCTGGAGTTCTAACATAGGTAACGAGGCTGCCAGTTTCACATCAAAAATGCTGGTTGTTCCACCTTTGTCTATTCTATTTTTTTCTTCCTTATGAACCTAGCTAACCCAGTAGAAATACCAAAAAGGGAAAAGGGACTGTTTAGTTTGGTGGTGAAGGCACCAAGCAGGTGCCTTCTAGCTCACAGTGCTTCAGTTTCCTGCCTCAAGCATGAAAAATGATTAGATGACTTTGGGCCAATCACCAAGAGATTGGGAATTCTAGTACCTCCTTAGGCATGAAAGCCACTGAGTGATTTTGGGCCATTGTTCTCTCTAAGCCCAACCTAACTCACAGGGTTGTTGTTGTGAGGGAAAGGAAGGAGGAGGAGAATATTAGTTATTTATATTAGAAAAGACAAGAGATGATAAATAGAAAAATGGATGGATGGATGGATGGATGGATGATGGATGATTGCGGTATCTGCTATCCCGCATCAGATGGGCGGCTCATGATAGGGAGCGAAGGAGAGAGAAACAACAGGAGGCGAAGTTTCCTCGGGATGAGCGCGCCCTGAATGTCTTGGCACACGCTCTTTTATTATGCTATTTTACAAGAAAATGATTTAATCAAAGCTCAAGTCAAACATGATAATCGCATCAGGATGTGCATGTTTACAAAGCTGCATACCGGACAGATCATTTACAGTGTGGATAAGCTTATTAACAACCGTCTAGCTCCTTGTCCCTTGTACGTGCCTTGCAAAGGTCACTGAAGAGACAGAAGTTAATGATTACACGTGAATGATACAATGTTGCAAACACATGAATGATACATAGTTGCAATGATACATAGTTGCAATGATACATAGTTACAACATCTCCTCTGTTTTTATTATTTACGACGAGTCTTCTTCCTCGTCCGAGAAGACAGGAACCATTTTTATGAAATGTTCGGCGTCCCCGTCATCTAGGCAAGAGTGCGACCCGTCAGTGTCAGGGTTGTCCAAGGAGCGGTAACTCAGCAATGACATTTTTTCGTCCGGTGTTGAGGATATAACATGAGCTTGCAATAGCACATTAACTTCAGCAGAGGATAATTGATTTTTTAAAAATTGCAATATTCTATTAAAACAACAAGGTCCTATAATACATATCAATGTAATGATTATTAATGATCCTGCCAATGCAGTTAAAAAGGTTCTAAACCATGGCGAAATAGAAAACAAGCCCCCCCCCCCGCTATCAGCATAAAGCTTCTTTAAGCATAGCACACAATCCCCCTTGTTTTAAAAAATAACAGATCTAAATCTTTACGATTTTGCAAAAGGGGGTATTCCATGGGTACCTGTAGGGATATAAAATCATCAGAGTTATACATACAAGCTATACTTGAATGCAAAATGATTTGGATTTAACAATTTCATTCCCATGGACACATGCCATGAAACCGGTGGAACAAGTCCAAACAAAATTATTGCCAGGGATAAAATACATTCCTTTCAGGTGTGATGTTAAAGTTCCTCCTGAAGTGGTGTAGATTGCAGAATATCCCCTGGTTGTGTGGGTGCGTCTGCCAAATCGAATTGAAGTGGTGGGTAGAAGTCTTCTATGCAAGAAAAATTGATTGTAGAACTTAAACGAATGCCTTGAAAGTCAGTTATAGTCCAAGTAATATTATATCTTCTATGAGGCTTTTGCGGATCGTCATGGACAGTTCTTTTGAAGCGTCGTTTGTTGACAGGATCAGAGTTCGGGTATATAAAAGCATGACAAGTAGGAGATAGGGCTATGGACAAGTTAGTTGTAGAACATTTACGAGATGAGGAGGGAATTCAATTAGTAGAAAAAGGATAATAATTACAATTATGACAATAAAGATTAATTTGGTAATTCATCAAGGATGTTAGTTGGGGTGGGGAAACCCATAATACAATAGAAGGACATCTAGGTCCCCTTTTGTTTAGATTGAATAGAGGAAAAGATTTTAAGGTTCCTTTCCATAGGAAGAGTAAAGAAGGAACAAAAGAGCGAGGGGTAGAGTGTTCTTTAAACAAAACAGAAGTGACAGAGTGAAAACTACGGGTAGCATTTTCATGACGTACCCACATGGAACAAGTATAATAGCCTTCTGATAATGAAATGGTTTTAACACGAATAGTCTTTTGACAGGAAGCATAGGTTTTGTTGAAGTAAGGTAGAAATTGCAAAGAAGATATAGGTAAGAATATCAGGAAGAGTTTTAAGATACAGATGTAGCAGAGGAATTCCCATGATAGGGTCTAACCGCCCTACCAGGGATCCAGCAAGTGGTTTTGTCTGGTAGTAAAATTGCAGCGTAGCCTCGTCCCCAAGTGAGAAGCTCAGCGGGACCCTGCCAGGCGGGATCTGGCAATCTGCGATAATATACCAGAGGTCTGTTAGGCGGGGGTGAGGGGGAGGAAAAATGACATGAAGCAGCAGAAGTGGGAGGAATGCCAGTCAGATTGAGAAAGTTTAAAGTGTAAAGACAAATGTTAAGAGAATTTTGCAATGCTGGGAGGTTCGGGGTTTTTTCCCGCAACGAATATCGATCAAGAGCACGTTTCAGAGATAAGTTCGCTCGTTCCACAATAGCCTGCCCCTAGCTGTTGTAGGGAATCCCAAACTTGTGGGTTACATCCCATCTGTTATAGAAGTCCTGGAAAGCAGAACTTGTACAGGCAGGTCCATTGTCAGTTTTGATTTCTTTTGGACGTCCCAGCGAGGCAAAGGTACGAATTGAATGATTGATGACATGTTTAACAGTTTCTCCCCTTTGAGGGGTGGCCAGAATAAACCCTGAATATGTATTGATGGAAACGTGCAAATATTTCCAAGGGGCAAAAGGTTGATACTGAGTTACATCCGTTTGCCAAATTTCACAAGCTTTTAATCCTCTAGGATTTACTCCTATGGGAATGGAATGTCCTTGCTTACTACATGTGGGGCATTGTTGAATAATGGCAGCAGCTTCTGCCTGAGTTAGAGCAAATTGAAAAGTTATCATAACTTGGCGGGGGAGATTCAAACACACTCCCTGCTTCTATTTTATAATGGACTTTTAAAGCCTCCATAATTTTCCTCCAAGTGACCAAAATGCCAATAGGTGCAGGAGGAGGACTATGGAGATGTTCACCAATTTTTTGCCAAGTGGAAATTTTTAAGGACCCTTCCTCTGAATAATTAGGACAATGTTGCCACACATAAGCCAATAATGTAGCAATAGGTTTCTTTTTTACAGGTGAGCCCTTTAAATTAGCAGAGTATTTAGAAGAAGAAGCGACTAACTCCCTCAATTCCTTCAGATGCTGCGTCTGTTGTTGAGAAAAGTTTCCACCCATACTTACGAAAGTCGAGACCGTGTTTCAGATCCGATGATGTGCAATTCGCTTCAGGCCTGGTGATGCACAGCTCCCATCGAGCTGATAAGATATGGACGCGTCGCTACGTATCCCCCTTAGGGAATCACGTCGGGGTCACCAGAATGCGGTATCTGCTATCCCGCATCAGACGGGCGGCTCATGATAGGGAGCGAAGGAGAGAGAAACAACAGGAGGCGAAGTTTCCTCGGGATGAGCGCGCCCCGAATGTCTTGGCACATGCTCTTTTATTGTGCTTTTTTACAAGAAAATGATTTAATCAAAGCTCAAGTCAAACATGATAATCTCATCAGGATGTGCATGTTTACAAAGCTGCATACCGGACAGATCATTTACAGTGTGGATAAGCTTATTAACAACCGTCTAGCTCCTTGTCCCTTGTACGTGCCTTGCAAAGATCACTGAAGAGACAGAAGTTAATGATTACACGTGAATGATACAATGTTGCAAACACATGAATGATACATAGTTGCAATGATACATAGTTGCAATGATACATAGTTACAACAGATGATGGATGATGGATGATGGATGATGGATGATAGATAGATAGATAGATAGATAGATAGATAGATAGATAGATAGATAGATAGATAGATAGATAGTCTAGAGAGGTTTTAAGCAGTGCTTCTTTAGTGAGAATCCAAAGGTTTTGATGTGACCAGTTTTAGGGATTCATCAAAGTTTTTCTCTTACTGATTTCACAATATTAGTTGGAAGTACAAAGTAGTTGAGAAAAATGTTATTTTTAAGTCATTAAGCAATAAAAGTTGTTTCTAAGTGAAGACTGCCATTTCCCTGAGATGATCTGAGGATTCCTGTCCAGGGCAAGATCAGAAGACTTCTAAGTTTCCTTCCAACTCTAGAAAATTTAAGTAGTTATCTTTAAAATTATATTTTATATTTTATTGTTGTTTTGAATTTTGGAAAGCTTCTTCAAAATCCCAGGAGATGTGGGAAAACAAATACTGTAAACTTTGTAAGAAGTACCAACAAAACCTAGAACTTAATAGCTTCTACCTTCCTGTTCAACCTTAACCAAGATAAGAACAATGACACGGAAGGGATGAGAATCAATCCTACCCTAGGTTCAGCTTGTGCACAGCTATCAAATGAGTAATTCAGTCTGAAACTGTAATCATAAGAGACAGTTTTCTTCTGTGATTAGACAGTAATCAACGGAATACTTTTTATCAAGAAAAAGGGTCAGTATCTTCCAGTGAACCAAACACAGGTCATCAACCATTGCCTGACATAATTTTGATAAATTTCGGTCTGTCAGAGCATGTGAAATACTACTTTAAAAAAGGAAACAAACAAGCTTCGGTAGGCTCATGAAAAATAAAAAATACTTCAACCAGCTCATGTACATGTATTTTTTGCATATTTATGGCTTTTTTCTTTTTTCTCTCCTGCATATGTGAATTTAAATCAACCCTGACACCAGCAAGTTACAACTTTGAATGTCCCCCAGGGTACTAAAATAATACTCTTTACAGAACAGCAGGTAGACTATTTTAGGCTTCAGATTTCTAATTCTAACAAGCCTTTTTTATAAAAAAAAAAAAAATTAAAGATGCTAATCACAATCTCAATTTGTGCATTGCTGAGTAGTAAAAAAAATATGAGGCTGCAAACTGACATGACAGCAGAGCATTGTGCGGCTAAGAAGGAGACATAAATAGGTGGGAAACTCAAGATGAGAGGTCTGGCTGGGCTGCCTATATCACAAAGGTCAACATAATTGGCCACCTTGAGCAGAATCAGCCCCCAGCCTCTCCTGCCTGCAACTTGGCCACAGGAGAAGCACTGTTTTCCTACAGGGCTAAGTGGTACTCTGTAGTAAGAGAAATAGGGGGTATCGAAATATTAGATGCAAAATTAAGAAACTCGAGAAGGTACCATCAAATTTGCCCTTGAGATGCCTTGCAGCCAGCTGAGTTTGCTGGGACTGCAATCCACCACCCACTTCCTTTGCAGGGATCCCGTGGACCTTGTGGATTGGTAGGGGGAGGAAGAGAGAGAGAGAGAAGGAAGGAGGGAGGGAGGGAGAGAGAGAGAAAAGGAAGGCTAATATTGTCCTATTTGTCAGGAAAGAATTCACCCAAGCTGAGGTCTAGTAAAAACATCAGGTTTTGTACATTATTTATTACTCAGCGTTTGTTTAATTAACAAGGCAGAGGCTCGTTCAGGATTACGTTCAAGGATGCTATTAAATGACTGTAACTTATTTAGGAGTGTGTTGGCCTATTTGAATCCCACCACCGGACAACTATGACCTGGATGACTGATAATCTCCATAAATCCTGCCAGTTATTTATTCTTTTTTTTTAAACAGGAAAGTTACATCTGACCATAATTTAAGTGTGCAATTTGAGTGTGACTTATTCTATCAAGGTTAAAAAGACGGTTGGTCTTTCCAGGCTGTTAGTCTTTTTTAACTCCAGATTTTCTTTTTCATTTGACCTATGTGGTTCATGTAAGCTGCTCCATCAGTTTGGAAACCAGAGAAAGAAAGAGAAAAATATGTGGCACATCTTAATTGGTTGCCAACAGGGAATGCACGAACTGGTCTTTGCTTACAACTTTTGGCCTTGTCTGGCTAGAAGTAGCTTTGCTACAGTTATCAGCCCTCTGCCAACTTGCTGCTAGGATCATTGAAATATAAGACTAAAAGAATTTGCTAGTTTTACTTCCTTCTCTATTCAATTACTTCTAATCTCTTTTGTCTTAACAATGAAGAAATATACTTTTTGCATTTTGGAGAGGGATGTTTTGTTTTAACCGTATTAATTTCAGCAAGTACACCTTGTCCTGGGATAACATGGTCCATATTGTACCTGTTGTGAATGAATAAATGTGTTAATAAAGGTAATTAAGAGCTTGAAGTTAAGAGCAGGGTTCTGGCCCTGCACTTCTGATTGGCCGTTTATAGCGACATCACATTGGTCCATTCAGGTGAATCTGATTGGCTATTAATGAGCCTCTCCCATTGGTTAATGGAGCTAGCGCTCCCTGGTTTTCATTGGTTGAATACTCAATGGGTTGCCTATATAAAGAGGGCCATTGCAGCCATTGAGCTGAGCTGTTACACCATGTTAATAAAGAGTTTTGATGTTCATCGTTTCACCAGCTCGTCTCCATTCTTAACGCCCATGCTCAGAACATAACACTGGCGACGAGGGTGGGATTTGGAGACGTCAGAGCTGACTGAACAACAAAGAACGATAACCGAGCACATGACTGAACACACAACGGCAGAACCATGTCCGGCGGCATCATACCACCTGCTCCATTCGACCCAGCGCAAGAAGACTGGGACTCCTATATGGATCGTTTCCAGATGTTCCTGGAAACCAACAATTTGAAGGATGCCACTACTGGGAAGAAACGAGCGGTATTCCTAACCCATTGTGGACCGACCGTATTCAAGATGGCCAAGGCACTAGCAAAACCGGCAGAAGTAAAGTCTATGGACTGGGACGTCCTCAAACCCCTACTGAGGGCCCACTATGCACCGATCGTGCCAACACTCATCAGAAGGCATGAATTTTATCAGAGAAGTCAGCAGAAGGGCGAGAGTGTTGCTGATTTTATAGCGGATCTCCGGAATCTGGAAGGCCTATGTAGGTTTGCCGACCTTGAAGAAGCCCTGAGAGACAGAATAGTTCTGGGATTGGATGCGCCACACATCCAAAGCAAGCTGATGGCAAAAGGTGACATCAGCCTTGCCGATGCTATCAATGAAGCTACTGCAGCAGAAGCAACCAGGAAGTCTGCTGCTCGAATGCACCACAACCGCACCCCACTTCACCAACCGAACCGCGAAATTTCACCCAAGTCCAAAGGGCAGCTGCAAACGGCCCACCATGAGGACCTCTCTTCGTCGTCAGACAGCGACGAAGAAGAGGTCCACTGACTTCGGTCCGAACGAGACCAACGCCAGAGATCTCAGCACCAATGCGCTGGTTGTGGGGCAAGCCATCCCCGATCAGAATGCAAATTCCTCGACGCGCTCTGCCATGTGTGCGGGAAACGAGGCCATATCGGACGGGTCTGTAGAAGTAAGCTAGGACCCAGCCAGCCCTCAAAGGGGGCTAACTATCGCCAACTGACAGGAAGCTGTCAGTAAGGTGAGAACCCGTGAACCACCAATGGAACAACCACTCCTACAGAAACAAAACCCTAAACCACCCCACGAAGCAAGAAGAGGTTCAACAAACTATCATGATCGGTCACGCCTCCTCTCTTGATGCCAAGAAGATCCAAGTGAAAGTGGCCATCGAAAACCAGCCCTGCCTGATGGAAGTCGACTCAGGATCGTCTCTCTCGATGGTTTCCTGGAAGTAGCTCATCCCTACTGTCCGGCGGCAAGATCTCAGGTTCCAGAGACTTATACTCAAAGACTATCAAGGAAATCGAATCCCAGTTGTAGGATCCAGCCGAGTCCGGGTATCGTTCAAGAACCGCACAGCATTCCTACCCCTGACTGTAATCGACAAGGATCGGCCTAGCCTGTTAGGCCTCCAATGGTTCGCTCCACTTGGAATTGAAGTAGCCGGCATTCACCGAATCTGCAGCAGCGACTGGGAAGAGGACCTTGTCCAAGAATTCAAGGACGTCTTTGCAGAAAAACTAGGCGAGTACAAGGGGACCCCAATATCATTTAACCTCAATCCCAAAATAGCTCCCATCCATCTTAAGCCTCGTCGAGTCCCATTTGCCCTTAAACCAAAGATTGACGAGCAGCTTGATAAATTAATAGCCCAAGGTGTGTTAGAGCCAACCAATCACTCTCCCTGGGAAACCCCAATTGTGACACCCATCAAGCCGGATGGATCGATAAGAATTTGTGGGGACTACCGAGCCACCCTGAACCATGCCCTTCAACAAAACGCGTATCTGGTACCGGTGGTGCAGCACCTCCTCCATTCCCTGGGGAGCGGAAAAGTCTTCGCTAAACTAGACTTAGCCCAGGCATACCAACAATTGTCTGTAGACAAAAAAACGGCAGAGGCCCAAACAATCGTTACGCACCGAGGTGCATTTAAATGTAACCGACTCCAATTCAGAGTAAGTATAGCCCCGGGAATATTCCAAAGTTTGATGGAAAGTCTATTACAAGGGATAAAAGGTGTTGTCCCATATTTTGATAATGTGTTAATAGCTGCCCCGACTCCACAAATATTACGGGATCGCCTGAGGTTGGTTCTACAGAGATTCAAAGACGCAGGTCTCAAAGTTAAGAAAAACAGGTGTAAATTGTGCACGGATCATGTAGAATTTTTAGGATATTTAATTGATAGTCATGGCATTCACCCCACCATTGGAAACTTAGGGCAATCAAGAATGCCCCAAAACCCCGAAATAAGGCCGACCTGCAGGCGTTTCCAGGCTTTATCAATTTTTATAATGTTTTCCTGCCTCACAAAGCAACCGTAGCTGAACCCCTACATCGTTTATTGGACAAAAAAGCAATCTGGGTATGGGGACACAGAGAAGAGAAGGCATTTCGAAATGTAAAAAAATTATTGACTTCTGACGCTGTGCTGATGCAGTACAACGAGACTTTGCCTTTAACAATCATGTGTGATGCATCGCCTTTCGGAGTGGGCGCCATTTTGAGCCACATTTTGCCAAATGGTAGAGAAGCCCCTGTTGCATATTTCTTAAAGACGCTTTCAAAAGCAGAATGCAATTACAGTCAGATTGATAAAGAAGCCCTTGCTATCGTGTCTGCTGTCAAGAGATTTCATGAGTATGTGTACGGCCGAGCCTTTACTATAGTGACTGACCACAAACTTTTGCTGGGAATAATAGCGGGAGATAAGCCAACCCCTTATATATTATCCCCCAGAATGACTCGCTGGTCAGAATTCTTGGCTGCCTATAATTATAAGTTGCAACACTGCCCAGGGAAGGCCATTCCCCACACCGACGCATTGAGCTGAGCACCACTTCCAGAGACCATTGATGACCCCGCTCCGACAGTGATAACGTTGCAGATCGAGACACTTCGAACACTGCCATTAACAGCCCGAGATATCACAATGGAAACGAAACGCGACCTCACCTTAGCACAAGTCCTCAGTTGGCTCAAGCACGGATGGCCATTGGACCAGATACCTGACGACTATGCCCCATTCAAGAGTCGACAAACGGAATTGTTTTCCCAGAAGGGCTGCATTATCTGGGGGGATAGAGTCGTGTCCCAGAGCAGCTACAACAAGCGATACTAAGAACCTTGCACGATGGCCACACCGGCATCGTGCGCATGAAAGCCCTCGCACGTAGCTACGCGTGGTGGCCGGGCATTGACAAACAGATCGAGACATGGGTCAAAGCTTGTCACAAATGCCAGGAAGTAAGCAACGCCCCACCGAAAGCAGCCCCAACCGAATGGGAAACACCGAGAGGACCATGATCCCGTATTCATCTGGACTTTGCGGGACCTACCAAAGGCCACACCTTCTTGTTAACAGTGGATGCCTGCTCAAACTTGCTTGAAATCCATGAAATGAGGAATACAACAACCGAAGCGGTCATCAGGAAACTAGACAGACTATTTACAACACACAGATTACCAGACGTTCTGGTATCCGACAACGGGCCCCAATTTACCGCACTGTCCTTTGAACAGTACTGGCAGACCGCGGTATTCGCCATGTGCTGACTTCACCAGCGCATCCTGCGGCCAACGGAAGGGCCGAGCGCATGGTACAATTCGTCAAGAAAACCTTACACAAAATGGACTATGACAATATCGAAGAAAAGATTAACCAGATACTCCTTTTGCAGCATATCACTCCACAGGGCATCACCAACAAAACTCCCACTGAGTTACTAATGGGGCGGAAGCTCCGTTCCCACCTCGACCGGCTGCACCTGTCATACGAATCTGAGAAACCACACGGATCCAGCAGGCGATGCCGTAACTTCCAGGTAGGCGACTTAGTATTCGCTAGGAACTTTTCGGGTGATCCGTTGTGGGTCGAGGCAACTGTGGTCCAAGTAACCGGCCCCAGATCGTACCACATGAAATGTCGCGATAATAGAATATGGAAGCGCCATATTGATCAGTTGCGTTCAAGACTGCAATCAGGGATCTCCGAGTCCCCTGATTTCCAAACTGAGGGGGGAGGAGATATGGAGGAAGATGAACTTGAAATAGCAGAAAGCTTTAATGAAAGAAATGACAGCGCAGTGGAAATACGTGAAGAAGAATCAGGGATGGGGGTGAGCTCGCCTCATGGAGATACCGAAAATGTTAGTGACAACGGAAATTCGAATTCAGAATTAGAGGCACCCTTTTCACCAGATAACGTCCTACCTCAACAAGACTGCAGCCAAATACCAGGTGTACAACGAAAATCAAATAGACTAACAAAACAACTGGCTTACCTCAATGACTACGTAACCGCATCCGTAAATGGAACCCGGGGGGAAGGGGTGAATGAATAAATGTGTTAATAAAGGTTATTAAGAGCTTGAAGTTAAGTGCAGGGTTCTGGCCCTGCACTTCTGATTGGCCGTTAATAGCGACATCAGATTGGTCTATTCAGGTGAATCTGATTGGCTATTAATGAGCCTCTCCCATTGGTTAACGGAGCTAGCGCTCCCTGGTTTTCATTAGTTGAATACTCAATAGGTTGCCGATATAAAGAGGGCCGTTGCAGCCATTGAGCTGAGCTGTTACACCATGTTAATAAAGAGTTTGATGTTCATCGTTTCACCGGCTCGTCTCCATTCTTAACGCCCACGCTCTGAACATAACAGTACCTATCTGATGGGGGAAAATAGTATCAGATGTAATTCAGCATCTAAAAGATCACTGAATAGATATGGATGTAAGACCATGCATGTATTTTCAAATGTTCCATGTTGCTCAGCTGTTACAGAGCTGATTCTTTTGAGGGTGCTCAGAAATTAACTGGTTATATATTTCATAAGATTTTGGGGTTCTAGTTTTATTGTTTCTTGACAAACAAGGATGAATGCTTTTGAAGCATTATTTCTTTAGTAGTAAGAACAGCAATTTAGTGTCTCAGAACTCTTCTTACACCTATGAAGAGGCTTAGTTCCTTCACTGTAATTCATTTTTATTTACGTCAATCCTTATTAGTTTACCAATCCTTATTCTACGTTTCAGTTTAGCAGAGTAGTTTATATTTTGCTTCTTGTTTTAAACTAATCAAATCTCCAATGAACCATATAAAGGAAAGCAGAGTTTTCAGAATTCTGGTTTAGACTTTAGTTATTTATTTGTATCCTGCCTTTATTATTTTTCAAATAACTCTAGGCAAACATATCCCTTCCTCTTCCTATTTCCCCCCACAACAACAATCCTGTGAGGGGGGCTCGGCAGAAAGAGAGTTACTAGCCCAAAGACACACAGCTGGCTTTCATGGCAAAGGCAAAACTTGAACTCACATTCTCCTGTTTTCTAGGAATTTATGCCTTAACCACTAGAACAAACTGACTTACAAATTATAACAGAAGTTCTGGTTTCTTCTTAGATTTGTCTCTACCATCATTTTAAAGCAGACTTTTCTTCAAGTTTTAGCTTGGTATTGTGGTTTGTTTAAAATAGTAAGTAAAAGCATGTGAGCACCATATTCGCCTTCAGAAAGAGAGAAAAAAATATCCCTACTCACCTGCATTGCTTTGGTTTATTATTATGTAATAAAATTATTTGGTTTATTATTGATGTAATAAAATG
The DNA here is from genome assembly GCA_033807585.1 of Hydrophis major. Classification (NCBI taxonomy): domain Eukaryota; kingdom Metazoa; phylum Chordata; class Lepidosauria; order Squamata; family Elapidae; genus Hydrophis; species Hydrophis major. The sequence continues at coordinate 9,934,420 of CM066331.1, forward strand.
AAGAGAATTGAAGCAAGAACTGTTTTAGGGTAGTTAATCAGTAGAAAACAGCCATAAAACATTTTTATCCATTGATGGTGGATACAAATTGTTGAGACTGGAGGATTTAACTGGAAGAAACATATTGTAAGTGTTCTTCAAAAGAATTTTTTATGTAAAAGAAAGGAAGGTATTTTATGATAAAACACTTGCTTTATATAATATTACATTATTCTGCTTCTTCTTTGCAAAATAATTAGCAACCAAATTGTTCAATTTTCAAACAACGTTCCAAAATAGTAAAACAATTATGAAGAATTATGAAATATAATAGTCTAAGTGTTAAGTGTGGAGCATGGGTGCGAAGAATGGAGACGAGCCGGTGAAACAGTGAACTTCAAACTCTTTATTTACATGGTGTGATAGCTCGAACTGGATGGCTGCTATAGCCTTCCTTATATAGGCAACTTATTAACTATTCAACCAATGAAAACCTGGGAGCGCTAGCTCTGTTGACCAATGAGAATGGATTGTTAATGGCCAATCAGACTCTCCTGAATGGACCAATCTGATCTCGCCATTTAACAGCCAATCAAAAGTGCAGGGCCAGAACGCTGCACTTGACTTCAAGCTCTAGATAACTTTATTACACATTCACAACACCCCTTCCCCCCGGGTTCCATTTACAGGGTGCAGTCACATAGTCCTTGAGGTAGGACGGTTGTTTTGTTAGTTTTTTTATTTTCGTTGTGCAACCGGTATTTGGCTGCATTCTTGTTGAGGTAGGGCGTTGTTTGACGAAAGGGTTGTCTCTGATTCTCAGTTCGCATTTTCGTTGTCACCAACATCTTCAGTATCACCCTCAGGTGAATTCACTCCCATCCCTGATTCCTGTTCTTGTGTTTCTGTTCTGCTATCGTTCCCTTCAAAAAGGTTTTCTGCTAATTGAAGTTCATCTTCCTCTGTATCTCCCCCCGCCTCAGTTTGGTTATTAGGGGACTCGGAGATCCCTGACTGCAGCCTTGATCGTAGTTGATCGATATGGTGCTTCCATAGTCTATCATCACGGCATTGTACGGCAAGGTATGATCTTGGGCCAGTTACACTGACCACGGTCGCTTCTACCCACAACGGATCGCCCGATAAATTTTTAGTGAACACCAAGTCGCCTACCTAGAAGGTACGGCATCAGCCACTGGATCTGAGTGGTTTCTCCGGTTCGTATGCTGGGTGTAACCGGTTGAGGTGGGAGCAGAGCTTTCGTCCCATTTGCAGCTCAGCGGGAGTTTTGTTGGTGACACTGTGCAGAGTGATATGCTGTAAAAAGAGGATTCGGTTTATCTTTTCTTCGATGTTGTCATAGTCCACTTTCTGTAGCGTTTTCTTGACGAATTGTACCATGCGCTCAGCCCTTCCGTTGGCCACAGGATGCGCAGGTGAGGTCAGCACATGTTGAATACCGTGGTCCTCCAGGTAATGTTCAAAGGACAGCGTGGTAAATTGGGGCCTGTTGTCGGATACCAGTCTGGTAATCTGTGGGTTGCAAACAGTCTTTCTAGTTTCTTAATGACCGCTTCGGTTGTTGTATTCCTCATTCGGTGGATTTCGAGCCAGTTTGAATAGGCGTCCACGGTTAACAAGAAGGTGTGGCCTTTGGTCGGCCCAGCAAAATCCAGATGGATACGGGACCAGGGTCCCCGTGGTGTTTCCCATTTGGTTGGGATTGCCTTTGGTGGGGTGTTGCTTACTTCCTGGCATCTATGACAAGCTTTGACCCAAGTCTCGATTTGCTTGTCGATGCCTGGCCACCACGCGTAGCTTCGTGCGAGGGCTTTCATGCGCCCGATGCCGGGGTGGCCATCGTGCAAGGTTTTCAGTACTGCTTGTTGGAGTTGTTCTGGGATAACGACTCTATCACCCCAGATGATGCAGCCCTTTTGAGAAAATATCTCTGTCGACTTTTGAATGGTGCGAAGTCGTCTGATACTTGGTCCAATGGCCATCCACATTCCACCCAAGTGAGGACTCGTGCTAAGGCAGGGTCGCGTTTTGTTTCTCTCATGATATCACGGGCGGTTAATGGTGGTGTATGAAGTGCCTCGATCTGCAACATTGTCACTGTTGGTGCGGGGTCGTCAATAGTCTCTGGAAGCAGTGCTCGGCTCAATGCGTCGGCGTGGGGAATGGCTTTCCCGGGGCAGTATTGCAGCCGATAATTATAAGCAGCCAAGAATTCTGACCAGCGAGTCATTCTGGGAGATAATATATAGGGGGTTGGCTTATCTCCCGCTATTATTCCCAGCAAAGGTTTGTGGTCAGTCACTATAGTAAAAGCCCGGCCATACACGTACTCATGAAATCTTTTGACAGCAGACACAATTGCAAGGGCTCCTTTATCAATCTGGCTATAATTTCGCTCAGTTTTCGAAAGCGTCTTTGAAAAATAGGCAACAGGGGCTTCACTACCATTAGGCAATACATGGCTCAAAATGGCGCCCACTCCGAAAGGCGATGCATCACATGTGATAGTTAACGGCAAGGTCTCATTGTACTGCATTAGTACAGCATCAGAAGTCAGTAGTTTTTTCACATTACGAAACGCCTGCTCTTCTCTATGACCCCATACCCAAAGTGCTTTTTTGTCCAGTAAACAATGTAAGGGTTCAGCGACAGTCACCTTGTGTGGCAGGAATACGTTATAAAAATTGATAAGGCCTAGAAACGCCTGGAGGTCGGCCTTATTCCGGGGTCTGGGAGCGTTTTTTATTGCTCTCAATTTGCTATCGGTAGGGTGAATGCCCTGACTGTCAATTAGATACCCTAAAAATTCGACACGATCTGTACACAGCTTACACTTATTTTTCTTCACTTTAAGGCCTGCGTCTTTGAATTTCTGGAGAACCAATCTTAAATGATCCCATTAAATTTTTGAAGTAGGGGCAGCAATTAACACATCGTCAAAGCAGGGGACAACATCTTTAATCCCTTGTAATAGTCTTTCCATCAGGCTCTGAAAGATCCCCGGGGCTACACTCACTCCGAATTGGAGCTGTGTACATTTAAAGGCACCTCGGTACGTCACAATCATCTATGCCTGTGCCGTTTTTTCATCAACCAGTAGTTGCTGATATGCCTGAGCTAAGTCTAGTTTAGCGAAGACTTTTCCCCCCCCCCCAGGGAATGGAGGAGGTGCTGCACCACTGGCACCGGATATGCGTTTTGCTGCAGGGCGTGGTTCAGGGTGGCTCGGTAGTCCCCACAAATTCTAATCGAACCATCCGGCTTAATGGGTGTCACAATTGGGGTCTCCCAGGGAAAGTGATCGGTTGGCTCTAACACTCCCTGGGCTATTAACTTATCAAGCTGTTCGTCGATTTTCAGTTTTAGGGCAAATGGAACTCAATGAGGCTTAAGATGGATGGGAGCTATTTTTGGATTAAGGTTAAATGATATCGGGGTCCCCTTGTACTTGCCTAGCTTTTCTGCGAAGACGTCCCTGAATTCATGGACAAGGTCCTCCTCCCAGTCACTGCTGTCAATTCGGTTAATGCCTGCCACTTCAATGAGTGGCGCGAACCATTGGAAGCCTAACAGGCTAGGCCGGTTCTTGTCGATCACCGTCAGGGGTAAGTACGCTGTGCAGTTTTTGAACGAGACCCGGACTCGACTGGATCCTACGACTGGAATACTATTCCCCTGATAGTCTTTAAGTATGAGTCTCTGGGAACGGAGGTCTTGGCGCCAGATAGTAGGGATGAGTTGCTTGAGGGTCTTCCAGGAAACCATCAAGAGAGATGATCCCGAGTCGACTTCCATTTGGCAGGGCTGATTTTCGATGGCCACTTTAATTCAGATTTTCTTGGCATCCAAGGAAGAGGTGTGACTGATAGTGATAGTTTGGTGAGCCTCTTCTCGCTTCATGGGGCGATTTATGGTTCGGTTTCTGTAGGAGTGGTTTACTGGTTCTCACCTTACAGGATGGTTTCCTGTCGATTGGCGATAGTTAGCCCCCTTCGAGGTCTGGCTAGGTCCTAGGAGGCTTCTACAGACCCGTCCGATATGTCCCCATTTCACGCACTCATGGCAGAGCGTGTCGCGGAATTTGCATTCGGACCGGGAATGGTTGGCCCCACAGCCAGCGCATGGGTGTTGGCCTTCGGGTAATGGTCCCGATCGGACCGCAATCAATGGACCTCCTTTTCGTTGCTGTCTGATGACGAAGAGAGGTCCTCGTGGTGGGCCATCAAAAGCTGTCCTTCTGACTTAGGTGAAATGTCGCAGGTCGATTGGTGTACCGGAGCGCGGTTGCAGCACAGTTGGGCAGCCGACTTCCTGGTTGCTTCTGCTGCAGTAGCATCAGCGATGGCATCGGCAAGGCTAATGTCACCTTTCGCCATCAGCTTGCTCTGCACGTTTAGCGCATCTAATCCCAGAACTATTCGGTCTCTCAAAGCCTCTTCCAGGTCGGCGAACCCGCAGAGGCCTCCCAAGTTTCGGAGGTCCGCAACAAAATCGGCAACGCTCTCTCCTTTCTGCTGTTTTCTTTGGTAGAATTTGTGCTGCCTTACGAGCGTTGGTACGGTCGGTGCATAGTGGGCCCTCAGTAGGGATTCGAGGACGTCCCAGTCCATAGCCTTCACTTCAGCCAGTTTTGCTAGTGCCTTGGCCATCTTGAATACAGTCGGCCCGCAATACGTTAGGAATACTGCCCGTTTCTTCCCGGTTGTGGCATCCTTCAAATTATTGGTTTCCAAGAACATTTGGAAACGATCCATGTAGGATTCCCAGTCTTCTTGCGCTGGGTCTAATGGAGCAGGTGGTATGACGCCGCCGGACATGGTTCCACCGTTGTGCGTTTTCAGTCACATGCTCAGTTATCTTTTCCATTGTTCAGTCAGCTCTGACGTCTCCATATACCACCTTCGTCGCCAGTGTTAAGTGTGGAGCATGGGTGCGAAGAATGGAGACGAGCTGGTGAAACAGTGAACTTCAACTCTTTATTTACATGGTGTGACAGCTCGAACTGGATGGCTGCTATAGCCTTCCTTATATAGGCAATTTATTAACTATTCAACCAATGAAAACCTGGGAGCACTAGCTCCGTTGACCAATGAGAACGTCTTGTTAACGGCCAATCAGACTCTCCTGAACGGACCAATCTGATCTCGCCATTTAACAGCCAATCAGAAGTGCAGGGCCAGAACCCTGCACTTGACTTCAAGCTCTAGATAACTTTATTACACATTTATTCATTCACAACACTATGAGAGTTCAATATTTAAGTACAGGATGTTATCTGATGCAAAAAGTTTAGCAGGAAATCTAATTCAAGCTTACTATTATTTAAATGTGAGTACAGCTTACAATAATGCTTTATATAGAATACAAAGAAATTTGTCTTCTGAATCCCAAATGAAGGATTTTTAAACAAATGTGACATTTTCAATATATAATCAGATGTAATCAGAAGTCCTTTTAAATTTTGTGTAGATTTATGGAGACAAGTAAATGTGTAAAGGATTAGATTACTTTGAGTTGAACTGACTCCATATCAGCAGAGGTGGTATTCAGCAGGTTCTGACCAGTTCCGGAGAACTGGTAGCGGGCATTTTGAGTAGTTTGGAGAACCGGCAAATACCACCTCTGACTGCCCCCCCAATCTATTCTTTTATTTTATTTTATTTTATTTATTTTATTTAGTTATTTATTTATTTGTCAATTGCTTACAAGATAATAGGTATAAGTAAAAACATCGTTATGAATACATGGATACATATAAGAAAAATAAAAATATATAAAAGAAACAATAGGACAGGGACGGTCGGCATGTTGGTGCACTTTTAAATGGAAATTTGGTTACAGTGAGGTTAATTCTTCACTTCGCAGCCATGTGCATTTCTCACATCCCTGAATATGCTGAGCAAACAAACTGAATAATGAAATACTGTTGAGTGAAGAGGTAAAGGACTCCAAGCACTTGGAGAGAATAAGCCCAGAATCTTGTTTTATACTTTCCCCCCAAAATAATATTAACATTAATATGCAGACTCCCCTTTTACGCTGTTCTGTTTTTTTTTAAAAAAAAAAAACCCCACTATTATTTAAAAGCTAAGAGAAACACAAACGCAGGAGACTAAAAGTACTTAGCCCTGCAGGAATATAAAAATTGTAGAAGCTTAGGCAGGGTTACAGAGAAGTAATGCCATTCACTCACAAAGAATTTTGTCCAAGTAGATGGCTGATTAATTGTTGGCCTGCCTAGACAAACCTACAATGAGCCAGATACTGTCAGCATGCCATCTGTTGCCATGGAAATGCACAATGTTTCCGACAGGCCCTTGAATACTGGATAGACTGTGCCATATGTAAATAAGGCAAATTAGTTTCCCTATATCTTTCAGACGTTAGGCTAAAATAAAATAGGTCTCTGTTTTAAACATTCTCTCTAAACCAAGGTGTTAGGAATCTAGCTAATTTTGCTTCTTTGCTGTTTGTTTTTTGTTTTTTGTTTAAAAGGGACTGTAAATTATTGCCCAATCTTGGAAAGATATAATTAATTCTACAATCTTGGGATTTAGAAAAACTCTTGTTCTTCTAAACCATACGATGTGTTCTTTCACTACGGTGATTAGTGAGGTCATCTCTTCTTTTAATCAAGGATCTGATTTCTTAATGACGCCTCTGATATTACAGTTTTATCCTGGGTTCTTTTAAAGGAAAAATAGTCAGAATCCAGCAAAACAAAGAAAGCACCATGGAGCAAACCCTTTCATCTGGTCAGCTGTGGGCCGTATGATGCGGAAAGCACCTGCAAAAAATAATAGTTTTGTGCCCCACCAGACTTTATTTTAAAATTAAGAAGGAAAAGAAGCTTGCATGTTGCAAACTGTTCATCTTTATCCTCATCTTTATTTGCAAGAGAGATTTCAAAGATTCCGAAAACAAATACTCCCTCGCTGTATTTTCAATTGCTATCATATTAACATCTGTATTATTATACTTATTTGCCATAAAACATCCACCAAATGCTACAAGTAATTCCTTAGAAGTCTGTAGAGATTCTCAGTTATCCAGGTCATGGTTGTCCCAAAGGTGCTTTTTTCAAAAGGGAATTGGACTTTCTGATCTTTTTCTTTTGAAGATGTTTTGCTTCTGATCCAAGAAGCTTCTTCAGCTCTGACAGGATAGTGAGAAATGGAAGGATTTATATTCCTTGCAGGCAGCTGGTTATTTGCATCCTTTTAGAGGGTTGTTGAAGCACTTGGAGGTTTATTTGTGTCTTCAGGGTTGCCTGAATAGTGCTCCTGGTTCCTGCAGTCAACAACTCCTTAGAAGCATGTGGGACAACTCCTTAGAAGCATTGGCCATTTCTAATTCAATAAGCTTTTTGCTATGTTTAAGGACTGAGCTGCAGTTCTCCTTCTGGTCCGCTGCCTGCGCGGGAACGTCGACCGCTCCCATTGGCTGATGCCGTTTGACAGCTGGCTATAAAAGGGAGCTGTCAAATGGCATCAGCTGTCGCCGCCAGCTGGCTGTCAGATCGCCATCGGCAGCCGCGGCGACCCTTTATTCATTGAATAAAGTTTGTTAGCTGTTTCCCTGGCTCCGTCTTTCTCTGTAACCACCGCTCCACAACACTGGCGACGAGGATGGGATAGAGCAAGACGACCAGGCGAAACAACTGAGCCGAAGTCACTACAAGAAAGAGCTGAAGCCGCCAAGGGCTGTTTTGAAGTCACCGCCGCCGGCGCTCTCCAAAAGAAAAAAAAAAAGAGCGCGAACTTTAAAGCTCCACAGCTGAGGAGCCAAGCACCGCTGACAGGCACAACCAGAAACGCTTTTTTAAAAGCGATACCTCTTAAATTTCCTCACCTAGGAAACCAACTCTGCCACTCTGATGGTATCAACTCCAACGTTCCCACATTTCCAGCCGGGAGCAGAGACTTGGGAATCTTACGTGAATAGATTCGAATGTTTTTTAGATGCAATTGATTTGTCTGAGGCTACAGACCTGAGAAAAAGGTCTTATTTTTTAAGCTTCTGTGGGGCTACCGTCTTTGACACAGCCTCTCGAGCCATCAAGGCTATCCCCTGGGATGAGTTGAGGGAGATCTTATCAAACCACTATTCCCCCAGGCCCTCTCAAATAGCTAGGAGGCTAGCTTTTAGAAGAAGGGTTCAAGCTGAAGGGGAAACTGTGACTCAGTATATGGCAGCATTAAGATCAGCTGCCATACACTGTGGGTTTAGGGACTACCTCGAGGACATGCTACTGGACCAAATTGTGGGAGGAGTCAGGGACCTAAAACTGCAGAGAAGGTTATTGGCAAAAAAAGATTTGACCTTAGCCCTAGCTGTTGAGGAAGCTCAGGCTGCTGAGTTATCAGAACTATCTGCAGCTGAGCTCCAGGGAAGCAGCTCTAAACAAGGTCAGGTTACAATTCATTATGATGAAACCTCCCAAGAAGAGGAAGAGGAAACATCAGAGGTAAATCGCCTCACTCTCCCCAGACCACCTTTGGGTCCACCCAAAAAACCCAATGCCCAGACCAGCAAACAACAACTTCAGTGTATGAGCTGCGGGGGCAACCACCTCAGGTCAACTTGCAGGTTCAGAAACTTTATTTGTCTGAACTGCCAGAAGAGAGGGCACATAGCCAAGCCGAACAGATCCATCCTCAAAGACCTCAAGTTTCTGCCCCCTCCCAAAGGCAAGTGGAAAATTGCTACACACCTATAGCACCAGTAATTCTAACAAAATAAGCATTTCTCTTTTCATAGAAGGTAAACCCTGCCGGATGGAGGTGGACACCGGGTCAGCACTCTCCATCATATCGTGGACCACCTTGAAGAAGATACTGCCTTCGCTCTCAAAGAAGAAGCTGATCAACTGCCACCTGACTCTTCGGGACTACCAGGGGAAGACCATCCCAGTCCTGGGTAAGGGAAACTTCCTCATTCAATTCCAAAACTTTAGAGGCCACTTGCCACTGGTAGTTGTAAATGTTGCCCTACCTAGTTTGCTAGGACTAGATTGGTTTCCTGCCCTAGGCCTTAACATCACAGGTATTCACTCTGTGGTAAATTCTGAGGTTGATGCCCTTTTTAAGGACTACTCAGACGTTTTCAGCAGCGAGCTAGGGTGTTATACAGGCACCCCCATATCTTTCGATGTGGGTCCACAAGCCACCCCGAAGGGTTTCCTTCACCATTAGGCCCAAATTAGATGCTGAATTAGACAAACTCATCAGCCAAGGAATTTTGGAACAGGTAGATTTTGCCAAGTGGGAAACCCCCATAGTGACCCCCCTAAAAAAGGATGGCAGTGTGAGAATTTGTGCTGACTATAAGACGTCCCTCAACCGTTTCCTCCAAATTAGCGCATACCCAGTACCTGTAATCCAACACCTGTTCCACTTGTTTGAGCCAGGTACAATTTTTGCCAAATTGGACATGTCCCAGGCATATTAACAATTTCCTGTGGACCAGCACACTGCTCACCTACAAACCATAGTTACACACAGGGGCACCTTTAGATGTAAACGTTTACAGTTTGGAGTCAGTGTAGCCCCTGGCATTTTCCAATCAATCATGGAGATAATCCTCCAGGGCCTACCTGGGGTGGCCCCATACTTTGATGACATTTTAGTCTCTGCCACCAACAAAACACAATTGCTACTCAGAGTGAGATCTGTCCTTGATAGGTTTAGGCTAAATGGGCTCAAATTGAAAAAAGATAAATGCACCATTGTTACCAGTCAAGTAGACTTCCTTGGTTATCGAATTGATTCCTCGGGGATTCACCCCACTGAAAGTAAAGTTAGAGCCTGTTCACGAGGCACCCACTCCCTCTAACAAAACCGAATTACAGGCCTTTTGGGGGCTCCTAAATTTTTATGCATCTTTCCTGCCTCACAAGGCCTCTGTAGCTGAATCCCTACATAGGCTCCTAGATAAGAAGGCCCCATGGCACTGGGGACAGAAAGAAGCCAACGCTTTCCAGGCAGTAAAGTCTCTTTTGACTTCAGATGCTGTGTTAGTTCAATTTAACAAGGATTTGCCCCTGGTTTTGGCTTCTGATGCCTCACCTTTTGGTATAGGAGCAGTATTAAGCCACAGACTTTCAAATGGATCTGAGGCACCTATTGCCTTCTTTTCAAGGACATTCTCTGCTGCAGAGAGAAACTATAGTCAGATCAATAAGGAGGCCTTAGCAGCTGTGGCTGCTGTAAAAAAATTCCACGAGTTTCTCTATGGCCATTCTTTTGAACTAGTAACAGATCATAAACCTCTCTTGGGATTGTTAGCCGGTGACAAACAAACCCCACAGGTACTCTCCCCAAGGATGACCAGATGGACTCTGTTTCTGGCCGCTTACTCATACACTTTGGTACATCGCCCTGGAATAAACCTGAGCCACGCAGATGCTCTCAGCAGATGCCCCCTGCCAACACCAGTCAGGGACCCAGCTCCCATCCACGCAATCTTCGACTGCAATGAACTTGACCTACCAGTCTCAGCTGGGGATATTGTTGCACACTCCAAAAAAGATTCTGTGATTTCCCAAGTCCTGGACTGGGTGGGGAGGGGGTGGCCTGATATTCAATTCGCCCCTGAATACTTGCCATTCAGGACCCGCAGGCAGGAGTTGTCTTCTCTACAAGGCTGTCTGTTATGGGGAACTAGGGTGGTCATTCCACCCACCTTGCAAAAATCAGTTTTAAGGGCACTGCATGAGGGTCATCCGGGCATCGTAAGAATGAAGGCCTTGGCACGCAGCTATGTTTGGTGGCCAGGACTGGATGCCCAAATTGCCAACTGGGTTAACGCGTGCCAAGCCTGCCAGGCAACAAGGGCAGCCCCACCCACAGCCACACCAACCAGATGGGAAGGTACGGGGGCGCCCTGGGCCAGGCTGCATATTGACCTAGCTGGTCCCATACTGGGGAAGACATTCTTGGTTGTGGTAGACTCATTTTCAAAATGGACAGAGGTGGCCTTGTTACCTTCCACCACCACACGAGCAATCACAAGGGTTTTGACCAGACTATTTGTTACTCATGGACTGCCTGACACCTTGGTCTCAGACAATGGCCCCCAATTCAGTTCCAACGAGTTTGCCATCTTCACAGCCAACCTGGGTATCAGACACGCCCTCACAGCCCCCTTTCACCCTGCGAGCAACGGGATGGCAGAGAGGGCTGTTAGATCAGTCAAAGAAGTTCTGGCCAAGCTGGGCCAAGCAGACTGGCATTCCAAGCTGTCCACGTACCTATTAACACAGCACGCCACTCCATGTCCATCTACCAACAAGTCACCTGCAGAACTTTTGATGGGCAGATGCCTCAGGACTACTCTGGACAGGTTGCACCCCCACTACGCTCCCAGCTCACTCCTGGCTTCTGAGAGCCATGCCAGGGAATTCACCCTGCAAGACCTGGTCTATGCCAGGAACTATGCAGGGCACCCATTATGGCTGCCAGGGCAGATAGTTTCTATTACAGGGCCCAGGTTTTACAGAGTCCTCCTAGAAGATGGCCGCATCTGGAGAAGACACGTGGATCAGCTGTGGAGGTGCTGGACCAAGCCTGCCGCCGAAACCACGGTCAATGACTCGGCCTACCCACCGCCTGCCGCAGCTGACCCACTAAAGGACCCAGTCTACCAGCAGCTCAACGACCCAACCAACTGACCACCACGAGAGGACTCACCAGAGCAGCAGTCAGATGGCAGATCCAGGATAGCTGACGACCCTCCGCAGTCTCTTGGCGCCGCCCGGGAAGAACAGGACAAGGCAGCAGCAGACAAGCCCCTGGAGCCGCGAAGATCAGGCCGCGAACGGAATCCGCCATCCTGGATACGAGACTACGCATGCTCGTGGCCAGGGGGAAGGAGTGCTATGTTTAAGGACTAAGCTGCAGTTCTCCTTCTGGTCCACCGCCTGCACGGGAGCGTCGACCATTCCCATTGGCTGATGCCGTTTGACAGCCGGCTATAAAAGGGAGCTGTCAAACAGCATCAGCTGTCGCTGCCAGCTGGCTGTCAGATCGCCATCGGCAGCCGCGGCCACCCTTTATTCATTGAATAAAGTTTGTTAGCCGTTTCCCTGGCTCCGTCTCTCTCTGTAACCACCGCTCCACAACACTTTTCAACAACTTTTAAGCATATTGCAAAGAACATTGGCTCAATCTTCTAGGTTCATAGCAGTTACCTCAAGCTGAGACAACTCATAACAAAAGACATCGAACCACAGGTGGGATCCAACTGGTTTGGGAAGCATGTGCGTCAAATGCATGCTGCACATGTAAGTGCATTACCAGCTCCTGGAAGTGTTTACCTTCTCCAGCTGACGAGCAGCACTCAACTGTGCCACACAAAGCAGCTGAGGAGGAAAATGCAGCCACTAAAGGGCAGCAGGAGGGCCAAACAGTAGACCAAAACCTCGTCCCTGCAAACTGGTTTGGTGTCAGCCACTCTTTGGAGCTACCGGCTCTATAGAACCGGACCGAACTGGTAGGATCGGTCCCACCCCTGCATTGAACCCAAAAATGGCTATATTCCCCATTGTGAACAAGTCAGTTCCAAACTAATTCCATGTCAATTGCAAACCCATTTGTAGCTTACGGTGAAAGAGCAAGTTGTGGGTTGAATGATATGTTTAGTTTCCCCCTCCCAAGAATGAAACATTTGGGGGGATATTAAAAGAGGCAGAATTTATTTACCCAAAGGAGAAATAGAGAAAATTTTTAATAAAGGCAGAAAGCAACCCCAACAGCCTCCACCAGATGCCTGAAGTCTTTAAAGATGGATATTTTGTGCCCATTAAGAAAGACTAGACAAATCTATTCATAAACAAAACTCCTTCAGCTCCAGTTGATGGGATTAACAAAGTTAGTGCATGACTTTAGGCCATAATAGGATTAACCCACCACCATTAAAATAGCAAAAGGCACAAGGCTCACTACATTGCACAATTCCCTGAAGCATCTCAGAACCCTATGAAAATGCATGTACTTATCAAATCAAGTTGTCAACTGTTCCAGAACTACATGCTGTTCTTGGTTCTGCTCATAAATAAATCTTATTTCCTTGCCACCAGTCAGTCTACATTTTATTTCCAGCATCTTTCTCCCAGGTTGGGACAGGACTGGATTTTTCTTCCAACAAGTTCAAGGGATGGGATACACTCTCCAAAGGCCTTGTAAATGTGAGCCCTAATAGTTCAGGAGCATCTACAGCTGAGTATCTCAACCTTGGTAACCTTGAAGATGTGTGGACTTCATCTCCCAAAATTTCCCATCCAGCAAGACTGGTGGCTGGAGAATTCTGGGAGATGAAGTCCACATATCTTAAAAGTTGCCAAGGTTGAAAAACACTGATCTATGGAAAGGTCAAAAATGATAAAAAGGTGGAAGGAATATTGGTCTTTCACACACACACACACACACATGGAGGGAGGGGGAGAGAGAGAGATGTATGGTTCCTTTCAATCCCTTTTAAGGAATTTGGGAATAGAAAGAAAGATGAAGTGGAAATATTCTAATTTAAATAACGTTATTAATGTTAAAATGTATGTATGTAAATATTATCCTGTATCTTTCTCTCTGCTTCCCACATAAATGCTCAAAGGGCTTCCATGTTTGAAAGTATCACTAAAACGAACAATTCTAGTCAAAACATAATGCCCAACAAAATCAGCAGGTAGCTGCTGATATATACTTTATTCTAGGTGAATCATAGCCTCAGTAGCTATAGTAACAACCGGTTGGCATGCTTAGTAAATAGAGAATATATTTTAAATGCGTTTTTTACACTTATACTTCTTCTTTTTTTTTGTTAAAGGAAAAAATATTGCAATTATGAAATGCGTTTTTTTTTCCATTTACAACTGCACGTTCCCCCCCCCCCAAAAAAAAATCAGATGTAATCCCAGAGCAAAAGGAAATGGAGATGTAAGCCATTCCTGTAGATTTCATACCAAGGACATAAATGCACTTTAATTGCTTGCTTGGAACATCTGCAGAGAGCATATTCAGTAACTGCCAGGACAAAATACACAATGCAGTTTAACCTGGCAAAGGGATAGACTGGCTTGAAATAGCAATTTAGTTTGGTTCCTCCAAGTAGATTTGAAAGAGCTCTTAATGACTTTTCCAAAATTTAATCAAACTAATTGATAAAAATCTGGCCTCCATTTCAGTCTGCGGGGGGACACCTTCTTCCCGTATGCATAGGAATTGTACACATCCCCATCTATTTACTTTCTTTTATTTCTATCAAGCTTTTTCAGTTTGAATAGTTTATACAAAAATATAGGGATCTGTGGTAACTAGAATTGTACATAATATTGCACTTATTGTGCAACATATCTTCCACATTCCAGATGTTCCCATTTCTCCCCAGAGAATCAGGAAATTTAAGTGATTATAGTACTATAACCAGAGAGATCCAGATTCCAATCCAGTTTTAACCATCAAAACTTACTTTGAGCCAGCTCTTAATTATAGTCTAAGCACAGACTTAATGCTACTAAGAATTGCTACAGATAGAATTCTTACAAGAATGATTTCCTGGACCTATCTGTGTGACTGAATTCCTTGTGTGTCCAATCACACTTGGCCAATAAAGAATTCTATTCTGTTCTATTCTGTTCTGTCCTGTTCTGTCCTGTTCTGTCCTGTTCTGTTCTGTTCTATTCTATTCTATTTTACAGTGCTATTTTATCAATTTGAATGTCCAATGTCATTGTTCCAATTTACCCAAATTGGCATCATGTTTTAATCATTCATTTAAACAGCAACAAATATGATAAAGGATCCGGAGGCTAAATTGTATGATGGACAGTTGAGGAAGTTATGTATGTCTAGCCTATCAAAAACAAAGATTATTATGGGGGACATGATAACTGTGCACTCCCCACCCACTGCGAGCCATATGGGGGACATGATAACGCATGCACACATAATCCCCACCCACTGCGAGCCATAGGTTCGCCATCACAAGTATAAGGCCACCTGCTTTGAGCAAGGGATTGGACTAGAAGATCTCCATGGTCCCTTCCAATATGATAATTCAGAGTTCTATGGTCTAATCTTGCCTATCCTTTGGGGTCTAGATTCAACTTGATTTTTCAATATTATATTATGAAGTGTTCTCTCTCTCTCTCTTTCTTCTCTCTCTCTCTCTCTCCGCAATTAGAGGCATCCATATCAGAGCACTTCCTACAAGGTAGAACAAATTGGAGAATTTACAATGGTAAACAATGTTGACTTTATTCTTAGCTACAGGGTTAAATTTGGCTAATATCAATTTGCTTTTGTGTGTAAAGCAAACTTAGCTTCAGTCAATATTGGGTAAATCCAGAAAATAGATTAATGAAGTAGTCGAGTTAAGTGTGTTTTAAAAACACAGCTTGCATGTCTTTTCCTATTCTAGGTACCTAAAGGGGAAGTTGATTTTATGGAACAGTTGCATTTAGAGAAATGTCTACCACTATGTTGTCACTTCCACTTTCAATTTGGTAATTTTGAAAGATTGGGGAAGGATTGTACCCTTCAGACTCAAACTGAAATGTGAAAACCTTTATTTAGAATTGACTTTGTTCACCATTGTAATTACCGTATATACTCGAGTATAAGTCGAGTTTTTCAGCCCATTTTTTGTGCTGAAAAAACCGCCCTCGACTTATACTCGAGTCAGCCGCTAAGGCACCATGCCTAGCCTGTGCTGGCGTGGCTGCAACCGATCGCGCCTCCAGGGCAGCATCGCCGCCGTGGCTGTCTACCCACTGAGGGCCTCACAGGCGACCCCAAGCGGCCTCTCCTTCCCCATTAACGGGCGCCTGGGGCCCCCGCAAGCTCCTGCGTTGCGCGCTTCCAGCTTCGCCAACAAACTGCCAGGCTCAGGCAGCCTCCTCCGCCCCCTACCCTAGCAGCGAAGAGCTGCTCCAGGGGCTCCCGCCACGGCGCAGCCAGGCACTTTGTCTCGCTGCCCCCGGAGCAGCTTTTCGCTGCTAGGGGAGGGGGCGGAGGAGGCTGCCTGAGCCTGCGGTTTGTTGGCGAAGCTGGAAGCACGCCCGTTAATGGGGAAGGAGAACCCGCACCTCCGAAAGTCTTTTCACCGTTGAGGACTGAACAGGAGAACCGCAAACGCTGCACTCCCCAGGAAAGGGTGGCCCTCTTCCTCTCGGCAGCTCCCGCCACGGCGCAGCCAGGCACTTTGTCTCGCTGCCCCCGGAGCAGCTCTTCGCTGCTAGGGGAGGGGGCGGAGGAGGCTGCCTGAGCCTGGCGGTTTCTTGGCGAAGCTGGAAGCGCGCCCGTTAATGGGGAAGGAGAGCCCGCAGCTCCGAAAGTCTTTTCACCGTTGGGGACTGAACAGGAGAACCGCAAATGCCGCATTCCCCAGGAAACAAACTGCCAGGCTCAGCCAGCCTCCTCCGCCCCCCCCCAGCAGCGAAGAGCTGCTCCGGGGGCAGCTAGACAAAGTGCCTGGCTGCGCTGTGGCGGGAGCCCCCGGAGCAGCTCTTCGCTGCTGGGGGGGGGAGGCTGCCTGAGCCTGGCGACCCCAAGCGGCCTCTCCTTCCCCATTAACGGGCGCCCGGGGCCCCCGCGAGCTCCTGCGTTGCGCGCTTCCAGCTTCACCAACAAACGGAGCTGCAAATCTGGTAATCGCTTGCGGAGCCTCGGCACGAACCCCCTTTCCCCACACTCCCCCCCCCCCGCACTCCTCTGGCAGCAGCAGGTGGAGAAAGCCCCACTTCCCCCTGGCTTTGATGGCACGCGTGAGTTGGCTTCCCACTCTTTTTTTTTTTAACTCTCCTCCTCTTCCTCCTCCTCTCCTCTCCCCTTGTTGTCTGGTCTTCCCTAAGGAAACTCGAGGGCTCACACTTCCAGGTGTTTCTCCCTGTCTTTCTCCCTGTCAATGATCTTTTCTTCCCTTCCTTTCTCTCAGCCCCATCCTCCTTCACCATTGTCACCACAATCCTGAACAGATGAAGTTTGTACTTCTCAAGAAAGGTTGGATGTTCCTTTTGAGGAGGGAACCTAGTGTGACATCTGTATGTTGACCTACTATTGAGCCATGGCATGTGTGCACATGCAATGGAGGCATGAGGGAGAGCTGTGAAAGAGATGGTGGCTCTCCAAAACAGGATGTACATGCAGCCCATACACATGCTTTTTTCTTGCAAGGGAGAGAATGACTCCTGCCTCCCACTGTCATCATCATCATCTTTTGGGTTAGTGAATCAATTAAACCTTTCATGATAGTGAGATCGTTTCCCAAATTTCCCTTAAATCAGGGAAGAAATCAGAAACAAACCTTTGGACTGAGAATAGGCCTGTTCCTATGATGCCATTTTTGTTCGCTGCAGTGTGAAAAATGTGAAAAAACACACTTCTTTTTCTTCATCTTCTTGGTCCCTATTTACTGGTCTCTTTCAAAGAGGAAATTGTGAACATCAAACTTATTCTCAACTGTCCTAGTGAAAGTTTTAATTAGACAATAATTCCCTCCCACGGCATTATTATGGATTATTTGAGAAACACTTTGCCATGGAAAAATGTTAAGAATGTGAACATGTTTGATTTTAAATGTAATGCCAGTTAAGATCTAAAGTTTCCTAAGAGGACTTTCATCTGTCAGGCACTTCATCTGTCATGCACTAAAAAATTAGTTTATGGAAAGCGAAACGGTGTGCATGTGTGTGTGAAACTAACCTCACTTACATTTTAAAGCACTCTAGCCTGAATGAATATCCACTTTTGTCCATAAATATAACATACAGATGAGGAGGAGGAATCCAGTTTTGAAGGATTTTAACTCTTGTGTTTTAGCTTGGTTGCTGATTGAGCTAAGGTTTTTGTACTTTTAAAGTTATTGTTGATGCCATATTGGTTTTGTTGGCTCTCTTTTCCACTTACAGAGCTAGTTTACTGTTTTTCTTTGAAATAAATATTCAAAAACATTTAACCTACTGATGCCTCAATTAATGTAATTTTATTGGTATCTATTTTTATTTTTGAAATTTACCAGTAGCTGCTGCATTTCCCACCCTCGACTTATACTCGAGTCAATAAGTTTTCCCAGTTTTTTGTGGTACAATTGGGTGCCTCGACTTATATTCGGGTCGACTTATACTCGAGTATATACGGTAGTTAATTTTGGACTAAAAGTGCCAACTCTTTAAGATAGACAAGGTAAAGAAACATGTATAGAAAATCTATACATGTTTTTCTCTGCACAGATTAAATAAAAACAAGGTAGAGGTATTTTTAGTGTCTCTCTCTCTCACTTTCCTTTTTCTCAGGACTAATTAGTATTTACTCCAAGTCTTACTTACATAATGTCTTACTTATTCTTTCCCTAGTCTCAAGATCAGTTCTACATCAAGATCAGGACAATCTTACACTCAAAATTACTGTCCATTAATTTACAATTGATTTGACTTCTTCTAATCATAGCTATATTCATTTTAACCAGCATTCATCACAAAAATGACATTTTATGCCTGCTGTCATCTCTCCAAGGATAGGTGTTATGAGTTTGGGATCCATATAATATTATTCAAGGATCACAATTTTTTCAGGGCAGTTCTGCGGTTGAACAATATTTATCCAGCTGTTTTCTGCTATCCTTGTGTTACGATGGAACAATAAAACAGAAGTGCCCTCTAGTGCCATTTAACTGGATTTCCTAATTTAGCTTATCCTCACATCTGTCGAGTTTGTAACAAAGACAGCTGAGCAGGAATGAAATCACAGGGAGCTGGAGAGAGAGAAAGATTTACCACTAATAATTCAGATGATTTTTAATTGATTTTTTTTTACAAACTCTGGTTACCTTTCTCACGCAGCTGAGAGAAAGAGTACTAAAAAGCAAGGGTATCAGGATAACCTGCTACAAAAAGTAGGTCATTTTGAACATTTTCATAAAAATAATTTGGCAGAATATGAATTTAAGCTGGAATAAGAAAATTACTTACAGGTCTCAATGTTATGCAGATAACAGAAAGAAAATAAATTGGAGCCACAGAGCAGGACATTTTTACATGTTCCACCCTTCAGCAGTGAAGGATTGACACAGTGTATTTTTTTAAAAAAAAACTATTGGTACAAATACTAATTTTAATGTTACAGATGTTAAATGAAAATATGATCAAAATAATGGACAAATGCCTCAAAGGTCTTCAGAATTTGTTTCTGTTCAACTCCTATCTACTCCCTTCCAACTTTCATAGCATGGTGGGGAAGGACAGGAAATTCAGCTCTAAATCTCAAGAGCTCCAAATTTCTCACTCTGATTACAAATGCAATATGTAAAATGCTCTTATTTTTATATATCAGGAACTTTGGGTAGACTTGAATTGGTATCTCAGCAATTCTTGTCCAATGCTTTAACCACTGAACAGTATCAGGTCTTGGGCTGAGAGAATGGGACTGATACAAAGTCATTCGGGGAACTTTCATGGTTGAGGGGTAAGAGGACTGGAATGTGGTCTTCTCAACACTTTAATCAGTGGTGGTATTTAGCCAGTTTGCATCGGTCCAGACGAACCGGTAGCAATGATTTGGTGTGGGTCGCCAAACTGGTAGTAACTTCTGGCTAGCCACGCGTCCAAACTGGTCACCTAGTTGCCGCTTGCTCACTTGCCCCGCCCAATGCCCAATGCCCGATGCTCACTCACCCCGTCCATCTATGGTCTCCTGGCCAGTCACTCCTTAAGGTTTTTTTTTTTTTTAACCTCCCAACAATCTGGCATTCCCCTTGCTTCTTACTGCTTCGCCCAAGAGGCTACTCTGAGGCCCAAGAAGGCAAAAAATGGAGGGAGGGGGTGCAGCCCCCCTCCATTTTTTGCCTTTCTGGGCCCCAGGGATGTTTCCTGAGAGCAAAAATGCTCCCCTAGAGGCTCCTCTGAGGCCAGGAAGGCCCAAAAATGGGGTGGGGGTGGGGGGTGCTTTAAAAAAAGCCATGCCCATCCAATCACATGACCATGCCCAACTAGCCATGCCCACAGACCTGGTAGTAAAAAAATTGAATCCCACCACTAACTTTAATCACTGGATAGCATAGTACACTTATCCTATAGAGGTGTGGAAACAGTTTTGGTATACAATTTGGTCACCAAAAAGATGTTGAGATTCTAGAAAGAGTGCAGAGAAGAGGAACAAAGGCGATTAGGGGACTGGAGGCTAAAACATGTAAAGAACAGTTGCTGGAACTGGATATGTCTAGTCTAATGAAGAGAAAGTCTGGAGTGACATGATAGCAGTCCTCCAAAATTTGAGGGACTGTCACAGGAAAGAGGGCAAACCTATTGTCCAAAACACCTGAGGGCAGGAGAAAAAGTAATGGATGGAAACTTATAAAGGAGAGAGCTAATCTAGAACTACAGAGAACTTTTTTGACAGACAGAACAATTAACCAGTGGTACACCTTTTCTTTAGAAGTTATGGGTGCTCCAACACTGGAGGTTTTTGAAGAAACGATTGAACAACAATTTGTCTGGAATGCTTGAGCAGGAGGTTGGATTAGATGATCTCCAAGATCCCTTCCAATTCTATTATTCTGTATTTTGTACATTGCTGAATGACAACTGCCAACATGGATTGTTTTGAAAATATTAAAGTGGGAGATCAGTTCGAGAACTTTAAGATTTGTGGACTTCACTCATTAGAATGCCCAAAAGTATATTGTATTGATTGCCAAGCATTATTGATTCATTTTCTATATTTACAAAATTTCTCCATCATGATGGATCCAAGACAAAAACAGAAAACTCAATAGAGCCAGTTAATAAACATCTTAGGCACCCAATCAATTAAGCTATCATTTGCTGAGAAAATGGGGCAGTTCTTAATTTCAAACATTTTTCCTAAGGGTGCAGAAGGAAATCTGTATCTCATCTTAGAAAATAAGGCAAAAAAAAGGCTTAAATGCTACATTAAAGAATACAACTTGGAAGAATGATGTGTGCTAAACAGGAATCACAAATCACTACTTGTTTCATAGTTGACTGACCTATTTGCATCTCACCCTTGTTTGAGTCTCATTTATGTATATTTAGGGCAGACGTCTCCAAACTTGGCAACTTTAAGATTTGTGGACTTCAATTCCAGATTTCTCCAGCCAGTTATGCTGACTCAAGAATTCTGGGAGTTGAAGTCCACAAGTCTTGAAGTTGCCAAGTTTGGGAACCCCTGATTTAGGGCAAAAACCTTAAATCGAGTCAGTGTTCAGAGTTCATAATATAAGGTATAATTGAATATTTGTAATTCCAGCCATGGTTGTAGCAATAGCACCATCTCTCTCTTGTCTGAAATGAGATCCAGGTTAAAACCCACCAGAAACCACAGAAACAAAAATTAAAGAACGGACTATTAAATATGCTACCTCAAGTTACAGAGGGAAAATTAGGATACATAGTTAAGGAAACAAACAAATAAATAATAAGTTAATGCAGAACAATGGAAAATGGAGTCTATTGATAGAGATGATCAGCAACTCAGCAACTTGAAGTGAGGTCCTTGGTGCTCCCTGAGCTTGGTCTCTTTCTTGCAGACATTTCATTGCTCAAATAGGTAACATGATCAGTATGGGCTTTGTAATGATGTTACCTAGTTGGGTAATGAAACGTCTGCAAGAAAACCACCAAGCTCAAAAAGCACCAAGGACCACACATTATAGTCTGTGACAGCTTTCTGTAATGTAATGCCCTTCAGAAACAGTGAGCTTCATTTAATTTTGTCATTCCATAAAATAAATTAGGAGGACAGATTCTGACTGAACATTGGAAAACACTATTACAGTAAGAGCAGCTGAGGTGAAACTAATTACCTAGAGTAAGGGGGCTATTTTTCAATGAAGTGTTCAGATGGTTAAAAATCCACCATTTTGCCTGCAGATTTCTGCATTGGGCAGGGCTGCATTTGAGGGCTTTACTAGTCTTTTCCAACTCTTTTACTCTAAGTACAGATAGTCCTTGGGCTTATGAGCCCAAAATTTCTGTTGTTATGTGAGACATTTGTTAAGTGAGTTTTACGTCCCATTGTACAACCTTTCTTGCCACAGTTGTTAAGTAAATCCCCGCAGTTGAAAAGTTAGTAACCTGGTTATTAAGTGAATCTGGCTTCCCTACTGACTTTGTTTGTCAAAAGGTTGCAAAAGGCGATCACTTGACCCCAGAACACTGCAACCCTCATAAATCTGAGTCATTTGCCAAACATCTGAATTTTCATCACATAATCATGGGGATGCTAACAAAGGTTGTAACTGTGAAAAATGGTCATAACTCACTTTTTTCAATGACGTCGAACAGTCATTAAATGAACTGTTTTAAGTTGAGGACTATCTGTATATTAATTTTGCTTGAGCAACTCATAGCCAGATGCTAACATGCAGAGGTGGGTATTCAACAGGTTCTGACTAGTTCTGGTAAAGGAAATTTTGAGTAGTTCGGAGAACTGTCAAATGCCCCCTCTGACTGGAGATTTTACAGTATCCTTCCCCTGCCACACCCACCAGGCCACACCCACAGAACTGTTAGTAAAAAAAAAATTGAATCCCACCACTGCTAACATGACAACAAATGTATTTTTATTTATTTTATTTATTCATCACAATTTTTAAACTGCCCATCTCCCTTCCAGAGGTGCTTTGGATGCTGTACAATAAAATAATTAATTGCCATACCATTTCTATAACTGGCTGCAACAGAGGTATATATAGTCAAAATGTGCATAACCTTAAAACGCCAAACAAAATTAGTTCTGTACGTAAAATAGCGTTCCCTGGAATGGATGTTTATGTTAGAATCAGTACCAAAAACCAGCCTGATTTGTCACGATAGGAATCCTTTCATTTTCAATTATTCAAATTTAAAATGCATATTTGTATAACCTTTAAGAAAGGTTTTATTTGAATACCCTGCTTGGGGCACACGTATCCAATGTAGTTTTTTCTCTCTCTTTACATTTCAGAATTATATTTTTATTAAAAGGAAAGCTTCCAAAGGGAATTGTTTTAATCTCTCTCTCTCTCAAAACAAATGATGATACAGATTGTACTATTATTGTAAAGCCAAGCTTAGGTCTTAGATCAAAACTATGCGGAGGTCTGTAACACGAAGATCTTAAAATAGAGAGGGGGGAGGAATATGTGTCACATTCTTTCATTTTCAGTATAAGAAATGGCCAACTACTTCAGGGCAAATAATTGTTTGAACTGAGGATTTTATTATTAATCTCTGAAGACGGCTGAATTTAGGGTCACAGGAAGGGTTGATTAGGTACAAGGTGCACAGAGCTCTCTTCCGCCGGTGCTATTGAAAGACGCAAGTAATTTAGATTCAGAATTGGTGTTGGATTGAAGCTCACTCCATTACAGACCATTTTCAATTTCAGCTATACAATAAACACCAAGCCCAGCAAGGAAATTAGTACATTTGGTAATGCGTTGGGGGAGATGGGTGGTTTTTTCACAAGATGGCACTTATCACCAAAGCTTCAGTTAATGAAACCCTTGAGTGGGATCTGCGTTTGACATATTTTGACATTTTTTGAAATCGCATCCCATGGGTTTTTCTTCTCTTGCTACCCCATCCCCCAACACACATACACCCCAGCATGTGGCGTTGGGCTTTATGGGGGCAGGGGAAATGCTTACTATCTTTAAAATAAAATGCTGGGGAGTTTAAATATAATTAGGGGAGAATTAAGGAGAACCTGATTTCGCTAGGAAAGACCAGGGCATTTTCTCCAAATGTAGAAGATGGGAGTAAATACGTGTTATTCAGGTCAAAAATATCCCTACGTTGGTGTCTTTTGGTATGAAGAATTCACATGCATCTGAAATGTTCGTGGTGCATGCTTTATCAAATAATGTACAAGTGTGGTTTTTGCTCTGATATCCTTTAAATAATTTTATATTCAATATAACAACAGCTTTCAAATGTCTACCATATAAAATAAAAAATACACAGTAGGATACACACCTAACCAGAATCATATGCACATCTTTCACAGTTATACTGTGCAAACCTATGACTATCTATTTCATGTATGTTATATATATTTAGGGGTGGGATTCTACAGGTTCGCACCTATTCACCAGAACTGGTTGTTAACATTCTACGCAGTTCAGAGAACCGGTTGTTAGAAGAAATTACTGGCCTAATCCTGTAAGGAAGGCAGGAAGGAAACATTCTGGTGTTGCTTACAGAAACTGCCTCTCTGTTAACCTTTATTACATTCTTGGCAGAACTAGACTTCCTGTCTCTGGAACATCTCTGGAGTTTTTTTCCCCTCCTTTGCTGGTACTTTGCTTGTGTGGAGTGACCATTTAAAGTTACACTGGCACTGAAAAAAGTGACTTAAGATCATTTTTCACACTTACGACTGTTGCAACGTCTCCACAGTCATGAGAGGCCAGGCGAGGAGATGCATGCCTCGATGTGAGTGATGTTGGGTTGGCCACGCCCAGCCAGTCACATGACCACCAAGCCACACCCACCAACTAAGCCATGCCCACAGAATTGATTGTTAAAAAAATTGAATCCTACCCCTGTATATATTATGGGGGCAGCATGGTAGCTCTGCAGTTAAGATGCCGGGCTGGTCACATTGGTGGTATGCTACCGGTTCGGTCTAATTTGGCTGAACCGGTAGTTTTAAAAAGCCTCTGACAATCAGCTAAGAGAAGAAAGAAGAGAAAAGCTCAGGATCGGCCCTCCCACCTTCTCCTGCACTTTCTCTTCTTTATCCTCTCAGCTGATTGGTGCTGCAGGCCTCAGCTGGTGTGTAGAAAGCTGGTGCACTTGTTAGGTGCGTGTGCAGGCACGATTACAAAACCGGGAGTGGAACAGGTGGGATCCTATTGCTGGCTTGTCAGCTGGAAAACCAGCAGCTCAGGTTCAAGACCCAAGTGCCACATGACAGGGTGAGCTCTGGTCCTTGCCCCAGCTTTTGCCAACCTAGCAGTTTGAAAGCCGAATTGACTAGGTTTGGTAAACAAATCAATATTCTTTCAATATAGGAAGCAAGAGAATTACTAATTTATTAGAATGCCTTTGTCCTCAGTGATTTTGAATGAGTGAAACCTCACCAACGTTAAAAAACTTATACTGTCCATATTCAAATGTTAGCAGAACTTAAGTAAAAAGATATTTGGATATCCAAATATTTGGACATCCAAATATTTCAATTTTTGAGGGGCTGCCACAGAGTGGAGGGGGTCAAGCTATTTTCTAAAGCGCCTGTAGGCCAGACAAGGAATAATGATTGGAAACTGATCAAGAAGGGATTCAACCTGGAAATAAGGAGAAATGTTCTGACAATAAACCAAGAGAACAGAAATTATGGGGTTGGACTAGATGACCTACAAGATCCCTTCCAACTCTGTTAATCAGTACTATTATCCAGAAAATGGATAATTTAGGCCCTTGTCATTTTTATTTCTAGTGAAATGCTTACCAAACAGGAGCCTCTTGGCTCTAAGTAGCTTGAGTAAATATTCCAGAAATTTCCTCCAGCGGAGTGAAAATAAATGGTCTTTGAAAATATTTAGTTTTATCCTTGTAATTATCTTCACTATAAGAGAATATATGTAGCTAAGGGCTGAATTGGTGTTCTATGCACTTGATAGTTAGCTTGAATACTGAAGATGTTACTTAGCTGGCTAATGAAACACCTGCAATCAAACAACTGAGCTCAGAAAACACCAAGAATTTCACTATTTCTGACTTATTTCATCAAGTTTTATGCCGCTGCATTTCCAGAGACTTTGTGCAGTACATAGTATGAATACCATGAGTCGAAGCAAAATTCAATTAATACACATATAAAATAATCTGATGTACTACCATTTTGGGGGTAATTACTTGGTCTTCAATTTTTTTGGGGGGGGGGACAGCCATTTTTATAGCTCTCCAGAAAGGTAGTAAGAAGTTGGGAGATATGAATATTTGGGGGGGGGGCTATGCTGTAGCAAAACAGGATACCCAGGGTGCTTGAGCCACAGTTCCCTGAAGAGAGCATTCCCTTCATGATAGGACCCATTGCAAGCTCTCTCTCTCCTCCAGATCTTATCAGATAAGCAACCTTAGCATACACAGATTTGGAGATATCTAGAGCTTGATGACAAATGGAGAATCTGGACCATCCATTAGACTGCAGCATAGATGATTTATTCTCTACTGGCAATGGATAAGGTGGAGAAGGAGTGTCTGGAGAGCCCATCAATTTACCCAATTTACCCAATTGGCAGGCTCTCCAACGTGACGTGATCAGTGGGGATGGAGTTATAGGCATACACAAGAATCTAATTCACTAAAGCTAACTAAATTGGCATCATTTAAGGGCCAACAGAATTCAGGAGTTTTTGGACCGTTTGTGGGAATGTAATGATTCTTAGCTGATGACGTGATTAACTCTGCCCCTTAGCTCTACCTGTTCTTCTCCTTCACTTGAGCCACGTAGGGATTTAAAGGTAGCAACCAGCATGTTGAATTGCCCGAGAGCTAACTGGTAGTAAAGATAGCTCCTACAGTTGTCATGTTATGTGGGTAAAACATGCATCTGCAGAACTCTCTGAATGGTCTTCAAAGGAAACTCCATGTAAAGTACTTTACACTAATCTAGCCAGGAAGTTACAATGGCATGAGTGACTGTGAATAAAGCCTCTTGATCCAGGAAAAGCTGTTACTGGTACACAAGGTGTAATAATGTGAACACCCCTCCAGTGATGGGCTGCAAATTTTTTAACAACTGGTCCTCTGGCTGGGTAGGCATGGCTGGTTGGTCATGTGACTAGCTCACATGACCAACTGGGTTACTCATCACATCCAGCCCTTCCTCCCAGCCACTCATCTCAATGTAGGTAGCTGGTTGGGGCTAATCCCACCACTGGCTGGCCCTAACCCATTTTTGGTCTGATTTCCAGCCATTTTGGGGCCATTTTCAGGCTGTTTTCTGAGTTGTTTTTCAAGCCATTTTTGGCCCGGAAAACAGCCTAAAAATGGCCAAAACAGCTCAAAAATGATCTGAAAATGGCCCGAAAAACAGCCTGAAAATGGCCCAAAATATGGGCAGAGTGGCAGGGCCAGCCAGTTGCGGAATTTGCCTGTTCACCGAACTGCACCCAATCTTAACTACCGGTTCATGAGAACCGATGCAAACTGGCAGCAGCCCACCGCTGCACCTTGCCAGAGCCATGAATCTAGGTACATCCACAAATTGGAAGGCAGCTTATTGGGGGAGGGGTAAGTGCTAGAGCCAAAGATCTCTGGATTCAGCTTCCCAGATCCACAACTCCTCTGTTTCAATAGGATATAATGCAAGCTTATTTCTTCTCACACATAAAAAGCCTCTAGGCATCAGGTCAGGACCTCCCCTGCATCTCCTGCCAAGCTCAGCAGAAGATAATACCACAGCCCTCATGTAGAGGTTATTATTTGACATCTTTCTCTTTAAATTGTCCATGTTGCATTGAAATTAGCACTTTACCGTTGATCCAGCTCCCCATGCAATCCGTTATGTAGTGGAAGAATCTTCCCTGAGACACATTTTTAAAGGCAATGGGGACATAAAGTATCTACAATTTCCTACAGGTGTTCCTGGCCTCTAATTTCAGCTTAACCCCTTTCTCATTAATATGTATTGGGTATTCCATGATTTTTAAGAAATGCTAAATTTCAAAGTTATGCAGAAACTTTTTTTTTTTTAAATGGCACCACATTTTAGGTTTATTTTTAAATGAACAAATACTACATTTACTATAATCTGAAATAGTGTTATTTTTTAATGATATAATATGGAAAAGAGAAGAGAAAAAGAAGAGAGGTAGGAAAAAATATTTCTTCCCTTTTTAACAAACAACAACAAGAAAAGTAAATGAAGTGACCCTGGAATCATATAACCTTGAACACACAAAAGAAACTAAAAATGTGTATAAAATAACAGAAGGTAGCCTGGAACTAATTCGGAGGAAATAAATAATTGCTAGCTAAAATGAATTCCAACTAGTTGATGACCCAAATACCAGCCTTTGGCTCTCTAATAATTTTAAAGGTTTAATTGCAACATTGAGATAGAAGGCTTTTAAAAGAATGTCCAGCAATGAAGCAGAAATATGAAAGCTCTAAAAGATTTGATATTGACTATTTCACTTCCCTGAAAACTGAAAAAAAGTGATTATAGATTCATGTATTTCAAAATCTCACACAGCTACATCATTGTTCATGTCGTCTTTCATCTCTTCCTATTTAGAAGAGAGCAAATAATTAAAAAAAAAAATACAAAGCAGTGTAAATAGGCTCTTTCTTAAGGCAACTGGAGTTACCAAGCTAATATTCACCTTGTCTACAGCTGGGTGGTCCTTCTATGTGTGTTTTTGTGTTATTTGAGTATTATTTATTTACTTATTAAATTTCTACGCTGCCCCTCTCCCTAATACAGCAGGAAGGCGACTTACAATACAGTGAATTAAAATGTGCTAAAAAAGAAAATTGAATAAAAAGATTAAAAGTTCAAAAGCAAGATGAAGGACAATCTGAGGCTGAGACTCTTCTCTATCCTGTCAGTCACCCACAATTTCAGAGCTAGCAACAGAAGTTCGTCCAGAAGTCCTGGGAGAGAATCTCACCTCTGATGGGAGAATGTTATGTTATGTTGTTATGTTATGTTATGTTCTCTGCTATTACATTACTGCCTGCCTGCCTGCCTGCCTGCCTGCCTGCCTGCCTGCCTGCCTATCTATCTATCTATCTATCTATCTATCTATCTATCTATCTATCTATCTATCTATCTATCTATCTATCTATCTATCTACTCAGAAGTGGTATTCAGCAGGTTCTGACCAGCTCTGGAGAACTGGTAGCGGAAATTTTGAGTAGTTTGGAGAACCGACCAATACACCTCTGACTATATCCTACCCCTACCATGTGCACCAAGCCAAGCCCAAAGAACTGGTAGTAAAAAAATTTTTTGAATCCCACCACTGTATCTATCTATCTAGCCATCTATCCATCCATCTATCGATCTATCTAATCTATCTATCTTCTATCATCTATCTATTATCTATACATAAATATAAATATGTTTGTCACATGTAGGGGTGATCTTGTATTGTGGAATATATCTGATAATGGAGAGTTGTTTGACTTAATTTAAAACTGCCCAATATTTAATACCATGAGCATTTTTTGTCACCTTCGAGATTTATGCTGAACAAGATTTTAGATGCAATGGCCCTTGTGAATGTTGAGAGATAGAAATTTAAAAAATAAACAAAACTTTTATTATAGAAGAGCAAATATTTATTTCTCAAATGCTGAGTAGGTGGGAGGGATTCTTTCTTTTTCTTTTCCTTCTTTTTAATCCATCCATTCATTCACTTTAATTTTTCACAACAAAATACTCATCTTCTCCAGTATACTATTCAGTCCCTGCATGCTACTTTTCAGGTTGGTACTAAATAATACTTTTAATTTAACATCATTTCCCATTTTTGTTAAAGATGGTAAACAGGCAAAGAAGAATCCAATGCTTTGTACACAGAGGAAAAAATATGAACATGAACGAGTTGTAGTTTAACCAGGACTAACTGTACTTTTCCAATACAATATCTAAACATTTAAACAAAAAGTTCTTAGGAAACAACTTGACAAATAATTTCAGAAAGAAATAAAAAGAGAAAAGAAGCAGGTCTTCCCCCCAAAATAAATCTCTAGATTCAGAGAAAGGTTCTAGGTTTGAATTGGAATGCTAAAGAATGCCAATGGACAGTCCGTAACTGATTCCTAGTGTTAAAGAAAGATGGAACAATATACTGAAGCACTGTATTCCAGGATATCTTAGAAGATATTCCCTATTCACAAGAACCTCTAATACTAAAAGATGAATTAGATTAATACTCCAGTCATTACCTACTCGATGTAAGAGATGACCAGGTTGAGCCTGAGGGAGGGGTCAAATACGTCATGAGTCTCAAGTCTCTGCATGCCCACAAGAGATCTAATTCCAGCCACCTTGAATGTCTTCTTATTCCCGCTCAAGGCTAGTTTGGTCGCACAACAGAGAAACACCAGTGAAGCGGGCACAGTAGTGCCTTCATTTTCTGCGTGGCGTGAGAAAAGCAGATCTTCCTTCCCCCTGTCCTTCCTGTCAGCTTTGGAAGCCATACTGAAATTCGATGCTCCTATGCTGCCGCAGTTGGGTCTGAGAAAGTGGGAGGTAGGAATTCAATTGAATATATCTAGTTAGACAAAATTCTTTTGTTTGGTTCAATAGTGTGGCGCATAATGGAAATGGGAATCTTATTTTAGGACGGATGGTGATTAGACCATGTGATGTGGTGATGGCTAAGGCGGGATGGATTTGTAGTTTTGACTGTTGCAAGATAGCCCAGAACTTTCAGTTTTGGGATTCCACAGACGTGCCAGTTTCTATCCAAATAAAAGTACCTTTGAGATACATCTGTCTTGGAGTTATTGATTGGAATGGAGGTTCGCTGGAAGACTGACATTTCCCACTTTCTATAGAGGGATAATCAAGAGCATCCTGTCACATTGCTTTACTGTCTGGTTTGGAAGCATTCCTGCTTCAGACAGGAAGGCAGTGCAGAGAGTGGAGAGGATGGCACAAAAGATTACTGGTAGTTCTCTTCCTTCTATCTAGGACATGCTCAATCATCTAACCGATGATTGAGCAGGGTCCTTAGGATTGTCTGGGATACTTACACATCCTCTTCACAACCTGTGTCAGGGCTCCGGCAGTTACTCCAATTAAATCATGAGCTTTGAGCCATACTCCCAAAACTAAAGAGGGTTTTTTTTTGAAGATAACATTCTACATCCAGCACTAATCTGGGTGCAGCCAACTCTGAGATACCTAATTCACTGCCACCCTTTTCCTGCTTTGCCACCCACTCCTCTGGGTGTATCATCCAATGAAAAAAACGTCCATAGCCAAAAGTTATCAATCATGCTCTCCAATTAGATTTTTTTCCGGGCAGAAGCTTCCACCACCTAATCATTCTTAGAAGAAAATTTGAATGGAATGTACTTTCGTTTTACCCTGTTGCCTGCTCTTTGGAACCCCCTCCCTTTCTGTTGTCAACGATAAAACAGGCACATGAAATGTTTTTTGAGTTGACACTGTTTTCCTTGTGACCTTTTGGAGTAGGCTTTGTGGAATCCAAAGCAGAACATCCCGATTTGGTCACTGTTTTGTTCCGTATAACACCAACCTTCTTCAAAGCTTCCTCTTTCTGCTATGTGTTCAAAATGGACAGTGAATTACTTTCATATACACACACACACACACATGTATTTGTGTGTTATGTATGGATATGGGTAGGTATATATACTTTCTTTTGAGAGCAGTCAACAGAAATTCATTTTTAATGTGGGCCAGTGTGCTCACAGTAAAAAAATGACAATATAGGTTATCTTATCATTTCCCTTGACCACTAATAGGTCAGATTTTTGTAGAGAACTGAAGCTCGCAATAAATTTTTATAGTCATTTGAACTACCTGGATCTCCTGATTTCCCCGGTACTTAACACTTGAAAGACTACACAGGTAGTCCTTGACTTATGACCATAACTGAGCCTGGAATTATAGCCCCAAGTTGTATCACCTGTTAAGTGAATCATCATGCGATCAACCCAATTTTATGAATATTTTGTGGCAATGGTTAAGCAAATCACCGAGGTCATTAAGCAAACTCTGTGGTCATTAAGCAAGCCCATTATCCATTTTTTTTTTGCCAATAACTACAAGCAAATGCCAGTTTCTGGCAAAATGCATTATAAATCATGTCCACATGACTGTGGGATGTGTCCAATGAGCATAAAAGGAGTCCAGTGCCTGAGTGCCCCAAAGTGTGACCATGGGGCGGAGGGGTGAGCATTTGTCTTCAAATCCAAATCATAAGTACCTTTTGGGAAGGTCTATCATAACTTTGGTCATTAAGAATCTGGTCATAAATTGAGGGCTACTTGTAGAAACTGATGGAACATGAACAGATATACAGCAGAAGAATCAATAAAGATTCAGGCCAAGCTATGCCAGCAAATCTGGTAAAAAACACAGTTTGGAAGAGGTCAATCTACATTCTGGTTCCCTCCAAAAAGGACTCAACTGTGTTCAAGCTGGAATGCAATATCCTTAAAAATCCACATGCTAGAAAAATAATGCTTTAGGAGCATTTCATGCAGCAGAGCCATATATGGGTAAAAGAGATGCCAGATGTTCAAGCTGGCATTAAAGGTGGAAGAATGTGAGACGTTCTTTCTGATGCACGCTGGATAATTGAGAAAGTCAAGGAATGCCAAAAAGAAGTCATTATGTGCTTCATTGATTATAGAAAGCCTTTGATTGTGTCAATCATGTCCAGCTGTGGAAAGTGCTCAGGAAAAATGGAAGTTTCAGAATATTTCACTGTCCTCCTGAGAAATTTATATACAGCTCAGGAAACCACAGGACAAACAGAACATGGTGAATCAGACTGGATCCTGTTGTCAAAGGAGTGCAAGAAGGGTTGCTACTATCCCCTTATTTATTAAACCTATATGATGAACATCTATAAAGGTAAGATGGATGGGAAGATGGACATGGTTTTAAAACTGAAGGAAGATATTTCAAAAACCTGTGCTGATGACCATAGTCTGATTGCTGAAAATGTAAATGATCGGCAGGATTTAGTAATGAAAGTGAAGGTTCACAGTGAAAAAAATTAGATTAAAGTTAAATATGAAGAACAAACTAATGTCCCCCATTAGAACAACCAGCCTTAAAATTGAGAATGAAGTTATTTACAATAAGTGGGTTCAGGATCAACTATCAACAGCAAAGGCACCAGCAATCATGAAATTCTCTTGCCCTTGGTACAGTAATCATGAAAGCCTTGGAGAAGATGTTCAAATGCTGAGATATATCGATGCCTAGAAAGAAAAGAATCGTCCAATCTCTGTTTGTTTGTTTTTTCTGATGAACTCTATGGAGGTGACAGACTTTGAAGAATCAGGATCAAAAGAGCACTGACATTTTTTGAATTTTAGGTCTTGAGAATATCAAGGATAGCCGTGAAATGAATCACCAAACTAATCGAGCAAGAATTCTCACTCCGCGAACAAGACTCGGATTATATTTTGCACACATTATACAAAGACCCAGCTCTGAGTGGTGCGGCAGCCTAGAGGTGAAATCTCTAGCCTCACATTCAGGAGGGTGCAGGTTCAATTCTAGGTAGAGGCAGATATTTCTCTCTCTGGGCACAATGGGAATATACCTGCTGAACAAAACTCCACACTGGTGACAGGAAGGGCACTCGGCCAGTGAACACTCTGCTAGTTCTGCCCAGATTCCACCCCACAAAGGATTATGGGGTGATTAAAAAAAAGAGAAGAATGATGATGATACAAAGACCTAGCTCTGGAGAAATTCCTGATTCTGGCAAAGACCAGGAGCAACGGTGAATGGACTCAGTTACAGTGGTGTTGAGTGCACTCTAAAGGACCACGTCAGGGAGACATCAACCTGGAGAAAATTTCATCTATATGGCCACTAACAGTCAACATTGACTTGATGGCACATAATTTATTTTTAAAAATCAATTCTATATGCAAAGAGCATCAGCCTTGTTGACTGTACTGTATAAGTGCTGAAATAGATTTCCAAACCTCCTAATCATAAATCTAGTCTCTAAGCTTTTAGGAGTTTAACAGAATAACAGAACTGGAAAGGCTTTTAGAGATCTTCCAACCCCCTCCTCCAGCAAGAAATCTTATTACCATTTCAGACAAGTGGTTGTCCAATCTCTTCTTTAAAATCTCCATTGTTGGAACACCCACAATTTCTGGAGTCAAGTCGTTCCACTGATGAATTGTTTCTCCTTGTCAGGACAATGGGATTCAAAAGACAGCAAATCTGCCCCGGACAAAGAAGAAGAGCAACCACAAAACAATGCCCTATTTGTTTTCCTGTAATTAGTATCAAAACTGCTCAAAATACATTTTTCTGAGTATCTTGATTTTTTTTTAAAAAAATACCTACCTTTGGCACCACTTCAAGGATCACCCTGTAAGTATCTTCCAGAACAAAAACTGCATTGAGATGATAAACTGTTTCATGATTAGGTTCTGAAAAAAATGCATGAAAGCCAGGGAGTCTGTGAAATCCTAAGTGGTAACATCAAGGTAGACCAAGCATGAATGTTGAGAGCTAGTTTGGTTTTTAGTGGTTAAGTCACCAGGCTGAAAAGCAAGAGACTGTGAGCTCAAGTTCTGCCTTAGCCACGAAAGCAACTGGGGTGATCTTGGGCCAATCACCAGGACAGGGTGACTTCTAGTTCTAATTCTTTCATTTAATAAAAATGCTGAAGTATAAAAGAAGCAAAGACTAAGCAGTGTCTGGATTCTGACACTTAGCCCCATTTACTGTAAATCATGAGTCTCTAGCCAAACTCCAAAAGGATTTATTGGGAGTTAACATGTCCGGCACTGCCTGGGTGTAGCCAACTCTGAGACACATAATTCATTGTCACCCTTGACCCTGTTTTTCCCCTCCAGCCCCTGGGTGTATCATAATTCATATTCTCCAACGGGACACATCCATAGCCAAGAGTCATCAATCATGGTCTCCAGTTAGAAGTTTGTGTGCCAGAGACTTCAGTCACCTAGAAACTATCTTTGAAAACATTTATGGAATGCAAGTTGCCCATTGCTTCCCTCTCCCTTTCTCTTGGCAACTCTAAAAGACCACAGAAATATTTTGAGTTGACATGTGATACTTCACTCATTTGATAAGAGAATATACATGAACATTTCAAACCATCTCTGAATCCATGCAATATTAAGCCATTTGTCTATTCTTAACTTGCCAACTTAGACATGGCCCTGTCAATACTTTGTTAAAAGAAGATGATGATGACAGCATACCCACAATCTTCTGAAATTAATTAACAAAGTGACCAAAGTGACATGTTTTGACAAATCCATACTAATCCATACTCAACAGCAGCATCCCCAACCTTTGTGGCTTGGTGGCCCAGCTGGGAGGGGGAGAGAGAAACTGGGTTGCATGAGTGTTGGGCCAGCACATGCGCAGCTCAACCAATAAGACCAAGGAGCTTATAGTGGACTACAGAAGGAACAGATCAGATATCCAGCCCTTGCCTATCAATGGAGACTGAGTGGAGCAAGTGGCCAGTTTTAAGTTTCTGGGTGTTATCCTAAAAGAGGACTTGACCTTGGGTGCTCACATTGCAGCCCTGGTCAAAAGGACCCAGCAGAGATTATACTACCTGAAGCTTCTCAGAAAATAACTGAATGAGAAACTGCTGGTGACCTTCTCCCGCTGCACCATAGAGAGCATTTTAACATATTGCACCTCTGTATGGTTTGCCAATTGCACAGTGGCAGATAGGAAAGCACTCCAGAGGGTTAATGTTGTTATGGACTAAGCCAACGCTTCAGTAACAACCCTAATAGCGTTACTTTAACAGCAGGCTTGTAATCCTGCACTTCTCATTGGCCCGCGAACAGCGAGTCGTGATTGGTCATTTCTGGCCAATCTGATTGGCTGACAGCAGGTCTCTCTGATTGGACGCTTGTTAGAGCGGTAAACTCAAATCATTGGTTGTTTTGACAGCAGCCACCTCTCTAAAAGAGCTGCTGCTGCCCAAGTATTTTGCTCTGTTCTGAAGTCACGAATAAAGAGTTGAAGTCACAGTTCGATGTCTCGTCTCCGTTCCTTGCGCCCATGCTCAGGACATAACACTGGCGATGAGGATGGAATGCGGAGACGATAGAGCTGACTAAATACTCATCGAACAAGACAGAGCACGTGGCTGAGAGCGCACGCAACAAACGGCAGAATGACCAGCGGCGCCATACCACCCGCTCCATTTGACCCGGCAAACAAAGACTGGGACTCGTATATAGACCATTTCCAGATGTTCCTGGAGACCAACAATCTGAAAGATGCTACGCCTGGCAAGAAACGAGCAGTGTTCCTGACCCACTGCGACCCCGCCGTTTTTAAAATGACTAAAGCACTTGCCAAAACGGCAGAAGTGAAGATCATGGATTGGGATAACCTCGCAACGATCCTCCGCGCCCATTACGCACCCGCAGTACATACACTGATACGAAGACACGAGTTTTACCAGAGAGACCAATGGAAGAACGAGAGCGTTGGGGACTTCGTAGCCGACCTCCGGAACCTGGGAGGACTCTGTAGTTTTGCAAACCTCGAGGGAGCCATGAGAAACCGAATAGTTCTGGGATTAGATGACCACATGCTACAAAGCAAGATCATGGCAAAAGGAGACATCAGCCTTGCAGATGTCATCGCCGATGCTACTGCCACAGAAGCAACCAGGAAGTCAGCTGTTCGAATGCGCTGAGCGAACGCACCGCCAACTCGCTAGCGATAGTCCACCTTTCTCTGAGAGGCACACTATTACCGCCCATCATGAAGACCTCGAGTCATCCTCAGACAGTGAGGAGGAGGAGGTCAACCAGCTCCGCTCGGAACAAGAGCAAAGGAACCAGAGACTTCCACGCCAATGTGCTGGTTGCGGGGCAAACCACCCGCGATCAGACTGCAAATTCCTCAACGCACTCTGCCGTTCCTGTGGGAAAAGAGGCCACATAGCAAAGGTCTGCAGAAGCAAGTGAGAGTCCAGTCCAAGCCGGAGAGAGAATAACCTCCGGCGGGAGACAGGCAAACCACCTGGAAATCGGGACTGCCTGAACCACCAATGGAACAACCACTACTACAGAAATTGAGCACCTGCCGCTTCAACAAGCCGAGAAGAGGCACACCAAACTATCACTATCAGCCACGCTTCATCACTAGATGCAAGAAAGATCCGTGTAAAGGTCACTATTGAGAATCGACCGTGCATGATGGAAGTCGATTCGGGATCATCCCAATCAAAGGTCTCCTGGAAAACCCTCAAACAGCTGATCCCTGCCATCTGTTGCCAGGACCTCAGCACTCAAAGAATCATCCTAAAAAACTACCAGGAGAACAGAATTCCGGTTGTCGGTTCCAGCCACGTCCAAGTATCCTTCAAGGACCGCATCGTGACTCTTCCCCTGACTGTCGTCGATCATGACCAGCCCAGTTTATTAGGGTTACAGTGGTTCGCCCCACTTGGAATTGAAGTAGCTGGCTGTCAGCCTCAAGATAGTCTGAAGATATATTCCACTTTTCCTTTTCTGCTATTTTCTGCTATGGGAGGGGGGACTCTAGAGGGGAAGAAGGCTGGAGATGTTTTGCATTCCTTTGCTGGGCTAGCAAGGGGAGGGGGGATTCTTTTCTTTAACTTTCCATTTCTTGGCTATCTTCTGTCCTCTTTTGCGCAACTGCGAACTTTTATCAAAATGTGTCAAGGCCATTTGACAAGAGACCTCATCACCGCCTGGAGATGACCACATGAGCTTATTCAGAAGATTTAATTGGAAGAATCATTTGAACTTTGAGGGGTGGGAGCAATTCTATTTCTTTGTATGTGTGTTCTACCCGCCAATTTCTCAGTTTCGGAATTGATGTGTAGCTTCCACTTTATTTTCCAGTAAAAGGATAACTTTGCTCTACACCATGGAGTCTGAGTATTTCTTTCTTGGGATCTAAAGGGAGCACAGCCTGACACTGGCATACACCAAACCGGAAGCGACGACTGGGAAGAGGCCCTCATCCAAGAATTCCAGGACATGTTCACAGGAACGTTAGGCAAGTACAAGGGGACCCCTATATCGTTTAATCTCAGTCCAGATGTGACTCCCATTCACCTTAAGCCTCGTTGGGTGCCTTTTGCCCTCAAGCCAAAGATCGATGAGCAATTAGACAAATTAATAGCCCAGGGTGTGTTGGAACCGATTGACCATGCCCGATGGGAAACTCCAATAGTAACACCCATAAAACCAGATGGCTCGTTAAGAATTTGTGGGGATTACCGGGCCACCCTAAATCACATGCTTCAGCAGAGCACTTACCCAGTACCGGTGTCCAACACCTTCTTCATTCCCTGGGTGGCGGAAAAATATTTGCAAAATTGGACAAAATTGGTATGCTCAGGCATACCAACAGCTACCCGTAGATGCGACAACTGCAGAAGCCCAGACAATAGTTACACATAGAGGTGCCTTCAAGTGCAATAGGCTCCAATTCGGAGTAAGCGTGGCGCCGGGCATTTTCCAAAGTTTGATGGAGAGACTATTACAAGGCATAAAAGGCGTCGTGCCTTATTTCGACGATGTCTTAATAGCTGCTCCTACTAAAGAGTTATTAGGACAACGACTCAGAAGGGCTCTTCAAAAATTTAAAGATGCTGGCCTGAAGGTAAAAAGGGACAAGTGTCAACTTTGTACGGAGAGAGTGGAGTTCCTGGGATACCTTCTCAACAGACAGGAAATCCACCCCACCGAAAAAAAACTAGCTGCAATCAAAAATGCCCCAAGACCTAGAAATAAGACAGACCTCCAAGCCTTCCTGGGACTCACTAACTTTTATAACATCTTCTTGCCCCAGAAGGTGACCGTAGCCGAGCCCCGACATAGATTTCTTGACAAAAAGGCTTCCTGGGTCTGGGGATGGCGTGAAGAATGAGCATTTCAACAAGTAAAAGACCTCTTAACTTCTGATGTTGTATTGATACAATACAACGAGACTCTACCCTTAACGGTTACCTGTGATGCCTCACCATTCAGAGTGGGAGCCATTTTAAGCCATGTCCTACCAAACGGTAATGAGGCATCTATTGCGTTCTTTTCGAGAACTTTGTCCAAAACTGAAAGGAACTATAGCCAACTTGATAAAAAGGCTCTCGCCATTGTATCTGCAATTAAACGTTTCCATGAATATGTGTATGGGAGACGCTTTGCCATAATTACGGACCACAAGCCACTACTTGGCATTTTAGCGGGAAACAAACCAACTTCCCACCATCTTATCACACATTGGTCAGAGTTTATAGCTGCATACGATTACCAACTACAACACCGCCCGGGGAAAGCCATTCCCCACGCTGATGCTTTGAGCCGCTCTCCACTACCAGACATCATAGATGATCCAGCTCCAACCCTAGCCGTATTGCAAATTGAAACTCTTAAATCACCGCCACTGACCACTTGAGACATCGCCTCAGAAACAAAAAAGGACCCTTCTTTGGCACGAGGCCTCAGCTGGGTGGAACGGGGTTGGCCGGACAGCAAACCCAATGACAATTTCAGGCCATTCAGGAATCAACAAACAGAACTTTTCTCTCAAAAGGGCTGCATCTTGTGGGGAGACAGAGTCATCATCCTGGAGAAATTGCAACATAAAGTTTTAAAAATGTTGCACGATGGACATCCAGGCATCATGCGGATGAAGGCATTGGCAAGGAGTTATGCATGGTGGCCAGGTTTAGACAAGCAGATAGAAACCTGGGTGGCAACGTGCAGCAAGTGCCAGGAGACTCACTCTGCTCCTCCAAAAACACCCCCAACTCAGTGGGAAACGCCTCGAGGTCCCTGGTCCCGTATCCACATCGATTTTGCGGGAGCCACAAGAGGACACACTTTCCTTCTAACCGTGGATGCCTGTTCTAACTGGCTCAAGGTCCACAAAATGAAAAGCACCACCACGGAGGCGGTCATTAAAAAAACTGAATAAGCTATTCGCTACCCACGGATTGCCGGATCTCCTGGTCTCTGATAATGGCCCTCAATTCACTGCCCTGGCATTCGAACAGTACCTAGCAGACCGGGGCATCCTCCATGCCTTAACATTGCCAGCTCACTCTGCGTCCAATGGTAGGGCTGAGATAATGGTTCCATTTGTAAAGAAGACCTTACACAAAATGGACCAGGGTGACATTGATGACAAGATAACCCGGATGCTTCTCCTCCAACATATTACTCCAAGCAGCACCACAAACAGAACCCCAGCTGAACTCCTCATGGGCCGAAAACTTCGCTCACATCTCGATCGCTTCCACCCTGCTTACACACCTGAACAACCCCTGGGATCCAGCAGCAAATGTTGATCATTCCAAGCAGGCGACCCTGTTTTTGTGAAAAACTTCTCCGGTGACCCATTGTGGGTCCCCGCTATCATAACACAACTTACGGGACCCGATCCTGTTGTCTACAAACTGCAGATGGCAAAATGTGGAAGTGCCACATAGACCAGCTTCGATCCAGACTAGCACCTACTCCCATCTCATCCCCTGAATCTCAAACTGGGGGGGGAAGGGACATCGAGGGGGCCGAAAAGGAAATAACAGATGACTTAGCAATCAGAACCCAGCAGTCTACACAACCAACCATGGGATACTCACCGCCAGAAGGAGAACCAAGCCAGGAAGTTGCCTCGCCGCATGACAGCACCGCGATGGAAACAGATCCAGGGAACCCAGATGACAGCATTGGTGAGAGCAGAGAGGACAGCCCAGAGCCATTCAACGAAACAGTGGGACCGTTTTCACCACCCAGCTCAGCAAGCAGCCCACCAGAACCAGAGCCAGGACAGAAACCGGTGGAACAGCGCAGATCAAGCAGACAGGTGAAGCGACCTGCCTACTTACGAGAATACGTCACCCCACCCCTCAGATGGAACCTAGAGGGGAGGGGTGTTATGGACTAAGCCAACGCAGTGATACAACCCTAAACAGCTTTACTTTACAGCAGGCTTGTAATCCTGCACTTATCATTGGCCCGCAAATAGCGAGTCGTGATTGGTTGTTTTCAGCCAGTCTGATTGGCTGTTAAATGGGCCCCTCTTATTGGATGCTTGTGAAAGCGGTAAACTCAAATCATTGGTTGTTTTGACAGCAGCCAGCTCTATAAAAGAGCTGCTGCTGCCCAAGTATTTGCCTCTGTTCTGAAGTCACGAATAAAGAGTTGAAGTCACAGCTCGATGTCTCGTCTCCATTCCTTGCACCCATGCTCAGGACATAACAAACATCATTGCCCAGAAGATCATTGGTTGCCCTCTCCCCTCTTTGGAAGAGC
Source organism: Hydrophis major (assembly GCA_033807585.1). Lineage (NCBI taxonomy): Eukaryota > Metazoa > Chordata > Lepidosauria > Squamata > Elapidae > Hydrophis > Hydrophis major. The sequence goes on from CM066331.1 coordinate 9,975,398, forward strand.
TTTATAGCTCCTGCTGCCTTAACAAATTTCAAAACATTTTCAAAGATCCATCTCATCCTGGGAACCCTTTGTTTGAACTATTATCATCTGGCAGATGGTACAGAATAATGAAGGCAAGGACAAATAGGTTGAAAAACAGCTTCTATCCCAGGGCAGTAACTCTATTGAATTCTACTGTGCAATATTAATGCAATATCAGGGGTTTTCAATTCAATGTACAGAATTTGTAGGATGTGTGTTTGTGTTTATTTTCATCATCATGATATACACTGAAGATGATATTTAATTTCATTGTACAAGGTGCAATGACAATAAAGTAAACTAAACTAAGCTTGCACAGGCGTTGGGCTGACATGCACATGCATGCGTGCACACCTCAAGTTGCGCAAATTCACCTGGTTGTGTGTGTGTGCATGGCGGCCTGCACTTGCACGAGTTGAGCTGCATGCACATGTGTGTGCGTGCCAACCCAATGCTCACCCAGCCCTATTGCAAATAGACCATGGTTTGCTAGTGGGCTGTGGCCCCCTGCTCTACCGATCACTGCACCGTTTTTGATACACTTTCTGATTAATCCCTTTCTGATTTGATGTAGAAACATCCTCTATGACAGATGTCAGACTAAATGCACTGTCATTCCATATAATGTGTCTATTGCTTTTGGGGGGGAAATAGATGCTATTTGTCTTTCTCTAGGCATCTTATATTTCCCTTATAATCCAACATACTTTTTATCTCTTTCTAGATAAGTAGAATGTATTATATTTATTTCCAAGTTCAGTAACATACTTTTCTTTTCAAGTCAAGAAATACCTGGGAGAAAAAGATTGTGACACTGGGTGAATATTGCATTTCAAAAGAGAGAGAGAAAATACTTTGGGGGATGGAGAGAGAGAGACCAAGTGGAATCTGGGATTCAGCAATCTTAGAATTTGAGAATAAGGAAAACGATTTGATAATCCATAGATCTGAGGATAAGAAAACCTTTATGTGAGAATTCTTTTGACTTGCTTGTAGGGAAGACCTGTGTAGAAGTTCTAATATTCTAGGCCCCTTTTTAACGATGAATTACAGAAAGGAATAATTTGGCTCTGGTTAGGATCTTTTTGGAGAAGAGCCTAATGCTGGGAACAGTTGAGGGCAACAGAAGAAACGGACGATAGAGAATGAAGTAGCTGGATGGAGTCACTGAAGCAGTCAGCGTGAGCTTAAATGAACTCCAGAAGATGGTAGAGGACAGGAAGGCCTGGAGGAATGTTGCCCATGGGGTTACAATGGGTCGGACATGACTTCGCAATTAACAATTACACAGTGCAGCGAATTTTGTAGCTCATTTTTCTCCTGTTAGGGCTTCTGTACCTTTAATAACTTAAACAGGCAGAAATCCAGTGGGTATAGCTCAGTTCCCTTCCTCATATAGTGACTGTGTTTTTCCTGTCATATTAAACATACAAGGTATAGTGTCTTACAAAGAAAAATAATCAGCCATAGCTAAAGCTGCTTTTTAAAGAAAACTTCACCTACAGATTTGTTTCTGCTATATGCATTTCCTCATTTTTCCTTCACTTTGTTCTATTGCCATGCTTAAATTCCGATTAGGGACCCAATCTTATTTTCTATTAAGCACCTAGAACTCTGTTTGAGCTCCAATAATTGTAAGTATTAGCTGCAGGAAGATGGTCCAGACTGATTCAAAATCAAGTTGCAAAAGGCATTCAGCTTAGTTCGGGTATTTTCCCACGTCATAGTAGTTGTGCTTTTAAAGTTGTAGCAACGTTTCAGCAGAATCTCATCTGCCATCTCAGAATCTCATCTGCTATACAGAAGCCTGATGATGGCAGATGAGATTCTGCTGAAACGTTGCTACAACTTTAAAAGCACAACTACTATGACATGGGAAAATACCCGAACTAAGCTGAATGCCATACATGTAAGTACCCGCGAAAACTTAAGAATATATATATATATGTGTGTGTGTGTGTGTGTGTGTGTGTGTGTGTGTGTATCTTTGGTTATTCGGGTTTTCTCCCACGTAAGATTGGAAGTATCTAGGCAACGTTTCGATGAAGTCTCATTCATCATCTTCAGGCTAGATACTTCCAATCTTACGCGGGAGAAAACCTGAATAACCAAAGATCCACATACAAATACCCGCGAGAACCTCAGAAAACATATATATATATATATATATATATATATATATATATATATATATATATATATATATATATATATATATATATGTATATATATAGTAAGTTTTATTTGAGTTTTCACAAAAAGAAAAGAAATACAAGTAAAACATCTTTTTTGAAAACAGCATAATCCTGGGTTACATCTCTTCATACAGACATAAATTCAAGCTCATGCTCATTTTTATATTCCATTCCATATCTTATTACTATTCTACATTTTCTACATAGTTTCTCCCCTCTTTTAACTTTCTTAATTTAATTTTATTTATTTCATCTCAATTCAAATCATTGTACTTATATTCTTTGTCTGTCCTGTTTCAATTGTCTGCTATCTTTTCTCTTTAAACAAAATTTCTCCTGTAATCACCGATTGGAGTATGATGAATATACAAACATGTATATTCTTGACGGGTTTTTAAACCAAATAATGAAAAGGCCAAACTGTATCCACTATGAAATAAATCTGAGCATCTTTTAAAATGCTCTGGCATACGTGCCTATTTCTCCCAACATATGTATCTGCATATTTCATCAAAGTATATAGTACTTTAAACAGGTGGAGACCCCCTCCCCTCTCAAAGGCAGGATTCCTAATTATTCTTATGCTGTTAAAATTATTTTAATTTTGCAGCTCAGCAGATCCACATTTGTCTGCTGGAAACAGGTGTTCATCAAAAGGAGACGATAAAGAGATGCCACAGTCGAGCCTTGGAACCTTGCCGGCATGGTGTGATGACAGATAAATTAGAAAAAATATCCTGCTCAACACCTCCCTTCTTCAGAAGGAGATTACACCTTTTTAAAAAGGCAAAACATGCAGTTCAATTACTTATTGTCTTGGCATGTGGTTGTGATGAAAGAGGCAGTCTTAAACATCAATACAGCTAAACTAACACCTCCAGATGGGTTTCGGAAGGAAACCTTCATCAAGATCCACCTGCACACGAAGCAGTGTTTTGTTGTCTATTTTTTTAAAAAATAAAAAATAAAATAGGTAGAAATGCATCTCCCTTCTCTCATTCAGAGTGCCCCTTCATCTTAAATAACTGTATTAAAGGTAACTCATAGCAGGATTCTTTATTCAGACAAAAGAGGAGCCATTCTAGGATTACATCTTTCCTTAATGATTCTATTGTAGAATTATTTGAACATCACAAAATGAATCTAAGCTTATGAGATTAAAAAAAAAAAATCCAGAGTACCAGCTGCAAAATGTGGCTGGCCATGGAAAGCTTTGATGCATTCTGGAGCTGAGCATGTCATGTCCTAAAAGAGGATATTTGTAGACAGAAAAGAGATATTCATTTGCTAACTTGTAACAGCTTTCAAGTAGGAGATGACCAGGCTCAGCCTGAAGGTTGGGTCAAATGCATCATCAGTCTTGAATCTCTTCGCACCCACAAAAGAGCTGAGTCCAGCCCTCCTTGAATTCTTTTGACTCTTATCTACCTTCAATTTCCTTGACTATTAGTAGTTCAGATTCTTGTAGAGAACAGAACAGAACAGAATAGAATAGGAATTCTTTATTGGCCAAGTGTGGTTGGACATACAAGGAATTTGTTTCGGTGCATAAGCTCCCAGTGTATATAAAAAAAATAAATGATAAATCATGATCATAGTTGTTAAGCCTGGGTTCCCCAACCAGGGTTAAGGAGACAAGCTAAACAGAATGTGCAGCGTTAGTCAGATAGGCACACAGATAAATGAGTGAGATATGTTTGTATGTTTATTAACATACAGTAAAAATAACAGATACGCTTGTGCTACCAAAAATAGAGTTTATTCCATTTATAGCATAGTCAAAATAACAGTCCATTAGTCATGTATCATTTAGTCAGTCCATTCAAGGATATTCAGTTAGCAAAGTCCGTATAGAATATCCTATGTCAGTTGACTTACAAATCAGTCCTTTGTTTATCTCTCCCGTTCGAGTAAAGCAGTCTTGAGTCCATGCAGTAATTAGGGATCATCAAAGCCAGAGAGAGCAAGTTGACGTTCTTGCTTCTTTTAAAGTGCTTTCACAACCACTCCCTTAATTACATTCCTATATTTAAAATTGCAGACACTTTAACTTATAAACTATGATTACATATTTATTATTTTACCTAAACCAGTTAGGGTAAACAATGTTATCCCTAACAATAGTCATCATAAAAATACATTCATCATAAATCATAAGATACAACACTTGGTGATAGTCATAGGATACTAAATAAGCAATCAATATAAATCATACTAGGAAACTAAATAAAACAATATAAATCATAAAGATATAATCAACGAAGTTAAAGACATAAGTAGGAAAGGAGATAGATAATCGGAAAGATGAGAAGAATAATAGTAATACAGCCTTACTAAATACTTTGACAGTGTTGTGGGAATTGGTTATTTAGCAGAATGATGGCCTGAGGAGGGCGGGACTGTCCTTGTGTCTAGTTGTGGTATGCAATGCCCTATCGCGTTGTTTTCAGGGTAGAAGTTAGAGAGTGTTAGTACACAATAGACCTATATTCATTTGAACTGCTTTGGTTCCTGATTTCCTACATTTGACATGAACTTTTCTCCTTTAAATATGAATATACCTTCAAGACCTCACAACTTCACAGTTCAGAAATGTACAGTTCAGTCTTTATACACCCTAGTTCTGTATTCATAGATGCACACAGATCTGGTTGTGTATGTGTACAGATGTAGTGTGTGTGTGTGTGTACGAGTATAGGTGTGCAAAAGTGTCCCTGCGGAGTTTACTTCACTAGTTGTTGCTGACTTTAGGGTGCAGTGCTCATCTCTGTTTCAAGGCCATTGAGCCAGGGGTGAGATTCTACCGGTTCTGTCTGGCTCTGTAGGACCTGTAGCTCTGAAGAGCAGCAGACATAGAACCAGTAGTTACACTGGGATCCCACCCCTGCATTGAACCAGTGATGTCCAAAAACATTTCTGTAGTGACATAGCCAGCAAGATGTCATGGAACGCTGTTACCGTCCCACCAAAGTGGTACCTATTTATCTACTTAGACTTATATACCATTTCATGGTGCTTTACAGCACTCTCTAAGAAATTTACACATGTCTGCATAATGCCCCCAACAATCTGAGTCCTCATTTTACCAGCTTCGGATGGATGGAAGGCTGAGTCAAGCTTGAACCAATCAGGATCGAACTCCTGGCAGCGGGCAGAGTTAGCCTGCAATACTGCCATCTAACCACTGTGCCATCGTGACTCTTTAGTTCTTTATACTTTTCCTAGCCCAGTAAAAGCATCATTTGTCTGTTCACAAGGGCCGTTCAATGAAATACTGAGTGAGATAATCTGCATAAGGCATGTAAATTATCTGGGTTTCACTAGCCATGTTATTAATGAATCCTCTGGAAAAACCTTTGCAAAACTGTGATGAAATAATGATAGAAATTCCAACTGTATAAAATAATCATTATAAAAGTTTACCAGGGTTTTTAATCTATATTTCTTTTTCCCCGTAGCCTGGTTTAATTAATCGGCATTTAACAAGTCCTCGTGTTTAATGCTATTTGGTCACAATAAGTTCTGATTTCTTGAAAGTAATCACTGCAAACACCTTTGAGCGGTTCTAGCTGTTGAACAAGAAAACCAAGTTTAAATTACAGAATTCATGTTTAAATGATCAAATTACAGGTGATAATTATGAATTAGTTCCATGTCAGGTTTGACATAAACAAGAAAAAGGGCAAGCTAAAGTATATATCTATTCATCAGTTTTTCTTCTATATTTGGGGCTCGTTATTGTGTAGGTTTTGTCTGAAGCTATGCCATTCAGTAATTCAGTTTCAGTTATGTTTCTTCCTCTTGTTCAGTGAAGGTAAATGCATATCGGCAGGAAAATTATCTCATTATTAAAAAGAAAGAAAAGGTTTAAAGTTGAAAAGAAAGGTTAAAAGTTTAACCTCCTTATACAGGGAAATAAACTCCATGTATATATTACATGTTGTACAAGTATAATGAAAAATTAGCTTATGGCTATTTAATGAAATAAAAATGACTTTAAAATGCATTGGAGGAAATATGAAAAAGGTTTTCCTTTATTTTATTTTCTTATATGTATCCATTTCATGTATTCATAACTATGTTTATACTTATACCTATTATCTTCTAAGCAATTGACAAATCAAATAAATAAAAAAATATATTAAAAAAATTTGTGATAATAATTCCCAAAGAGGAATATGATTTTCTACAATTTTGCCATAATTTGTTCCAGAATGGACAACTATTATAGTAAATCAGATTTAATTAATTAAATTAATTAATATGCCTCTCATTTGCGGCAACTCTCAGCAGCTTAGTAGGGAACATTTGGCTAAATACAATGTCCAAATAGGAATTAAAAGATCGGAAGAATGAACATAAAACACATTTAAGGTTATATGGGATAATTTATTGCTCTGTTCTGCTTGAAGAGGAAATTATATTGATAATATTAATCGACAACAGAAAAACAGAAATGGGGAAACACATAGAAACAATAACTGAGACAAAGCTTTTAGCAGTGTTTTTTTTTAAAAAAAATTACTCTGAACTCCTTCCCACTTATAAAAATTATGCAGGCCCCCAAAAGATAGATATAGGTTTTTATAGGTTATATTTATGGATAGTTATCAAATAAAAATGAACATAGAAACCTTTCTACTACTACCAGTTCTTATAACTGTTGGACAGGATTTTTAATATTGTATTATTTTTCAATGTAGGCTTGCAAATGATTTTGATTTTACTGAATCCTGAGGGGGGGGTATCTCAGCTTAAAGGAACTAAGTGAAAAATATACCGCATTTTACTTGATTTTATTCAACAATTTAAAAAGAAAATATTCATAGAGAATGTTCTGGAAAGTTATCTAAAAAGAGGAAAAAATAATCAAAATAAAACAAGTTTGTAAATAATAAAAATCACTGAGTTTAAATATCTTTAAAACAGCAGGCAGGAGGAGAAAAACTCAAATCCTGCAGCTTTCCCGATCGTTTTAAAAGACAGTGAGTTTAAAGATGCAATACCGAAGGGAAGAACATTGATAGTTCCTCCTTGAAAGAAGCTACAGTTACCGGTTGTCCTCGACTTACAACAGTTCATTTAGTGACCATTTGAAATTACAACGGTACTGAACAAAGTGACTTATGATCCTTTTTCACACTTATGACCAATGCAGCATCCCCATAGTCATGTGATCAAAATTTGACCGCTTGGCAACTGACTCATATTTATGATGGATCCCCTTTTGCAAACTTCTCCCAAGCCAAGTCAGTGGGCAAACCAGATTTATTTAACAACCGTATTCGTAGTTTAACCACTGCCGTGATTCACCTAACAATGGTGGCAAGAAAGGTTATAAAATGGGGCAAAACTCACTAAACAAATGTTTCACTTGACAACAGAAAGTTTCAGCTCAATTGGGGTCGTAGATCGAGGACTACCCGTATTTAGCTGGAATGATAAAAAGAGACAGCGTGGTATAGTGGTTAAGGCACCACAGTGATTCCTGTGCTGAACAACCTATTATTGTTAAGGAAGTTTTTAAGATGGAATCTCTTGTTATGAACTAATAAAAGTGTTTAAATAAAGTTTTAACAAAGCTTAAAGAAAAAGCAGGGTTCTGGTCCTGCACTTCTGATTGGCCGATAATGGCGATATTGGATTGGTCCGTTCTGGAGAATCTGATTGGCTGTTAACGAGCCACTATCATTGGTTCAAGGGTTTAACACTTCCATGTTCTCATTGGCTAATAGGTCAGCAGCCTGCCCTATAAAAGGGCTGCTGCTGCCCTAGGGTTTTGCTCTGTTCACGATGATTAATGAAGAGTTGAAGTTCACTGTTCACTGCCTCGTCTCCGTTCCTTGCACCCATGCGCAGAACTTAACACTGGCGACAAGGATGGGATGCGGAGACATCAGAGCTGACTAAACACTACAGAGCACCAAACAGAGCACATGGCTGAAGGCACATTGACAACAGAACCATGTCTGGCGGCGCCATACCACCCGCTCCATTTGACCCGGCACAAGAAGACTGGGACTCGTACATAGACCGGTTTCAGATGTTTCTGGAGACCAACAACTTGAAGGATGCCACTACGGGAAAAAAGCAAGCAGTGCTCCTGACCCATTGTGGGCCTGCCGTCTTTAAGATGGCCAAGGCATGAGCGAAACCGGCTGAGGTGAAAACCATGGACTGGGACGTCCTCGCATCACTTCTATGGGCCCACTATACACCCACCGTACCAACGCTTGTCCGAAGACATGAATTTTATCAGAGGGACCAGCGGAAAGGAGAGAGCATTGCAGATTTCATCGTGGATCTCCGGAACCTGGGAGGCCTCTGTGGGTTTACAGACCTTGAAGAAGCTCTGAGAGACCGAATAATTCTGGGATTAGATGACCAGACGGTGCAGAGCAAGATCATGGCAAAAGGGGACATCAACCTTGCTGATGTCATCAAGGACGCTACTGCAGCAGAAGAAACCAGGAAGTCAGCTGCCCGAATGCGCTGCACCAACTCACCGCTCCGTCAACTCGCTAGCGATACCTCACCTTGCCTAGAGAGGCACACGAAAGCGACCCACCACGAGGACCTTGAATCGCCATCAGAAAGTGATGAGGAAAAGGTCAACCGGCTCCGGTCTGAACGTGACCAACGCCATCAGCGGAATCAAAGACTACCGCACCAATGCGCGGGTTGTGGAGCAAACCACCAGCGATCAGACGGCAAATTCCTCGACGCGCTCTGCCATTTCTGTGGGAAAAGAGGCCACATTGGGAAGGTCTGTAGAAGCAAGCAAGGATCCAGCCCACTTCAGAGGGGAAACAACTACCGCCAGACCACAGAGAATCGCCCTGTGAGTCGGGAACATTTGAACCGCCAATGGAACAACCACTCCTACAGAAACAAAACACCGGCCATTTTATCGAGAAGAGAAGAGGCACACCAAACCATTACAATCGGTCACGCCTCATCGCTAGACGCAAAGAGGATCCGAGTGAAGGTCGCCATCGAAAACCAGCCTTGTGTGATGGAAGTCGATTCAGGATCGTCCCTCTCGATGGTTTCCTGGAAGACTCTTAAACAATTAATCCCTGCCGTCTGGCGTCAAGACCTCAGAGCCCAAAGAATCATACTCAAAGATTATCAGGGGAACCGAATTCCGGTCGTTGGATCCAGCCAAGTACAAGTATCATTCAAAAATTGTACTGCGTCATTACCACTGACCGTTGTCGACCGTGACCGGCCTTGCTTGTTAGGCCTTCAATAGTTCGCCCCACTCAAGATCGAAGTAGTTGGCATTCATCAAACCAGAAGCAACAACTAGGAGGAGGCCATCGTCCAAGAATTCCAGGATGTTTTCACAGACAAACTAGGCGAGTACAAGGGGACCCCGATATTATTTAACCTTAACCCTGAAGTAGCCCCCATCCACCTTAACCCTCGTCGGGTAACTTTTGCCCTTAAACCAAAAATTGATGAGCAGCTCGATAAATTAATAGCCCAGAGTGTTTTAGAACCAACTGACCATGCTCATTGGGAAACCCCAATTGTAACACCCATCAAACCGGATGGATCGTTAAGGATTTGTGGGGACTACCGGGCTACCCATAATCACGCCCTTAAACAGAACGCTTACCCGGTACCGGTGGTACAACACCTTCTCCATTCCCTGGGGGGCGGAAAAGTCTTCACTAAATTGGATTTAGTACAGGCCTACCAACAACTGCCTGTAGATAAAAAAAACCGCAGAGGCACAAACGATCGTTACGCACCGAGGCGCCTTTAAGTGCAACCGACTCCAATTCGGAGTGAGCGTAGCCCCAGGGATTTTTCAAAGTCTGATGGAGAGACTCTTGCAAGGGATCAAGGGGGTCATACCATACTTTGATGACATTTTAATTGCTGCCCCGAATAGAGAAATACTAGAAAAGCGGCTTAAATTGGTTTTCCAGAAATTTAAAGACTCTGGCCTTAAGGTTAAAAAAAATAAATGGCAACTGTGTACAGACAAAGTAGAGTTCCTGGGATACCTAATCGATAAACAGGGCATCCACCCCACTAACAGCAAACTGAGGGCAATCAAAAATGCCCCAAGACCCAGAAATAAAACTGAGCTCCAAGCTTTCCTGGGGCTCATTAACTTTTACAACATCTTCTTGCCCCAGAAAGTGACCGTAGCTGAGCCCCTACATAGACTTCTCGATAAAAAAGCAACCTGGGTTTGGGGACACTGCAAGGAGCACTCATTCTGACAAGTGAAAACTTACTAATCTCAGATGCTGTTTTAATGCAGTATAAGGAGACTCTGCTTTTAACAATTACATGTGACGCGTCACCGTTTGGAGTAGGATCCATTTTGAGTCATGTGTTACCAAATGGTAATGAGGCCCCTATTGCATATTTTTCAAGGACCTTATCAAAGGCTGAACATAACTATAGCCAGATCGACAAGGAGGCTCTTGCTGTTGTATCTGCTGTGAAACAATTTCATGAATATGTGTATGGATGAGTTTTTACTATTGTTACCGACCACAAACCTTTGCTAGGAATTATAGCGGGAGACAAGCCAACTCCCTATATATTGTCACCTAGAATGACTCGCTGGTCAGAGTTTTTAGCTGCGTACAACTATAAATTACAACACCGCCCAGGGAAAGCTATTCCCCACGCTGATGCATTGAGCCATGCCCCACTTCTGGAAACCATCGACGACCCAGCTCCAACCCTTACGACACTCCAGATTGAAACACTACATTCACCACCACTGACAGCCAGAGACATTGCAATTGAAACAAAACGAGATCCTGTCTTGGTGTGAGTTCTTAGCTGGGTCGAAAGAGGATGGCCAATAGAACAAACCTCTGACGATTTCACCCCTTTCAGAAACCGGCAAACAGAACTTTTTTCGCAGAAAGGCTGCATCCTATGGGGAGATAGAGTCATCGTCCCAGAGCGGTTACAGAGAGCAGTATTGAAAACATTACATGACGGTCACCCCGGCATCGTGCAAAAGCGCTCTCACGAAGCTACGCGTGGTGGCCGGGCATCGACAAACAGATCGAAGTCTGGGTAAAGACTTGCTTAAAGTGCCAAGAAGTCAGCAGTGCCTCACCTAGAGCAATGCCAACAGAATGGGAAACCCCCCGGGGGCCGTGGTCCCACATTCACGTTGATTTTGAGGGACTTACTAAAGGACATACATTCCTCCTAACAGTGGATGCCAATTCCAACTGGCTCGAGATCCATGAAATGAGGAATACTACAACAGAGTCTGTCATCCAAAAGTTGAACAGGCTATTCGCAACGCACAGACTGCCAGACGTTCTAGTCTCCAACAACAGACTCCAGTTCACCGCCCTGGTGTTTGAATAATACTTCGCAGATTGGGGCATCCGCCATGTGCTAACTTTGCCAGCGCACCCTGCGGCTAACAGCAGGGCCGAGCGCATGGTACAATTTGTTAAAAAAAACCCTCCACAAAATGGACTATGGGGACATTGACGAAAAAATAAATAGAATACTCCTACTCCAACACATCACTCCGCACAATGTCACCAACAAGATGCCAACTGAATTGTTGATGGGACGCAAGCTCCGTTCCCACCTCGACTGGCTTCACCCTTCCTACGAGCCAGAGAAACCCTGTGGATCTAGCGGAAAATGCCGCGAGTTCAAGGTAGGTGACTTGGTTTTCGCTAAAAACCTCTCCGGCGAACCATTATGGATCGAAGCAACCGTAATTCAAACCACCGGGCCCAGATCGTACCGTGTGCAAACCTGCGACGGAAAAATATGGAAACGCCATATAGATCAGCTTCGATCTAGGCTACAACCCAGTTCCCACGACTCCTGGGACTCCCAAACTGAGGGGGGAGGAGATGTCAAAGAAACCAAATTCGAAATGGGGGAAAACAGAAGCGAAGGAAGACAGCAACCGGGCGCGATAAATGAAGAAGAATCAGGGAAGGGAGTGTCCTCGCCACAGAGGAATACCTCAACGGAGGCTAGCCCGCAAAGATTGGAGGACAACAACAACGACAGAATTAGCAGTACCGAGTCGTCCAGTTAGAATGCGGAACCGCCGGTACCAGATATGTCCAAAAACATCCCACCAAAGCCGGACTGAAGATGGGAACCGGTGGGACAGCGCAAATCTAATAGACAGTTAAAACAACCTACATATTGTTAGGGATAACATTCTTTACCCTAACTGGTTTAGGTAAAATAATAAATATGTTATCATAGTTTATTAGTTAAAGTGTCTGCAACTTTAACTGTAGGATTGTCATTAAGGGAGTGGTTGTAATAGCACCATAAAAGAAGCAAGACAACGGCAGCTTGCTCTCTCTGGTTTGATGATCCCTAATTACTGCATGGATTCAAGACTGCGTTTTTCCCCTACTGGAAAAGGAGAGAGAAAGGACTGATTTGAAAGTGAACTGACATTGGATATTCTCCACGGACTTTGCTAATTGAATATCCTTGAATGGACTGACTAAAGCGATACATGACTAATGGACTGTTATTTTGACTATGCTATAAACTCTGAATGGAATAAACTATATTTTTGATAGCACAAGCGTATCTGTTATTTTTACTGTATGTTAACAAACATACAAACTTATCTCACACATTTATCTGTATGCCTATCTGACTAACGCTGCACATTCTGTTTAGCTTGTCTCCTTAACACTGGTTGGGGAACACAGGCTTAACACATATCTTAGGGATTACGTCACCGCACCCCTCAAATGGAACCCAGGGGGAAGGGGTGTTATGAACTAATAAAAGTGTTTAAATAAAGTTTTAACAAAGCTTAAAGGAAAAGCAGGGTTCTGGTCCTGCACTTCTGATTGGCCGATAATGGCGATATCAGATTGATCCGTTCTGGAGAATCTGATTGGCTGTTAACGAGCCACTATCATTGATTCAAGGGTTTAACACTTCCATGTTCTCATTGGCTAATAGGTCAGCAGCCTGCCCTATAAAAGGGCTGCTGCTGCCCTAGGGTTTTGCTCTGTTCACGATGATTAATAAAGAGTTGAAGTTCACTGTTCACTGCCTCGTCTCCGTTCCTTACACCCATGCGCAGAACTTAACATCTCTCATCTTGAAAAAACCCTTTTACTCTGTTACAGTAGGAGAAAAGCAGGTAGAGTCAAAAGAGGAATCAGTCTAGAATCTCTATGTTGCCACAATCAAAGTCTAAGCTCCCTTGAATTCTGCGAAGCACTATCTAGCACCAATTTAGGGTTGTTTGTTGATTCGATTCTGGTGTACAAGGCATGAGCAATAAACCCATCTTAAGTGGAAGTTAATGTGTGGTTCCGATTCTTCACGCCGGACATTTTACCTGCTTACTGGAATGATTTTGTTATTAGAGCTTCATTTGAAGACCTCTTTTCGATAGACTAGCCATCACCATCTGGATTAAGAAATGTCCGAATGCTCTTTTAGTCTATGCCCAGCGTTGAACGTGTTCATCATTTCATCCTCCCTCTGGTATAAATGATAAAGCTAATTATCGTGAGAGAACACAATCGCCTTCCTGCTCAACCTTCCCAGAGTGAACAAAGTAATCTGAAAATAATTGCAAGAAGTGTCCCTAACTGCACTGAAATAATATATGAAAATTAATTATCTCCCCCTAAAAAACAAAACCCTGAAGTTATCTTGGTACTACCTGGAATTATGATATATCATGCATTTTAAGATATTATCCCCAAAAAACAATTTGAGATGGAATGGAGGTTATTAAGACCTAGAGATTATTGTGTCTTTTAATATAACAAGTATTTTATCTTCTCTGAAAGAAGCTTCTTGGATGAGAAGCAAAACATCTTCAAAGACAAACCAGGGGATCCAGTTCACTGGTGGGATTCACCTTTTTTTTACTACTGGTTCTGTGAGCGTGGCTTGGTGGGCGTGGCAGGGGAAGGATACTGTAAAATCTCCAGTCAGAGGTGGTATTGGCCAGTTCTCCAAACTACTCAAAGTTTCCACTACCAGCTCTCCCGAATTGGTCAGAACCTGCTTAACACCACCTCTGGTCCTGTTGCCTCTTGAACAAGTACCTTTGGGACAACTATGACCTGGATGACTGAGAATCTCCATCGATGTTTAGAGTTAACAAGGTTCCTCAGAAACCTGCTAAAATGGAAGTGCGAATTGTGTAGCTACACAGACGACTGCACCTTTATTTGGGCATTATATATAACCCCTGTAAGCCAATAGAGCACAGCGTTGCTGAAAAACCAGTTACCAAGCATATCACTCAGGCAGAAAATGAAAACCAGCAAATGTTTCCTTCCCCTAAACACTTGTGTTCATGTCAGAGTCACGCAACACTGGGAGAATATGAACTCATTTTCCAGTCATGCAAATGCAGCTACTAATCAGCAAATTCATGTTAATTGAAAAACTACAGTCACCTGAGAACCAATTTTCCAAACCTGTTGTGCAGTCAAATATTGAGATAAGATATATGGTAGCTTGCACTAGGCTGAACATTGTTCAGCAAACAGCTTCTGACTCACAAAATAAGCAGGCGAATTATCAACTAATTTGAAGTTGAAAATGTTACCTACTTAGGTCTGTTATTGAAGCAAAGTGATTGAGAGTCATCCATTTAAAACTAATAGGCAAACAGTTGTTAGCGCTTCTAATTTGCTAAGGCAGAGAACATGGTTTCTTTGTATTATTCTTGCTCAGTGCATAACAAAAATAAATAAACAGATTCCTCCTCCCCACCCCCCATGTAAAACAATATTTTTTGCATGGCTGGCTGGCTGGCTGGCTGATAGACTACTGTAAAACACCCCATTCATCAGAATTTTCATTTCTGGGAGAAAGCATTGGTTTTTATTGTTATAATCGGTGCTGAAATGATTTCTTTTCTTTAAAAAAAACCTGACAGCTTTCTGCATTAACATCTGTAATGAAAATCCTGAAAAATTCAAAGCAGTAGCCTTACCCGAGGTCCATATTCTGCTATCTTCAGCTGAATAAAAGATACTCATCCACATTTTTCTTTCTCCAAGCAGAAATATTTTTCTAGAGCAACAGTATCCAATTCCAAGAATTTGGGGGGTTTAAAGTACGTGTTTGTATATTGTGTTGGTTGAAAATTTCAAGACACTTTAATACTATAAGGCAGAAGCTTATCAACCCCAAGGATAAAACACCCAGACACAAACTGAGCAAAATGATATATGCAGTACAAGGAGACATGCACAGATCTATATGTCGGAGAAACAAAACAACCACTTCACAAGCGCATGGCACAACATAGGAGAACAAACCCATCAGGACAAGATTCAGTAGTCCATCTGCATTAGAAAGACAAAGGTCACTCTTTTGAAGACAGCAAAGTCCACATTCTGGACAAAGAGGGCTGCTGATTTGAAAGAAGAGTCAAAGAGGCCATCTATGTCAAAATTGAACAGCCCTCTCTCAACAGGGGACAGGATACAACACCACCTATCTCCTGTTTACAATACAGTCCTTTCAGCAGTTCCAAGAAGATTCCACAACCATTTGCATTATTCAGGAGACCCCAAGGACACAGCTAAACTTCCAAAATGACTCTCAGAAGGAGTGCTAAAAACCAGATGACTGCAAGGAATATAAATCCTCCCATCCTCCACCATTCAGTCAGAACCCGAAGAAGCTTCGTAGATGAGAAGCGAAACATCTTCAAGGGAAAATAAAATCCAGCTGCCTTTTAAGAAAAACAGAAAAAGAAAAGTTCCTTGGGACAACTATGATCTGGGTGACTGAGAATCTCCATAGACATTAAACTATTTCATTGGATTCAAAGGAATTTACTTCCTCCTTAACTTTCAAACAATTCTCTGCACAATTTTTCCGAATCTGTTTCCATTTAATTTCTATCGTTTTTTTGAGCATAGAAAATTATTCAAGAGAAAAGAAAATCAGCCAATCTTTTTTAAAAAATACTGTCTTCTAGCATTTTTACTCTCTTTTGCTGAACTCTGCCAGCCTTTTCAATCTCTTCAAAATTCTTTTCAGCCTTTCTCAAGGATTTAAACAACAATAACAAAATTACAAGTTGGAAAGCAGCCTGAATTAACCCTTTCTACAATGAGAGTTGCGTTGATTGTTATTGTTCAGTGTCCATGGTTGCCTGAGCAAAGAGATCAAATGTGTGCGTGTAGGAAGAAGAAGATGAAAAAAAAGGGTGGTGTATGGCGAAAATACCCTTTGTCTTCATAGAATCACCTCAACATATAGAAAACATCTCATTTCTTCCCATGAGAATAATCAACAATTCACTATAGCAAGGGAAAATGTTGGTTATTTGGAATGCCAATAATCTGAAACTTTCACACAAACATATCCACCATTCCTTTAACAATTAGAAAGACTTTCTGACAACTTGCTAATATGCAATATTTTGATGTTTGCCTTATAAAATGAGCAGGAAACCATTGTCTAGAGCAGGGGTGTCAAACTGAAGGCTCGTGGGGTGGATTTGGCCCACAGGGTGCTTAGATCTGGCCCATGCAGCCAGCCTGAAAACAGCAAAGGACTGGCCTACGGTGACTTTGCCAGGAAAAAATGGACTTCATGGGGCGGGGGCTCCATTTTTGCTGGCAAAGGGCTATCAAACTAAATAAACTAAAAACAAAACAAAAGCAGAAATATTTTCCCTTTTGCATTTGAGCATGCAAGAAGGAACCGAAAAAAAAGAACGGGAAAGAAGAAAGACAAAGAAGGAAAGATGGGAAGAGAGCAAGGAAGGCAAAATAAGGAAAGAGGGGAAGGAAGAAGAAGGAAGAAGGAATGAAAAAGAAGAAAAGGAAGGAAGGAAGGAAGGAAGGAAGGAAGGAAGGAAGGAAGGAAGGAAGGAAGGAAGGAAGGAAGGAAGGAAGGAAGGAAGGAAGATTATAATGAGAGTGAGGAAAGGTCTCAGAGAAGTCCTGCTTTAGCACTTGGCCAACATAGGTGCCCCTGGCATGAGTCCCATGTCATGCCCACCATGGTCACACACACTCCTGACACTGCCCACTATGGCCACACTCACCCACAGCCATGCTCACCTGCAGCCCTCCGAGGTCAACACTACCCTGATGAGGCCCTCAATGAAATCAAGTTTCAAACCTCTGGTCTAGAGAGACAATAAAGGAAGGGATATCATCAGATATCGTCTGGCAGCCCAATGAGACCTTAAGTGACAAAATTAATGAAACTAATATTATTCATGTGGTCGTTTATATGACACTGTTTCCAAAGACTCCAGACCAGTCAAAAATGACCAATAACCACAACACAAAAATATTATGCTTTGAGGGCAGGAGAAGCTAGTAACAAATTTATTAGGGGTAGAATGACGGCTGGCAACCCTTGTAATAAGAGAGGTGGTTCATACAGGCAGAGTCAATAACAGCAGTTTTCTTCTTCTTTTGTAAGGATCCTAAAGACATTTCAGCATTTAATTTTGTGGAATTAGCTTACAGGTTAACTGGAATATAGTCTGTGGTGTCTTTGGTGCTCTCTGAACTTGGTGGTTTTCTTTCTAACATTTCATTACCAAAGTAGGTACCGTCATGAGTGTTAAGGATGTCCCCTAGTTTGGTAATACAACTTCTACAAGGTAACCACCAAGTACAGACAGCATCAAGGACCCCACATCTCAACACTCAAATGTTCTCTTCTGCGGAAATATAGTCCCCTACCTTGAACTTAAAAACTCAGCCATGTGCTGTCACACTTGGTTGGCAAAACAAAACGAAAACAAAACCCACAACCCTGAAATAATTTGTAGGTGATTTCAATTTGCAAGAACTCTGTGAAGCTGAAGCAGATTCTCATCAGCAGAATAATTCTGCAACTATAAGGCTGAACACTTTCTCCAAACCAAACCTACTATTAAGAGCAGGGGTGGGTAGTTAATTTTCATGAAAATGCCACACAAGAAACTGGAACTGTTGTAGAAGGCTGAACCATTAGGGCTTGTGAAGCCATGTTGGCATACATGCACGCACATATATAAATATTTTTTTTAAAAAAATAGCAGACATCTTCAAAATAAAAGCAGTGTAGTTTTATTGCATGTATGGCATACATTTATTTAAATTTCTAATTTCCGATTAACCTCACATGGGCTGGACAGGAACAGCCAAAGGTGTGGCCAAGGCAGAGGTGGTATTCAGCAGGTTCTGACCAGTTCTGGAGAAATTTAGAGTAGTTCAGAGAACTGGCAAATGCCATCTCTGATTGAAGATTTTACAGTGTCCTTTCCCTGCCATGCCCACAGAACCGATAGTAAAAATATTTGAATCCCACCACTGGACCCAAGGCGGTAAAATGCCCAAGCCTGATTAAGAATAAATGAATATTGACAAAAATAAAGATTCAGTAAATCTTCAAGAGTCTTAAAACAGAAATCTCATTCTTTTAATAAATGCAATGATGGCAGATTAGTAGAATTAGCCAATCAAGGAATAAATATAGAAACTCAGGGTTTTAACTGGGATTTTCATATTATGATGTGTGACAATAGGCAGAGAGAAAATAAACTGCTGTTGAAATTGCTGTTGAAATTTATGCTTAATAAATGCCAGAAGAATCCTTGCAGTTAAGTGACAGAAATAAACATTCCCTGTCAATAGTTATCGCATAATTCAAGTGTTATTGCATCTTTCTGATGGATTAAAAATATTTTCTCCTAAGGATCCTTCCTATCTTCTGGATGGCTCTGCCATTGTACTGTGAATTAGGCATGCAGACTAAAACCAACATTAATGGTGTTTTTTTCCCCCCATACAACTACTCAAAAATCAGCTTAATTTAGTTCAGCAAGATTTATTCCTAGTTGGGCACAAAGGGGCAATTTCATGCTTAATCATGGGCCACAACATATGGTACCATTTCTGGGTTTCACTGAGCTCTAGAAAACCAAACTTCTAAAAGGCCTTTACAAAAAATCCCAACCTAAGCATCTTTCCACAAACAATGCACCCAACTAAAAAGAAAGACTATTGCAGAATACAGAATGGGAAGAATCTCTAGACTTCAACCATCAGTTTTGAGGAAAACTTGCTATAAATAGGTGTTCAGTTTGTTTTCTTCAGAAAAAAGAAAAGATTTCAGAATTGGAACATATTGTATAAGAGAGTGCGACAATGGGAGAATTGTACCTGCGCCAGTAAATAGCCACAACAAATGGTCTTCTGACATTTAAACAGCCACCCAGGTGTCCGTAATTGCATTTTCTTTTGTGAATTACAAGCTACAGCATAACATGCATGGAATGGAACTTAATACAGGACACCTTGCTTATCCCAAAATAAGAAAAAATGAAGTCATTTTCAATCAAGCAATCAATAACAAATAGTGCTGAAATTCCTGCGCAATGCCCAGTTTGCCCATTTATGGTTAGGAAAGTTCCGGTGATTTTTCCTGCTATGGCAGTAAGTGCCTGTAAATTAAAGTCTTCCATTTATAAAATTGATTCCCCTATCTGTATATAACAGAATAACAGAGTTGGAAGGGAACATTGAGGTCTTCTGGTCCAACCCACTGCTCAGACAGGAAATCCTATAACATTTCAGACCAATCTCTTCTTAAAAACCTACAGTGTTGGAGCAGTCACGACTTCTAGATGCAAGCCATTCCACTGATTAATTGCTCTAATGCAGATTTACAATATCCTTTCCCTGCCACACCCACCAAGCTATGCCCATCAAGCCACACCCACAGAACCGGTAGTAAAAAAAATTGAATCCCACCACTGGTTAGAAAAAACAATGAGAAACAGGTCCAGGAGCTAGTTGTTGCAAAATAAGTTGTTCTGGACAGCTTATAAACCTTCTAAACCCTGTTTATTACACATATTATGTACAGAGTATTTTTCAATTTTATAACATAGAATTTCTACTGTTTGTAATTCAGAATATGCCATTTGTTAAAACTTGTATACTATCAACATGATTTTGCATTTTTTCATTGTAATATGTTACTTATATTTTTATTTTTGTTTGTATAATAAAGAGTTCAGAAGTTTGAATCATAGATAATACAATCTTTTCTAAAAAATAAACACTCAAATGTTTTTTTCCTTGTTCCTCTGGTGAGAAAAAGATTAATTCAAATGATAATAAACCGTACCTGCCAAGTCAGATGTACAAATCAAATGTAAATTTAACTTTCTCATGTTTTATGATAATGCTTTTAACTACTGCTGATTCCCAGGCACTAAAGGCGTTGGTATAATCCAAATATTGGGGATAAAGCTAAAAAAAACTTTATCCATTTTTAATATCTTCAACAAAAATTATGTCAATATTACTATAAATTTAGGTGAAAATATGGCAATAGTGAAACATGCCTAAATTCTATGAATAAGTCTTTTCCAATTAATTTAATTTTAAGATTGTTTTATCCAATCTTACAACAAAACAACCAGCTTTTATTAAATATAGTCTGAGGTATCCAAGATAAATGAAACAATTTTGCTGTTATTTTAATTGCATTTTAGCAGTACTGTGGGCTACATCATTTTTACAGGTTTCAAAATAAGCTGCTGGCCTGAAAAACAGGATGTAGAAGCTTATTTCAAAGGTCAAATAATCAGTCATATGGCCCAACGATGGCAGCCTCAGCAGGTGTGGTGACATCAGTCCTCCTTCCTCCGGCCAGGTGAGAGAATGTCTTTGGCTCCCAGGGGAAGCTATTTTGACTAGAGAGCCCCAGCTATCTCTAATCCCCCCTTTACCTGTCCCTCAGATCCACTGTGGCAACACTGAGGCTCCAAGCTGGCTTTGATCAGATCAGTTTCAGGGTTAACACACTTACTACATCATATTCACTTTTTGGAAATAAGATTTCTAGTTCTTGTTATTTGTTCCTCGTGCGATATTCTGCGCATTTGTTTGAAATCCTTGGATCACACAACTGGACTGTTTTTCTTTTGCTTACATGCTCCTTATTGGGTGTCTCCATCCTGAATATGTAAATTTTCTTCGTGATAGAATGCCTGGCAGACTGATGCTTCAAGTCTATTTCAGGAGAATATTTCCAATCATGACCTCCCATTTCTTTCAGTGTCAAGGATCCTTTCAATTTGCACAACCTGCTTGTGTTTTCTTCATGCAGCAATCCAGAAATATCAATAGGGAAGTCTTGGAACTGCTATCTTCTGGGAGATTGACTCTTCCCAAATATTTCCTGTAAATCCTAATTTTCCTTGATAAAATGGGGAATGGCTTTTTTCATTGCTATCGTTCTCATCTTCTCTTCCAGAATTCCAAGTCAGTCAGTCTGCACCTTGTACCATGTGTTCTTGAGTGACAGAAACAAATATGGCACATTCCCTCCAGAGGTGGGCTTCAAAAGGATTGCAAAGGATTCTCTGCCTGGTTGCTGGGTGGACGTGGCCAGTTGGCTTTCCTGCACCATGGTAGAGTGGCCGTTTTTGCCTTCCCCGGGCTCCGGAGGCTTCCCTCAAGCCTTTAGAAGGGTGAAAACAGCCTCCCTGGGCTCTGGAGGCTCTCTGGAAGCTGGAAATAGGCCCATTTTCACTGCATGTACCTGCACTTACCTGCATCCAAAATGGGCCACATGGGGACTCTTGGGAAGGGAAGGGTGGGGTGGGCAGGGCCAGTCAGGAATGGGATTTGGGGGTTCTCCAAACTGCACAGAATCTTAGCTAGGGGCTCTCCCAAACCCTTGCAAACCCCCAGCAGCCCACCTGATTCCCTCCAAGTTACAAAAGTAGAGCCCTTCCTTTCCGTGGTGCTCTAGTGAACAACCAATGAACGAATTGAGTGTCTTCCACTCAAACTCTAAATACGCCCACCAAGTTCCCGTTTATCCGCCTGGTTTGCTCACACAGTGGATGTTGCTTACTCTTGATGCTCACTTATTAAGTGGATTTATGATAGACAAGCAAGAGCTCATAAAGCCAAATTAAAAAGCAAAGGAGAAAGAGTGCATTGATGGATATGACAATACAACTTTACTGGAGGAGATAACAGGCTATTGATATTCAAACATGATTTAAGGATTAAATGCAATCTGTTAATCCAGGCTATAAACCTTCGGGGAAGCCTATAATATATGAATCTCTGTTTCAGGAAGTTCAAAGAAATAATATGAAGAGATGTTTTGTATTCAGCCAGTGTACTGTAATAGTGAAGACACTGAAATAGAAACAGGAAAACACAGCTTCTAATCTATCCTAAGTCATGAAAACTCACGAAGGACTTTGAGACTTTGAGATAGTCACTGTTCCTCAGCCCAACCTACACACTGCACAGATGTTTTGGGTAAGGTAGAGGAGAAGGGAGTGCTGTCTTGAGCTCCTGAATTTAAAGCAAGGTATACATCTAATTAAACAAAGTAAATTCAAAAAATGTTCATTGTTGAATTCTCCTTGTTTTGAGTTAAAACAGTTACATCAGGTAAAATTCAATATTACCAATGGTATTATATTTTTATGCAACTGCCAAATATGATGTTATACTCTTATACAGGAAGTCCTCGACATACGATCACAATTGGCCCCAAATTTCTGTTGCTAAGCGAGACAGTTGCTGAGTAAATTTTGCTCTGTTTTGCAATCTTTCTGGGCAAAGTTGTTCACTGAATCAGCAAGTTGAAAAGTTAGTAACCTGGTTGTTAAAGCCAATCTGGCTTCCCCACTGACTTTGCTTATCTGAAGATCGCAAAAGGTGATCACATGACCCCAGGACACAACAACCGTCATAAATATGAGTCAGTAGCCAAGCTGTTGTGGTTCGCCAGCAGCAGATGCAGATGGCAGAGGTCTATGACAGCGAGGATGAAAGGGAACCAGTCAGGAAGTCTGGCGAGGACTTGAACAAGGGTCCTGCGTCTGATGCAGGGATGGGGCCAGGACTTTCAGAAAGTAAGGTGCTGCCTTCGGAATCATTTAGAGTCTGGCAGCAGTGAAGCAGAGGAGCCTATGCCGACTGCATGTGTGCACAGGGCTGCTAGAAGAAGAGAGCAGCTGAAGCAGCAAGGGCGACTCGGGAGTAAGGCTGGAAGGTGATTGCCTCTCCCATAAGGGATAAAAACCAGCCCTCGGGGATGTGCTCTTTGCAGGAAGCAAAGAAGTTCTTTAGACTCTGAGTCCTCGTTGAAGCCCTGTGAACTTCGGTTTGCTTTTGAAACTGATCAAACTGTCGGTTGATATTTATCAGTAATTAGACTTCTGTTCTTGGCAGCCTTTTACAACCTTGAAAGGGCTTGCTTTTTACCTCAGTCCATTAGGTTTAAATGATTCTCTGGCTGGGAATGCAAAGAATTCCCAGCGCCGCATTAAAAATGGTTTGCTTTTATACACAGTTTGTGCCTTTTTAATTTGAACAAGGCTTGAGATAGAACACAAGTATCCAACTTTTGATCACATGACCATGGGGATGCTGCAATGGCCCATAAGTGTGAAAAATGGTCATAAGTTACTTTTTTCTTTGAATGGTCACTAAATAAACTGTTGTAAATTGAGGACTACCTGCATTAAAGAAATAAGATTAGGAATGGACATTTTTTTATGTTTCTCACTGAATATTCTGAGAATCCCTAACTCCAAAAATGGAAGGATACCCTTGACATTTACCTTGATGTAATTTTTTTAAAAAGAGAGAAAATGCATCACCACGTAGGAACTGTGAGCCAAGATTTTTCAAGGTACAAAACATTTGAGAGGCTTGGCTATAAAAAGTCTGTCTTCTTCTTTATCCTTTCTTCAGCAACCCATTATCATCTCCTCTTTCTCTCCCTCCTTCTCCTCTTCGTAGCAACATCAGACCCTGGGTATTTTTCTGTGTGGTGCTATTAGAACAATTTAAAAAAATCTAATATTTTCACAATCTTGACAGGTCCCGTGTACAGGTTGAAGCCACACAACTTCTCTGCCACATGGGTCAACCATAACAGCATGAAAATCAATGGGACCAAGGTAAAAGTCTGTTTTTCAGCTTACTTAGATGAGCAAATAGCTCCAAATAGCTGTAATGCATTTTTAAGCCCCTTTGAGTCTTTACAAAAGAAGATGAGAAAGGAGGATGGGAGAGGAATTGCAACTGAATAGTTCTTCCAGCAGCTTCCTCCACTGTTATTAATTGATTCCATTTACCTTGATGGTGGACATGGCTCCAACAGGCCTATGGGGCACCAGCTGTCACTGGCTGTGATTGAGGCAATATTGCTTTCAGTAGACATTGCTATTAAGATGAACTAGAGCAAAGTATAGCAGTAATGATGGTCAAAACGATGGAGCTGGGAAATGATAAGCAAGCAGTCCTAATGCCTCCTCTGTGCTGTACCTGAAGACCAGGATCTAAACATAGATGATGTAAGGAACATAAAGAAAATTACAGACTTATTTCCCTGTATTCCAGCAAGGTGGTTGGAAGCCCATTTTGCCTGAACGATCATGACCTTGGCAAACCCCATGGCATGAAATTGTTTAGGATTCAAGTAACAAGTTTCTTTGGTCATTTTTAAAATAGGATGTCCAAAAGTCCTTCACGAAATATCGGATGAACATCCAGATAGCCCCTAAATTGACAGCAAAGAGAATCACAAAACATGAACTCTTTGCTGTCATCTAAGGGTCATCTGGATTGTTGTATCCAAAATACAACAGTCCTGAAGTTTCTCAGCAAAATATAGGAATAAATTGTCACTCCTTGAAATGACTTCAGAATCATATCTTTACATAGATGTATGACATAAAAGGATCTTCCAAAGCTGGACATGATATAAACAAGGACAATGAGAATGACTGAGAGACAGCGGGGGAAATCTATACTAGGAATTGATCTACTGTGGACTATCAAGATAAAAATGTAAATAAAGGAAGGAAGGACATCATATAAATTTGTAAGATTATACATGATTTGGCCAGAATGGATTGAACGTTTGTTTGATTGGGATCTAGAACTATCTTGATCCATATGGCTCTAGTGAGAAGAAAAATTGTTCACAGTATACATAGTGAACTTTTTATATAATCTTACAACTTATTGAAATCAGCTTTGGGGCACTTTTCCATCATCTATCAACACTTAAAATGGCACCTATCTGGGATACAAAAGCATATGAACAGAGCTGAGATTTTGAACCATCTGTTCTTCATCAGAAATTTTCTAGAAGAGTTTTTCTTTGAGGAAACCGGCCATTTTAGATTTTTGGGTTCTTGTTTTAATGAACCTCAATTCAATTTTTAAAACATTCTGTTGGTATTATATTGTGGGCAGTAATATAAATATTTTTTCTATGTCTTGGGTTATGCATTGAATGGAAAGGATGCTTTGGTTCTTAAACTGTTGGATTCCTGTCAATCATTTCAATTTAGTAATGTAAGTGGTTCATTTGTATGTTTTACATTTAGTTCAAAATTTCTTTCTCAAACATAGGTGTTTTTTTTTTTTAACTGTAGAGGTCCCACCACCAAAACACCAAATATATCCTTTGTTTTCCAAATGTTCAAATCATAAAGCCCAACCATGTAAACTTTGAATCTTTTTTAAAAAAATTCTCTACTTGTAACTAGGATGAAATTGCTTGCGGGTTTGAATGCTGGCCAAAAAAAAAGCAGTTTTGTCTAGTAAAATGTTAGGTAAATTATTCTCTAGCCTTCCAGTGGGAGGAGGGACAAGGCCAGCACAATCCAACAAGACTTTAATTAAAAGCAGTTTTAACCAATAAACTATTATGTCAATCAATGTTATTTTAAAGCTGGAAGTCTCTTGTACTCTTAAATAAATATGAAAGGGAGGAAAAACCCCTAACAGTATTCATTTGAAAAAGGAAATAACATTACTGTCATCATGTAAACCCAATAAAATGGCACCTAATCCTTTGGGGAAATTCAAACAGCAATGAAGTGAAAGTAAGTGCAGATTAACACATCGTAAATCCATTTACAATCAGGCATTGTTTACACAGTGATTTGCTACTGCCTGCTACTCTTCAGATCAATCTTTAATTGAAACCTGCTTTCTTGCTCAGGTCTCATTCCAAGAGGTTATCTTTTCTTGCTGCAAAGAGATATTAACTGTTTACTTTCCAAAGGTGTGATTAAATCAAATGCAGGGAT
The DNA here is from genome assembly GCA_033807585.1 of Hydrophis major. Taxonomy (NCBI): domain Eukaryota; kingdom Metazoa; phylum Chordata; class Lepidosauria; order Squamata; family Elapidae; genus Hydrophis; species Hydrophis major. Next base: position 10,001,693 of record CM066331.1, read on the forward strand.
CTAAATGAAGATACACAGATAAATGGGAGAAGCAGGGCTGTTCGGCAGAATCCTGTTTACATCAGTTGGGTGTCACACCTTTCACAAGAATTGTCCCGAGCTGACTATAATTTTGCCACATTAAAAATAAAATCTAATTGTACCGTTCCATGGCAGTCTGCAAAACCTTGTACTGAAATGAAGCTAAGTGAATTCTTAGCACTCAGCTAACATTAGATATTGCCAGGGGCCTTTTTTCCCCCCATGGAGAGGTAAGTGTGTGCCAAAGTAAACTCAGACCAAAAAACCCCCTGCATTTCTAATTAAACAGAATGACAAATTCCAAGGTTTACCAGAAAGGAACAGGTTCCTGTATCATTTTAACCGATCACAAGATCAGCTTGGTTCTGACTTAGGGTAATATGCGATTCCAGCCATTACGATTGGTAAATTATAATTTGTGGCTTATTGTATGTACACATGAGGCTATGTTAAAAGAAACACAGGATGCAGAAATCAACAATAACATGTATAAAACTCAAGGCCCAGGGCCCGGATCTGGCCCACAGGGTGCTTAGATCTGGCCTGCGGGGCTGCCCTGGAAACAGTGAAGGACCGGCCCAGGGTGCCTCTGCCAGTGAAAGTTGCAGCCCTCCCAAGCTCCATTTTCACTGCCAGAAGGTTGCAGAAGGCCATCGCAGCTGAAAACAGAGCTCAGGAGCCCGTTTTCACTGGCAGAGTGCTTGGGCCACCACAGGCACTCCCAACACAAGTGACATCAAGCTGGCCACTCCCACCCTGGCCACACGCATCCCAGTCCCCCAAGATCGAACACAACCCTGACGTGGCCTTCAATGAAATCGATTTTGACGCCCCGGACTCTATAGAGCCTTTGGCTGAATTTTTTTTTAATTTAATAAAAGAAGAGAAAGAGAAAAGAAACATTATACATCTATGTAAATATGGATGTATGACTTTTACACAAATGTTTTAACCAAGGATAGGTAGGATAGGTAAACTACAGGTAGTCCTGGAATTACGACTGGTTGCTTAGATACCATTCCAAGTTATGATTTTCCCCAGGGATGCTTATGACTCGGTTCTGAAATTCTGAGGCCACCCCCTCCCACACAGACACACAGGTCATGTGACTGAATTTTGGTCACTCAGCACTTCGGGCACATTTACAGCTGTCTGTGACATGCAACAATCACATGACAACATCCTAAGGCATTTTTAGTGAAAACTGGCATTTGTTTCTGGTTTTTGGCAAAACCAGCCAAGAATGAACTATTGGTTCATTTAATGAACACCACATCAGAACATCAACGACTTCTTCAGCTTCCACAATACATGGGCAAACAATCAATATGAACTCAAGGTAAACCGCTTCAAACTCGATTGCAAAAAATATGGCTTCAGCAACAGAGTGGTCAACGCCTGGAATTCTCTACCTGAATCCATTGTTACAGCCTCAACCCCTCACAGCTTCATTCTCAAACTGTCTACCATAGACCTCACCCCATTCCTAAGAAGTCCTTAAAGGGAGCATGCATAAGTGCACCAGCGTGCCCTGTCTTACTGTCCCCATTTATCTGTATTTACTTCCTATGTTTATGTTCATACCTATACTTATTATCCTGTACATGTTTGACAATCAAATAAAATAAGTAAATACAATAAATAAAAATGGGGACGGAAACATCAGGATTCACAAACGTAATTGACAGTCTCTTCATAATTATCCTGATTTATGACTGTAATGGACAGTTTCTGTTCTGTCCTGAATTTGCATACTCGAAATCCCCGCGCCTTGATTGGCTAAGGCGCGGGGATTTCTGATTGGCCAGGCGAGCCGCGCTGATTGGCCCGATTGAAGTCTCCCGCGATTGGCTCACTCCAAGAGCGGGAGACTTGAATCGCTGCCATTGGCCGCGGCCGCCGCAGCGAAAAGGATAAAAGCCGCGGGCTTTTTCCTTTTCGCCAGTTCGGTTCACAACTGTTTAATAAAGAGCTTGAATGATAGTCACCGACTCAGAGCGTCTTTTTGCGGACACGACACTGGCGACGAAGGTGGGATCCCGACCCTGAACCGAACCCCGTGTCCAACAAAGAGCCAGTTCCAGCGCAGAGATGGCGAAGATCGCACCGCCCGCCCCCTTCAACCCCGCCGCTGAGGACTGGGAATCGTACTCAGACCGGTTCCGTATGTACCTTGAATGCGCCGGAATGAAGGACGCCCCGGGCCCGCTAAAACGCGCCGTTTTCCTTACTCATTGCGGACCAAAGGTCTTCCAGATGGCCAAAGCATTGGCCAAGCCGGCAGACGCAACCGCCATGGACTGGGACGTCCTCGAACCTATACTGCGGCGCCATTATGCCCCCGAGGTCCCCATCCTGATACGGCGCAACGAGTTTTACCGCCGAAATCAGAAGCCAGACGAGAAATTGAGCGACTTCGTCGCCGAGCTGCGGCGCCTAGGAGGACTCTGCGAGTTTGAAGGTCTGAACAGCCTCATAAGAGACCGATTCGTGCTCGGCCTATGGGACCCTACACTCCAGAGCCGGCTTATGGCCAAGGGCGACATCAGCCTAGCAGACGCCCTCACCGCAGCCGCAACCGCAGAAGCAACCCGCTCGTCTGCTGACAGCATGCGAAGATCTGACGCGAAGGGCGGAAACAACAATCCGGTGAGGTCGGCCGACCCTAGAAGCGAATCAACCGCACACTACGGAGAATTCCAGTCAGCCTCCAGCACGTCGGAAGACGAGGAGGACATACATCGCGTGCAGACGGGACGCGGCGACCAACGGAATCGAAGAGGTCGTAGGTCGAGGACCAACTGTGCCGGGTGCGGCGGTGACCACCCCAGGTCAAAATGCCGATTTTTTGACTCTATTTGTAGGCATTGTGAACGACGGGGTCACATCGCTCGAGTTTGCCGCCAAAAAAAGACCCGCAGCCCGCCCAAATGGGAACAACACGACCGGAAGAAGGAAAGCCCCCCGCCCAGGACCAGAGAGCGCCAACCGGACGGTCGGTGGGACCGTGCCCAGCGATCTTCAAGAGGCGGCGACGGTCGGCGAAAGGAAGAAACACACCAGACGGTGACCATCGGCCACGCCATCTCCGACGGCGCCAGAAAGGTACACGTTGAAGTCCATATTGAAGGCCAACCATGCAAGATGGAAGTGGACTCCGGGTCCTACCTCTCCATGATTGCATGGCGCGAGATTAAACGGCTAGTACCCACCCTCCATAAGAGGAACATTCATACCCAGAAAATCATTATAAAAGACTACCAAGGGAATCGCGTCCCGGTAGTGGGCACCAAGAGCTTTAATGTAACCTACAAGGGCCGCATCGAACAACTGCCACTCACTATCGTCGATCGCGACCGCCCAAGCCTACTGGGTTTACAATGGTTCGCCCCGCTTGACATCGCGCTGACAGGAGTCAACCACGTCGCCGACGACGGTTGGGAACAGCGGCTAGCCCAGGAGTTCCAGGAAGTCTTCGATGGAAGCTTGGGCAAGTACCAGGGGCCCCTTATCTCGTTTGACCTAGACCCAAAGGTTCCCCCCAAGCGGCTTAAACCTAGGAGGGTACCATTCGCCCTGAAGCCTAAAATTGACGAGCAGATCAACAAGCTCGTCAAACAGGGGGTGTTGCAGCCGATAGACCATGCCCGATGGGAGACCCCTATAGTGACCCCAGTCAAGCCAGACGGGTCCGTGAGAATTTGCGGGGACTATAAGGCCACCCTAAATGGTGCATTACAACAAAGCGCCTACCCAGTCCCAATCGTGCAACATCTGCTGCACTCACTGGGAGGGGGCAAGGTCTTTGCCAAGCTCGATCTCGCCCAGGCATATCAGCAGTTGCCAGTAGATGAGAAAACGGCGGAAGCCCAGACCATCGTGACCCATCGGGGGGCCTTCAAGTGTAACCGACTCCAATTCGGAGTCAGCGTGGCACCAGGCATCTTTCAAAGCCTGATGGAACGTTTGCTACAAGGCATTGAGGGGGTGGTGCCCTATTTTGATGACGTATTAGTGGCGGCGCCAAACGAAGCCGAATTAGAAACCCGACTCAGACAGGTCTTAACAAAGTTTAAAGTGACAGGACTTAAAGTTAAACGAGAAAAATGCCAACTATGCACAAAGCAAGTGGAATTCTTGGGCTACCTTCTAGACCGGCATGGCATTCACCCTACAATTAAAAAAGTGAAAGCCATCAAAGAAGCCCCCACCCCAAAGTCTAAAACGGAACTACAAGCGTTCCTAGGGTTGCTGAATTTTTATAATGTTTTCCTACCCCAAAAGGCTATGGCGGCGGAGCCTTTGCATAGACTCCTGGATAAGGCGGCAACCTGGACTTGGGGGAGACGAGAGCAAGCCGCCTTTCAAAAAACCAAAGACCTCCTCACCTCCGACGCCGTCCTGATTCAATTCAGCGAAACCTTGCCCTTAGCTGTCACTTGTGACGCATCACCTTTCGGCGTCGGCGCTGTCCTCAGCCATACCCTCCCCGACAAAAGAGAAGCACCCATCGCTTTTTTCTCCAGGACTCTGACTAAACCGGAGCGGAACTATAGCCAGCTGGACAAAGAAGCTTTGGCTATAGTTGCCGCCGTTAAGCGATTCCACGAATACCTGTATGGCCGCCCGTTCACCATTGTGACAGATCATAAGCCGTTGCTGGGAATCCTCGCTGGAAACCGAGCCACCCCGAACATTTTATCACCCCAGATGACAAGGTGGTCCGAGTTCCTGGCAGCCTACAGCTACGAACTGTTACACAAGCCAGGTAAGAAAATTTCACACGCGGACGCCTTAAGCCGTTCCCCCTTACCAGACTCTGAACCTGACCCAGCACCAACGACAAACACCCTTAGCATTGAGAACCTACCCATTACCGCATCGGACATTGCCAGGGAGACTATTAAGGATAAGCGTCTGGCGCGAATCCTACATTGGCTAGAAAAAGGTTGGCCTGAAAGGGACAATGACGAATCCATTAAAACATTCAGAAACCGCCAGACTGAACTCTCACTGCTTAAAGGATGTATTTTGTGGGGTGACAGGGTGGTCATCCCGGACAGATTGCAAGGGAGGGTCTTAGAGATGCTGCATGAAGGTCATCCTGGCATCGTCAGGACTAAAGCCCTGGCCAGGAGTTACGCTTGGTGGCCAGGGATGGACAAACAGATTGAGGCATGGGTCACCAAATGCCATCGTTGCCAGGAGACCAGACCCAGCCCACCCGCAGCACCCATCCGGGACTGGGAAACACCAAGGGGCCCCTGGTCCAGAATCCATTTAGACTTTGCTGGTCCAACGAATGGGCATACTTTTCTGATCACAGTTGACGCTTATTCCAATTGGTTGGAAGTAAGCGACATGAAATCCACTACCACGGAGGCCGTCATCAAAGAACTGTGTAAACTGTTTTCCACGCACGGCCTCCCAGACGTCGTCGTCTCAGACAACGGGCCCCAGTTTACTTCCCTCGAGTTTGAAAGGTTCTTGGCGGAGAGGGGCATCCGCCACGCATTGACAGCACCGGCGCATCCGGCGGCGAATGGTAGGGCGGAACGGATGGTTCAGTTTACAAAAAAAAACCTCCGGAAAATGGACCACGGGGAGATCAACGACAAAATCAATAAACTCCTATTCATACAACACATCACCCCGAACACCACTACCAACAAAAGCCCAGCCGAACTACTGATGGGCAGGAAGCTGAGGTCCCCACTCGACAGGTTGCACCCAACATACAACCCGGAGCGGCCCCCAGACTCCAGTTCCAAATACCGGACATTTGCCCCCGGTGACTTAGTCTACGCAAAAAACCTGACGGGGGACCCCCTATGGATCCCAGCCGTCATCACTCAAATCACAGGTCCACGGTCGTACCGGCTCCAAACCACCGACGGGCGAGCCTGGAAACGACACATCGACCAGCTCAGGTCACGAACGGCAACAGACCTCAACCCCCAAGACTCAAACCAAGGGGGGAGGGAATACCCGAATAAAATAGCGCAGGAAAAAATCCAAAAGTACTCACCGGAACGCAGCCATCGAGAGTCCCCTCCGGAGAAGAACCACCTGGCCAGCTCAACCGACTCGGAGAAACCAAGCGGGAGCGGCGAAACCCGTAGCTCAACCGACCCGGTAGGCCCAAGCGGGAGCCACGGAGAACGAACCGGCCCGATCATCCAGCCGGTTCACACAGAGGGAGGAGCAGCCAAAAAGATGACCGCTCCGGCCGAGATACAGCTTGCAACTGAGTTGCGCAGGTCAACTAGGACTAGACGGAGCCCCGCCTACCTGCGTGACTACGCTACGTGATGGACTATACCAAGAGGGGAGGGGTGTTCTGTCCTGAATTTGCATACTCGAAATCCCCGCGCCTTGATTGGCTAAGGCGCGGGGATTTCTGATTGGCCAGGCGAGCCGCGCTGATTGGCCCGATTGAAGTCTCCCGCGATTGGCTCACTCCAAGAGCGGGAGACTTGAATCGCTGCCTTTGGCCGCGGCCGCCGCAGCGAAAAGGATAAAAGCCGCGGGCTTTTTCCTTTTCGCCGGTTCGGTTCACAACTGTTTAATAAAGAGCTTGAATGATAGTCACCGACTCAGAGCGTCTTTTTGCGGACACGACAGTTTCCATTAGGGTTGTAAAGTCAAGGATAACTGGGAGGAAATTTCCTGACAGTGACAACAATCAACCAGTGGAACAACTTACCTGAAAAGACTATGGTTGCTCCATCACTGAAGGCCTTTCAGGAGAGACTGGACAGCCATTTGGCTGAAATGGCATAGAGCCTCATGCTTGAGCAGACGGTTGGACTCGAAATTGGACTAACTCTTATGTTCTATGTGCTTAATTGTACTGTCCCATTCATATCTATTAGCAACTCTTTCATTAAGTGAGGCCATAAATGTATATTTGCAATGTTGAAGGACAACTCTTAGCAGTAAGAAGTGCTAAGAGTCCATTTCCACTGAAGGCACTAAGAGCATTTCACTGCCAGCTTCTATGAGCATCTCTGCAAAATGTCCAAGTCCACATCAAGCAAACAGGAACTTTTACAAAAGAAACAAACATTCATGAATGGAAGGTGCACTCAGCTGAATAGGTTTTGGGAACAACACCTAGAACTAGAATTTCCAAAAGGGCATCATTACATGTGCAGTAGTGAAACATGCATGCATTTTACAAAGCCAAGG